>CM034154.1:223306984-223774871 GCA_019776745.2 Taxus chinensis
TTATTTCTTTGTTTCGCAAGTGTAGCTTGCGAGTTTCTAGTAGCTTTATGGGTTCAACTATGATGACACCTAAATCCTAAACTTGTAAAGAGTTTCAGTTAAGTACATGTGATAAATTTGATACATAATTTTTAAGCAAAGAGATATAAAAAACATCATGCATCTTAGACAATGCAGGAGGAAACACTAGCTGATATGCTATAGGGTTGATTACTTCAATTATTTCAAAGGGTCCAACATAGCAGGGTGACAGTTTGACTACTTTTCCAAATGAAAGTGAAATTTTCTTAGGCTTAACCCATAAGAAAACTTTATCTCCTTATACATATTTTCTGTCAACTCTCTTTAAATTAGCATAGATTTTTTGCCTATCGATATCCTCTTTCAATCATTCACAAATGAGCTTAACTTGCTATTCCATCTCTGTTAACATTTTAAGTCCTATTACTTCCCTGTCTTCCACGTTGTCCCAACTGACAGGTGTTCTACATTTACATCCATACAAATCCTCAAAAGGAGCCATTTTTAGTGATGAATGGTACATGTTATTCTAGGAAAACTCAACCAGTGAAAGGTATTATTCCCACTTGTACTATTGATCCATGTAGTATATACCTGAGCATGTCTTCCATTACTTGATTTACCCTTTCAGTCTATCCATCTGTTTAATTGAAATTCAACTTTGTCCCTAAAGTGGTATTAAAGTTTTTCCAAAAACGAGAAGTCATCCTAGGATCTAGATATGAAATTATTAATTCAGGTATTCCATGCAATATGAAAATATTATGCATGAATCATTTTGCAAGCACATGTGATTGGTATTTTAGATTACTTGGTATAAAGTGGGCTAATTTTGTTAGTTTTTCAACTACAACTAAGATTACATCATGTTTATTTTTTGACATAAGTAACCCTTACAAAAAATCCATACTGATTACCCACCATTTAAATTGTGGAGTGCTATGAGGATACAGCAGTCATGTTGGGCGCATGTGTTCAGCCTTAACTCGCTAACATTACAAGCAATGCAAAATATAGTTTACTATATCCTTTTTCATCCCTTTCTAAAAATACTACTGTTTTACATCAACAAACATCTTAGTCACTCTGGGATGTCTATAATAAGGAGTATAGTGAAATTTCTTTATCACTTTCATCCTTAATTCATTTTTCAAAGGTACATACAATCAATTTTTAAATTTTAGGAATCCTTCATTGTCAAATCTAAATCCTTTTTACCTATTATCATTAGGATTTGCAGCAAGCACTGATTTAACGTGTTGATAAAAAGAATCAACCATCATTACTTTCTTCATGTCATCTTTGAATTGGATTATCAAAGTGACAAGGGCGGAAATGTGTTTCTTACGACTTAACGCATCTAACACTCTATTTTACTTACCTTTTATATAGATGATATCAAAGTCATATTATGATAAAAAAATATAACCATCTTCGCTATGTCATATTCAAGTTTGGTTGCGTGAAGATGTATTTCAGCCTTAGATGATCTATTTTTAGTTCAAAGGGCTTTCCCAAAAGGTAATGCCTCCAAAATTGTAATGCATGCACAATGCCAACAAGCCCCAAGTCATGGGGAACATAATTAAGCCCGTGTACTTTGATTTTCTACTCTCATACGCAATCACATGGTAATTTTGTAACAAGATACCTCCTAAGCCTTCACCAGAGCATCAATCACAATAATAAAGTTCCTATTTATATCCAGAACTTTTAGAATAGGTGTTGAAGTTAATTTTTCTTTCAACAGATTGAAAGCATTTTCACATTTTTCAGACCATTTAAATATCTTGTATTTTTTCTACGTTGACGTAATTGGAGCTACAAATTTTGAAAAGTCTTTCACAAATTTTTGGTAGTATCCATCTAATCCCATGAAGCTTCTCACTTCATGAACATTTTTAGGTGTTGGCTAGTGTGTTATTGTTACAATTTTTTATGGATCTACTGAAATTCCAACCTTTTTTATTATGTGACCCAAATATTGCACTTTGTTTTGATAGAATGAACACTTTGAAAGATTACCATACAATTTTCTCTTCCTTAACATGTCTAAACAATTCTAAGATCTTCAACATTTTTAGAATAATTGAGAATATCATCCAAAAATACTAGCACATACTTATCCAAGTATGCTTGGAAGATATTATTCATTAAATTCATAAAATTTGATGTAGCATTGGTGATTCCAAAGGGTAACAAAATGAATTCATAGTGTCCATACCTTTTCCCTAAAGGAACTCTTATGTATATCCTCATCCTTTATTCTCAACTGATGGTATCCTGATTGAAGATCAATCTTAGAATAAACCAACACTCCACACATTTGATCAAAGAGATTATCAATTCTTGGAAGAGGGTATCTATTCTTGATTGTGGCTTTATGAAACATCTAATAATCAATGCATAACCTAAGTGTTCCATCTTTCTTCTTTACAAAGATGACTGGTTCTCCTCAAGGAGAGACACTCGGTTTGATCAAACCTTTTGATAAAATTTCATGAAGTTGTGCTTTTAGCTCAACAAGTTCCATTGTTGTCATTCTATAGGGAGCCTTAGAAATTGGTTCAGTCCTTGGTTTGATAACTATTGTGAAATCAAAATTTGTTTTACAAGGAATACTAGGTAGTTCTTCTGGAAATACATCGCTATACTCATGTAGAAGTAGATGATCTTCCACAAAATTATTACCTTATTCACCCAAATCTGAAATTTTTACTGCATAAAGCATGCAAAATTTGTTTTTAGCCTTCTTAAGTTGCATGGCTGAGATTTTTCTAACTGAAAAACCTCTTTTTACTCCCTATATTTATGCTATTTTCTATAGGTCATCAAGGCATTTTATTCAATTTTCAAGGAAGTCTACAGTTTCCTTATGTAGGGCTAACCATTTTATACCTATGACTATGTCATATGAGCCTAGAGGAGCTAGATAAAGGTCTACTTCATTGGTAAAGCTTGGCAGTTCTAATGCTACGCCAAATAGACATTGTTTAATAGTGTCGACAACGTTGTTCCCATATTGAACATACCATGATTATTTCATATAACTAGCTCTTATTTAAAGCTTAGATGCTAATTGAGTAGAAACAAAAATTCAATAGTGCCAGTATCAAATAAAATGGTTACAGGTAATCCATACAACTTACCTGCAACTTCAATTGACATAGCCTACTTATCAGTTATAGCAAGATGAATATGGTGCTACAAGTTTCCATCCTTCTTTCTCTTAGGCCAGTTATTAACATAATGATCTAGACCATAGATGTACCATCCCCCAAAAGGTACTTTTCTATCAGATTTGTTTTCATTACTGTCTGTATTTTTCTATCCATTATTTTATTATTTGTAGCAATCTTAACTGCTATATTTTTCTTTCTATTTCCATTACCATTCCTGTTCTTATTGCTGAAATTCTTCCATGCCACCTTTTTAGGTGCTAATGGTGATGGTGCACTAATGACTTTATTTTTATTTTCCTCTTTATGCACAAAAATAGCTTGTAGTTTTTGCTCTTTCCTGATTACCTTCTCGAAGACAACTTCCATAGTTGATGGTCCGTGGACATCAAATTCACCTCCTATCACTAGGTTCAATCCCATGATAAATTTTCTGATGCAAATTATTTCATTTGTTTGGTACTGAGGCACACACTTAAGAAGTTTTGTGATCTCCCAATAACCAATCACTTTCATTTTTCCTTGAGTTCGTGTTTGAAATTCAAACATTTACTGATCATAGTATAGTTGAGGTAACCAACACTATCTAAAGTAAGCTTTAAACTGATCCCAAGTCAAATTTTCCTCATCCATAACCATCTCCACCTTCCAGCTGTTCCACCAAGAGGATGATTCATTTGAGAGTTGATAAGCTCCCCAAACCACCTTGGTTTCCTCTGAGAAGTTTCTAATGGTGAAATAATTCTCCATTTCGTTGAGCCAATTATCAGCTCCATCAACTAAGGCTGTACTGTCAAAATTTGGTGGGTTGATCCTCTTGATATCATTTGAAAGTTTAGCTACCAAACATGCCCTCTTATTCTTAGGTTAGTTTACCTCGTTAACATTCAAATTTGTATTTATATTAGCATTTGCAACATCATTATTTACTGCATATGGATCTATAACATTGCTATTTACAGTGTTAGGATATTCCTGAGATGGTTAATGTCATCACTATCATCAAAGTTTTCATTACCCATGACTTGCTATTAAATAACAACAATATAGTTTTGTGTATCCTGAATAACAGCGAGAATATCATCTAACTTCTGTGATGTGGCTGCCTCCCCACCTACAGGTTGATTGTTTACAAATCTTCCCCTTGTTCTAACCACATTTTCTATTAGACAAGAATTAATTTTTTATTAGTGTGAGGACTGAATAGGTCCAAGAGCTGCAACCTTTAGTTCTGATACCAAAATGTAACACCTACTTCTCATTACTTCATAATTACAGGAATTTTTTTCTTCCCAAACTAACTTCTGCCTTCAATGATTTAAATGTACATCCTAACATTTAAATCCAACAACATTGTAATTACAATTCACCAAATAATAATTCAATAAATAATGTGCATAAATATGGGTCAATTAGATCCAAAAATCCCCATAGGTTACTCTTTTGAGTCTGTATAAAAGTATACATTTAGTGCCCTTATCGGAATTGATTTATGAGTGTTATTCTAAGTGTCTACCTAGAATTCATTCAATCGAATCCCATCCGACATCTCACACTTTAGTTATAATTAGGTGAACTTGATAGTGTAATGAATTACACTACTTCGGCCAAAGTTTAAGAGTCATGCATTGCATGCTTAGTTTTTAGAAGACACATTCATCAATAGAAACATGTCCCATCACCATGTCACTTGGTTCAGTTATCAGAATTGAATTAATTACTTAAGTTAAATTAAATTCAAGCTACGTACATGGTACAAAATCTGTTAAACTGATGCAAAGAAGCACATCCGTGCCAACTTAGATTGCCTATGGGAGAGAAAGTGCTTACATAACGATTTGTGTCGTTACGCAACCAATTTCTTCCCCGTATCCAATATAAGTTAGTACCAAGGTGACTTGTTTGAGCAGGCTAAGCAAATATCACAACTTAATCATAACTTAATTATTTTATGGATTGCATTAGATGTAATAAGTGGAGTTCGAGGGACAAATTACAATATTTTCTATATGGCAGTATTCATTTAATGAATTACGTCATTAAATAGACACTGCTCCACAAAAACCATCCAAAGTTGGCCTTTTGAGTTCCACATATTATAATTATGGTAATTATTAACTCATTCCATTACAATGAATTAGTTTTATGACAGGTTTAACTTCATATCGTAGCGATACATTATCACATATAATTTCAACCATAAGGTCCATAACTTAGTATTGGAAATTAATCGCAGTCCCATTTTAAGTCATTTACTTTCATCAATTATACATCTTCATGTAATTGATGATAGTTTACTGCGTTGCTTCACAACCCTTAATTAATTTTTAATCTACGACATTATCATATTAATCCTTAAGAATATTTTAATCAAATGAATAGTTACAAAAATCATAACAGGTAATAGTTTCTTGCATAAAATTCATATACAATGGTTCTCATTCATCAGCCATAGTAGTTATATCTTAATAATTTAAAGTAAATTTAATTTGTCAAAGCCACTTAATGTTGAATTACATAAATATAACTAAATCATACTTGATACTCAACCAATATTAAGATATTTTAAAACTTCTTAAATTAGATTGATTACACCAAATATTAATCATACAATCCCACTTTCAACAATTACAGTAATAACTTATTTGATCAACTTTGAATAAATTTATAACCAATATAAAATAAAAAATTAATATTTCTTTTCCAAAGTAGTACAATAGCTTATTAAGGAAAAATACATTTTATCCAAACAAATCAATGAAGCGTAAGCTCAATCTTATAAATAGGTCATGTAATAGATACAAATTATAACCAAATCTACATAATGAATCAACATGGTATTTTAAAACCATCCACCAAAAAATACTTGATCTCCGCCATCTGTAAAAATGTTAGAAAATGGTCAGTTCACAAGACCTGACATGAAAAGTTCATCCACCTTATCTTTACTATTTAGAACACTAAAACGTCATTACAATCTTCCTTCAACAGTGATATAATAATCAATAGTTTAACAACAAGAAGTTAACATTTCTACTTCCATACCAATTTCATGTTTCATTCTCAAGAAAAACAGTAAGGTATAAGACCTTAACAGAAGCACGTTCAAATGAATATCCAATCACATATCTCTAAACTAATACATTGGTTCACAATACAAATTCAAGCTTGGTCCCATAACATTTCTAACCAAGGATTATTTCCATAGCAAATTTAAATAAGCAATTGAGGTGTAAATTTACCATCCTATCTCCAATCATTTAGATATAATGATTTTATTTAAACAATCAAAGGAGAATCCAACTAACAAAAAATCCACACAGTCAATATAAATTGACTCAATAAAGATCAATATCACATCATTGCATAATATTAATAACATTATCAGTCAAGGAAAGGAATAGTCAAAACAATAGGGGATATCATTATCCATTTTCAATTATTATATAATGAAAAATACCTTAACAATTAAAAAGTTTCCTTAAAAAATCCAAACCACATAAACCAACTGAACCAAAGTATAGTCACAATGATGGTGATGAGAGTTGAGTGATTCAACTTACCATCGAGTTGACTAAGGGACATCACAGTTACAACCAAGCCCGTGTAAACTCATGCCAAGGCCAAAACTATATGCTACATGTAAGAACATGAATAGGGTTTGAATGAAACCATATACCCATAGTCTTTCTAACTACTTAACCCATTTTCCCATCATACGTATGTTTTCCTAAAGATGCTTAGGATAAAGTATAAATAAAGATAATATGCAGAGTAAACTCTAGCACCCCAATAGATATTGAGAACACAATAACATATACACGAGTAGGTATATTATCCAAAGAATATATATAAGGTGAAATATAGTCGTCATTTATAATGGTAGACACACGTCCTTCTGGTTTATACATGTATATGAGGTCGAATGACATTACTGTGTTATTTAAGAATATATTATTAAACAACACAGTAAGGTCATTCGACCTCATATACATGCAGATGTATAAACCTGAAGGCCGTATGTCTACCATTATAAACGAAGACTATATTTCACCTTAACAACATAATATTTAAGTGAGAGTCCAAACCCAACTGGGTTTGTTTTAGAAGCAATAAAATCAACCATTAATTGCCATATATCTAGTCGATATTTGATAATAAAGAAAATAAATGAAGTACAATCATGAATCCATCCCATAATGTATTTTTCCCAATATAAAATAAAATTCTAATATAGCACACTTAGTCATCTGACTGAACTTGTAGAGAACTAAAATAAAACTATACAAATAATACATCAACATGAATGAATAAAGTCGATCATAAACTGCCACCTAATTGTGGGGTAAAACTATTAAGTCAGTCTAGGTTGGCCTAATACAAACATATCCAAAAGCACACATATACAATCACACTAGAAATAATTAAACAAAACCTTAGCATGACATTCTTTAAGTTATCAAACACATAGATACCCACAATAATCCAACATAAAAATCACCCAAGTAATTATTTGCAAGGTCGGTATAGCATAAAAATGTCTTAATGCTATAAATAATAAAGATGGGGTAGAAGAAATTTTCCATGCCTATATATTTTTCCATGAATCTCATTCAAGTTCTTTTTTGAGTCGTCTGTGTGGATAAAAAATCCTTTTCCAACAAACTCTCTAGGTGTTCCCGAGAAACCAAATAAGAAAAATACCAAAATCAACAAAGAATTCATTCTTATCATAGTAGTGGCCATTAATAGCTAGAAAAAGCTCACTATTAATTAAAAAATGCATGCAGAGCCAAAACTAGATTACATGAAAATAACTCCCTCTATTTTCTCCGTGCAGAGTTCAGGAGGCAAAAGGACAACGTTCAAAATGGAAAACAAAAATAACTCTAAGTTTGGCGGTAGCTTCCTCGGGAAGCTTCTCACTTCTCCCCATGCCTATAGGGTTTAGGATTAATGTTATTAATGAAATTGGTACCTAAATCCAATTTCCCTCCCTTTTTCTATATTTTTCCAACCACCTTCCATCTATGCCTTGCAGGCTAAATCTGAAAACAAACCTCCATCGCTAGATATCATAAGATGGCTCATCGAATGGTCCAAGAATGTTTGAATTATTCAAACAAGTACTTAGTGAGATGGTCATTTCCCTTTTCAAAATTCCAATAAATTCCATTTAAACATGGCTATGTGGGTAATTCCATGGTTGGCTCGCCCTTCTCCTAGGCTTCTCAAGCTTGAGTGGTATCTCGACTGAGCTGCCACCACTTTTATTTAATAAAATAAACATTAATCCTCAATATGGTTGCAAACCATACATTGCACATACATATATTTGTGTGTGTGTGTGTGTGTGTGTGTCACAACAATAAATTCCTAATTTTATTATCATTTCACGATTAGGACAATAATAGTTTGATTGGCCATTATAATGGACTAAATTCAAATAATTTAAGTTCACGGGTCGATGATCCATTATTACCATTAAAATTATCCACCAACCATGGTTGATGACCATTACATTATTTAAAATTTAACATGATCATTGCAATAATCATAATCACAAAGAGTATATAAACAATGTCTACAGATCGTTGCAGGAAGTAATATCAATTAAGTAGTACAATGATGATTAGAGAAGTAAATCAATAGAATACAAAAAATCCATTATTACCGACCTCCTTAATAATGAAATGAAACACAATTATAACAAAATACATTACCATTATTACTGTATAATTATCAAGCCAAGTATGATAACCAAACACAATATCACCTACAACCAGACAAAATTATGTTCTCATCTAAAATGAAACTAGTGGGGTATGACAATATGTCACCAAGAACAAGCAACTTGGCACATAAAAGCACTTCACCAAGGAACAACCACACATTAATGGAAATATAATGAACTTTACAACATGTAAAAACTCACTTCATCCATCAAATTAGGGTATAAGGCATATGAGAAGGCTAATCTCATAAACTTATCAATCATGCTTCTAGGACTCAAGAACCAGTATCAAGGAAACATGATTCAAACATCTCAACCATCACTTCTAGGCTCAACCAACACTTGGAACACATAACTAGGTATCTAACACACCTCTTCAAGTCTTCAAGAGCATATATGACATGGAGAAAAAAATTCAAACATACTTGATCCAACTAACCTTCTTGGTAGGCATGATAGGGATATTTAGGCCATTAGGTCTTCAACTAACAACCATCAATCTAGATAAAATTAAATCTTAAAACACATCATGAGATACGGTTACAATCTATCTAAACTCAAATAACCTTGCTCCAACATGCAAATCCATCAGACTCATCTCAAACCATAAGACTAGGTTTTAGCCCTTATGACTAAAAGTGGTAGGGAAAATTTGGAGACCTGTAACTCAAAATTTCTTCACATAACCTGCCTGAAAAATTTCATGGTCACATAGAGAACATCCCAATATTTTTTGAATAATTTACTTTTCTTCATGAAGCCTCCATCTTAGGCCTAAAACTCTAAATATCCAACAAACAAGGGTTTTTTTTTAGCTTGCTAAAATACTTGGAAGATGAAACCACCACCAAAATTAACCTTGAGGAGTACTCTACATGTTTGAGTCATCAAAATTTCTTTTCAAATCCATTTCATGGCCATACACATCATTTTTCCTTGATTGCTCTTCTGCTAAGGTTTTAGGACTCCTTAACTTGTTAATGATTGGTCATAAAGATGGGATGATCAAATCAACTCATTTTTTTTTAAAAACACTCTTATCTCAATGAAAAAAATCCCCCAAATTCTTAAGCTCTAATTTAGTACCCATATGTGTGGGTGAGAAAATGAATTTCACCTATTGAGCTAGTTTTTCCTTCTTAAAGATTCGGTTTTTCCAAAAATCACTTTTCTTACATTTCCTTCACTTCCTTGACATGAAATTAAACCCATAACACCATGCAAACCTCCTTCATGCTTTTCATATCTCATTCTTTCTCAACTACATCTAAAACTTTCTCACCACTATGAGTTACTTGTGTCTACATGCCTTGTCTTAAAGAAACTTTCTTCAATTGACCTTGAACATGCTCTAAACATTTGAATAATAACCCTGAATTCCTTACACACTTCATATGTAGTGTTAAAACATACCTAACATGATTAAACAAGACTGCCCCACTCCATAATTCATGCCACTATCTCATCCTACTTGGAATAGGTTTAGAACTAGGCCAAGAATGACCTGACTCAACACAAAATTCTCATGAATAGACCATGATGACCTTTCATAGAATCATTAACACCTCATTACACATCACTATGGCCATGTTAGGCCTCATACCAACCTTTAGAACTCATATCATGACCATAATAGCTTGCACCATGCTTAAGACCATACCAAAACACCATAACAACTAGAACAAAACAAGACACTAGCAATCAACCTTCATGCTTAACTATGAATGACACCTCATGGAGACACTGTACGATGGAAAAGTGACAAGCGAGCATGAGAATATACAAGTACCTTTTCCTCACACCTGACCTCCCGAGGTCTTTCTGAGACAGCCGGTGGGGAAGGAATATGCATGGGATGTAGACAAACTAGTTAGGCAATCTTATGTCTTCGATGCGCACCAGTGGAATCTATGAATCTAAGACAAAGAAGGCCCTTCTAACCTGGACTGGCTTGACAGATCGATTGGTGAGGATGACTGCTCAAAGGCTCCAATATTGAGCTCTGGCGTGATTCGATCTATGGGTTGTGGGATTTGTGGGTCACAACTGTAGATTCGTGGTTGCTATGGACCTACTATGGTCATATGTGGAATCAGTCCTTAATCCCTAGTATCCAATAGTCGTATGCCTTTTCGGCCTCTACCTTCATAATTAACAGTTGTGTAATCTTTTCTGAGTATCTTATAGGTGTTCTTGCAACTTGAATCCTTAAGCTAGTATCTATGTTTGTGAGAGTGTCTCCTGCATCTGGCTGTGGGACCAAAGGATCACAACCGAACATTTGCTCTCTTTCAATTCCTTCTACAGTCATGCGGATATTTATCTAGGGAAATCTGTAGTTTGGCTGATTTGACCAAAACATGTACGCTTGGTCATCTTCTATGTTTAACCTGCTTAATTGTGAGCTGATCTATTGCAAGTCTGTTGTTGTTCGGAAGACTTGGATCCTAAGATTCTGATCTATATCAGTTATTACTATGACGAGATTGGGTTGAGGCACGATTGGCTCGAATACGTATTCTCTGGGCTTTCTAGGTCCTGTGATTTTCATACAAAAGAAAACAATATAAAGCTAACTAATGACAGAATAAGCTAAATATGCAAGATATATCTACGTATAAGTCTGTTATTTATTGATAAACTACTGAACAAAATTTGAATGGGGAATCATCTAATATATCTAAAATTGACAACTAAATTAATAACACAATTAAAACAAAATAAAGCAACCGAGTGTAGCTACTTGTCTGTGCAGTTTATAGATTTATCCTAAATAACTTGATCACTGATCTACTCTATTTGAAAGACTCTCGATCCTACCTCAGAAGTGAGGAGTGAATCATAGTTTCTCAAAAACTATCAATCCCCATAGCTTCCCTGGCAATATCAAAAGTGAAATTAACTGAAATGGAATGATTGACTACTTTATTTGATATGCTTTTAACTAGAAATGTGAAAGCTAGAACCTGTATTCTGCAGAATAGTGGTGAATTTGATGGTGTGTGACCTTGTCCCCTCAGTGTGATCTCCTCGTTCCTTCATGCTCACATGGATCTAAAAAATCATGTAATGCTAGCATCAACAAAATTAGATATTGGAATAAAGGTAGCTTAGGATGCAGATTGAATACAATGCGAGTAGGAGAGGGATATCGCAAGAGTACAAAGCTTGGCTTATGCAATTCCTAGCAGGATTTATTGCGAGTCATGCAACATAAAACGTCCAGCACCTGAAGCTATCCAATTTGATGAACAAAACCTGTAACTTTAATGGCTTCCTATTGAAATCAAACTATCCTAATCCAATTTATTTGGATGAAATGACAATAACACTTTGCACAAGGAGAATATGTGGCTTTCTGACAACTAAACAATGCTAACTATGCATCTAACAAATGAAACTATGAATCCTAAACAAAATGAAAGGATAAACTATTGAAATGAGAAATTCAGAGGCAAATTTGAGGGGCCATTTGCTTGAGCACAAGCCAACTATTTATAGAATCCCATTTACCCAAAGGTGAAAACCAATTTGATCTCTTAAACCATAAACAATGCCAAAACACTATTCCAGGGAACCAGAATCATAAATACAAGCAAAGGTGGTGAAAAAGATGGTAAACATTAAATTTTTATGTGAGTCGCATTAAATGAGCATTCTAGAAAACGCGTGAAGGACTGCCGCCCTGAGCAAGGCAACGGTTACAGGACCGCTGCCCTTCCTGGGCAGCAGTCATGAGACCACCGCCCAGGCAGGGCGGTGGTTTCGTAACTAAAGAACAAAACGCAAAGGAAAAGAGGGGAAAAGAGAAAAATAAAGTATGTACGGGATAAGTGGGAAATGTAGGATGTTAACGCATACTTGGAGAGCTTTTCTGGATCCTGAACACCTTGCGAGGAGACCTATATCATCATTGGGGCATGTGTTACATTATTCTGGCGGTGCAGTACCCTACAATTTTGGGTACGTACATATTACCCCCTCGGAGACTCATTTTAGCCATGAAGAGGTGTAAAATGGTGGGTCTGAGTATGGCAGTCCCGAAATGGGAAGTCAGGAGTTATAATTAGTACATGCCTGTGTGTCGAAATGATGCTATCCAAAATTCCCGCTACCTGCAAAATGAAAAGAGAACTCAAGTGCAGATAGAAAAAATAGATCAAAAAATAAATTCTAAAATATTATGAAATGAGGATGTACCGTTTGTGCAGGGATAAGAACTTACCTCCGTTGGTGCTCCAAACCTATGGAAATGGGCATTCAAAACAAGTCAGGTTGCTATATATGTAAAAGTGGGCCCATTTTCCTATTCATTTGCGCGTGTTGATTTGGTTGATTTTGAGCTCTGGGACCCATGGTGACGGTTTCTAATGAAAGTATAGTGAAAACATCTGAGACGAGATTGTGATCATGCCTCCACGAGCGGAACACCGACCTGCGAGATCACAGGCTAGTTTTTCTCAATTTACCATTTTTATCCCTAAAATGTTAAAATGATGAAAACTTTGTCATGGGGGGATAATTTTTTAAAATTTTAGTTTTAATAGGTCTATCCAGGGGGGTGCCTACTGGGTAGGCTTTGTTTTAGCCAAAATAGTCTTTATTTAGTGTTTTTAGGCGTTATTTAGGGCATGTGACCCGTATGGAAATTCAGGACATGACCGCTACCCTGGGCAGGGCGGCGGTTACATGACCGCCTCCCTGATCAGGCCAATGATTACAAGACCGTCGTCTTTAAGGTAGTGATTACAGAATCACCACCTTGCTCAGGGCATTTTTCCTTCACAGAATGCATAAACATCACTTATTTGAATTTTTTTTTGCATTTTTAGCATCCTTACCTGCTTTCACAATTTTTCTAATGTCATTTGGATACTAACTTGCTCTGTTTTGTGTGTTTTTGGGTGTATGTAGGTGAGGGAGGAGTATATTCGATGGAGCCGAGAGAGAGAGAGTGTGATTGGCTCCCAGCAGTATTAGATGCCCTTTCTCAGGATGAGCAGGACACTCTTCAGAGGGCTGGTATACTGCGTATATCACGGGTTCCGCATGTTGCACCATCTAGTCACATACTCTGTGACTTATTTTCATATTGG
This sequence comes from Taxus chinensis, assembly GCA_019776745.2. Taxonomy (NCBI): domain Eukaryota; kingdom Viridiplantae; phylum Streptophyta; class Pinopsida; order Cupressales; family Taxaceae; genus Taxus; species Taxus chinensis. Next base: position 223,321,015 of record CM034154.1, read on the forward strand.
GATGCTGATCGGAACACTTTATGATTACTAGGGGTCCAAGGTGAGTGGACCATTACTTTGGAGGATGTTTACCATATCTTGGGGGTCCCGATCATCAGGAGACGACTCACTCTTGAGACAACAGGTTCACGGGCTCAGATAGCACAGTGGGCCTCATACATGGGAGATGTAGTTATCTCCACTGGTTCGAAGAAGGGGGTGAGGGTCTGATCTATTCCTAGCCTACCTATCCCCTTGATTCGTCAGGCCATTATGGGGATCCTTGCCTCGAGATTGATCGGGGACAAGGGAGGAGACACTCTACTCTATTCTTGGTCCCCCATTATTACACAGATTGAGGGACATGGTCAGATTTATGCCTGGGGAGCCGACATACTTGGGACTACCTACCATGATTTGTACCAGGTGGTCCGTTTACAGGGGCAGTCATTGAGCCATCCGACCCTGGTTATGAGCTGGGTCTATGAGCATTTCATCCCTTATGGGAGAGGTGTAGAGGTGGTAGATCCCGGAGCTGTGAGGGCAGCTAGATGGATAGACATGTCGGTGCTCAGAGCACCTCACCAACCAGTCACCTCCCTGACCACTGATGACATGGAGGCCACACCTTATCAGGCCATGGCAGGTTTATGGGGCGAGGAGGCTCTTACTTTGATTTCCTGCTCCACCACAGGGCAGCTTGTTGACAGGGTGGGGAGGGTGGAGATACACCCTTTTGGTCGAGTGCCTCAGCAGTTTGGCCTGCCTTACGTGGGTATGCTTCCCCCGGTGGTGCCAGTATATAGATCAGTTCGAGAGGCCAGGGGAGGTCCTAGAGGCCGGGGTTGGAAAGTTGTTACTCCTGGTGTCCCCATTGCAGCTAGGCGGGTAGTACGAGCTCGAGGGAGAGCCGGTGCTCCTCAGGCACCCTTACTTCAGATTACCACCGGTCCTGCCCACAGCAGCGATGACCCCATTGACATAGACTCTAAGTCTGAGGAGTTCATAGGGGGGAGACAGAGGAGGAGACTGAGGTTGAGGTCAGCGAGTCAGGTGGAGAGGAGGACAATGATCCTGAGTGGCATGACACTCAGGATATTTTACAGGTAGAGAGGGCGGAGCAGAGTGTGGAGAGGGTGACTCTGGTTTCAGAGGAGCCACTCTCTCAGGGCCTTGGTGGGGAGGATGAGTCCGTAGCAGGACGATATGTTGCCCCAGGCCATAAGAGGAGCACACCAGTCAGTGGCGGCATCTGTGGTAGGTGTCGATCCTAGAGATCCATCTTGAAGGCCCGACGATTTGAGTGAGTTATCATCCTTCCTTTTAACATTTGTTTCTAGTTATGATTGCCTTAGTTGTTACCTCTCCTTTTGTTTATGTTTGCTTTTATCTCTTGATTATTTCTAATTGGCTTTTCTCCTTTGCTTGCAGAGACTGCCGATGAGTGGCGAGACCTGATTCACCGGGTATGCACCGATACCCTGATGATCCCTATGGAGAAGACCCGTGCAGAGCTATCCGTGGATGCAGGGGATCCTTCAGCATCTAATAGGCATGCCGATGTCTTTGCCTCTGTCTAGCATGTGGCCAGGATGGTGTCTACCCTCCGTATCGAGCTGGCAGGGTACAGGACAGTAGAGCGCCTGATGAGGAGTCATTCTCATGGCGAGACCGCAACTGCTCCTCAGGATCATGAGCCCTCCATGCACTCAGAGTGATAGCATAGCCAGAGTCCTAGATGGGGGCGTGAACCCTCAGAGGGATCTCATAGGGGTTGAGAAGCCACTTGGCTCTCTTAGACTGTTTTTATGATGTATTTTGTATCTCCCGGGCTCTTTGAGCATTTTGACCATGCTTAGCGCATGATGGCATTGTACAGGAAACTTGACCATATATATATATATATATATATACATATATATATATATATATATATTCTTTTCTTGGATCAGATGCTTGGCATTAATGTTCTTATGATTTGATTACGCATGTAAATTATAATGGTGTTTTTATGTGCTTCTCAGAATGTATGCAATGGAGAACAAATGATACAAATGTTTACTTTCTTTTTGTATTTCATGATGCTGATATATGAAAATGTAGACACAATGTGACTTTGAACTTTAGTTTCTATAAGCAATTTTTGGTACTTCATATTTGTTTTGACAAAGTGTGATGATAAACCAGTACGATGAGCAGATAAACTTGCCCCACTCCTAACTCCACGCAACTAGTAAGATGCGAGGGCTCGTCACCAAGAGCTAGAAAGGGCACAAGTTATGAAATGTGTTGAAATGATAGTGATGAGAGATAGAAAAAGCCTTGGTGGAACCGAATTAGGATGCTACAAGCCTATTCTACTCGAGTGACTCCATAGTTTGGGATGTAACTTGCTTTGCGGTTTATCTAGACTTAGATCCGTAGATGGCCACATGGTAGACAAAATTTGGGTTTCAGGGTTTTGAACTCTTTTGGAATTTTGGACATCTGATTCATTTGTTTTTGACTCAAGATTTCAAAGGTTCATTTGAATTTGGTTGCTGACTGCCTTCAACGTTTATTGTCAAGAGGACCCCCTATACCTTGCCCCATGCTACTAGTAAGAAGTATGGGCTTATCACCATGGGCAAGGCATAGGCAAGTAAGGGCATTTCCATCCTTTCCCAACCCTACGTCACTAGTAAGAGATGCAAGCTCATCACCAAAGGTTGGTGGGGCAAGGAAATGTGTAAAATTAAAATTTTCTGTTTGATCTATATTTGACTTGTTTGCTTGAGCAAAATGCCAGTATGTTCTTACTTCCAAAGAGATATACATACGGGATAGATGTGACATGATGAAGCTTCTAGAACAGACCATGGGCAAGACACCTATCCTAGGAAGAAACCAAAAGTGAGAACAAGCCCGTAGATCTTGGTATGGTTACCATCAAGGCTTTGTCATATCTAGCTTTATTTGATGAAATGATTCCGAAACAGGTGATGACGTTATAAAATGAAGAAGTATGATTAGAGTGTTTATGCCAATACCATCAGAAGTTTGTAATGAATTGCTTTGAGAATGAGTTCCTTGATCACAAAATTGTACGAAACAAGTGGACAAAATGAACCTAACTATATGAAGATGCAATGTAGATATATTTATACAAATAGTGCTGGCCGCTTATGCGTAGAATCGTTTAAGGTGTAGGGAATTGACTGTTTCACCAAATTCCTCACCCTCTAGTGTACATAAGAGATATGCACCATTTCCATAGTCCTTCGTGACTTGGTATGGGCCCAACCATTTGGGCCAGAACTTCCTTCCTTCACTGGTCTTTTTATCGATCTGGCTGTCTAGCCTTAGAACCAGATCACCTTCATATATGTCTCATTCATAGACCTTCTTGTTATACTGCCGGCACATCCGGTCAGCATAGATATTGTGCCGTTGTTCAGCATCTAACCTAGCTTCATCTAGGCTTTCTAGTTGGGAGAGACGTGCTTCTCTGTAAGTGTCTTCATCCAGAATCCCTTGTAATGAGATACAGAGACTGGGTATTTCAACCTCAAGCGGGAGAACTGCTTCTACCCCGAATACTAGCGAGAAAGGAGTCACTCCTGTTGGTGTTCTTATTGAGGTTCGGTGGGCCCACAAGGCCAGATATAACTTCAAATGCCAATCTCGTTTGTTTTCTTTCACCATTTTAAGAAGAATGGCTTTTAATGTTTTGTTTGTCGCTTCAGCCTGTCCTGTTGGCTTGAGGGTAATACAGGGAGGCTGTATGATGGCTTATTTTAAATTTATTGCACAATTCACAAACTTCGTCATTCTTAAAAGAAGTCCCATTATCTAAGATAATGAATTGCGGGACACCGTACCTACAAATGATTTGGTTCAAAATGAACTTGGCGATTACGGAACCCGGTACAGTAGTAAGCGGCATAGCCTCTACCCACTTGGTAAAATACTCGGTGGCCGTGATTATGAAATTATGGCCATTTGTAGATGAGGGAGAGAATTTCCCTATTAAATCTAGGCCCCATGTAGAAAAGGGCCATGGAGTAGTGATTGGTTGTAGAGCTTGTGCTGGTATGTGAATCTCGTGGGAGAATTCTTGGCACTTATGACACCTTCGCACAAACTCTACTGCGTCGTGTTCTAGAGTAGGCCAGAAATAACCCATCCGATGTATTTTACGGGCGGTGGCATGACCACTGAAGTGGCCTCCACATATTCCACTATGGGATTGGTAGAGGATCTTCTTGGATTCTTCTGTGTCGACACATCTTAGAAGCATTCCATCGAATGCTTTTCGATAGAGCACCTGTTCTATAATAACATATTTAGCTACGATAATGCGTAACCACCTTCTTCACTGTGGTGTAGCACCTTCTGGATACGTATGGTCCATGATATAATTAATAATATCAGTATACCAAGGACACTCAGAGACAGGAGGTCTGGTTTCGATGTAGTATATGCATTCATCGGGAAAGTCCAGATCTACTAGATTGCCTCCGTCTAGTGGGTTATCAGCTAACCAATCCACAATGATTTGTCCTTTAATGGATTTCTGATTTACAAATGTTAATTCGAATTCCCCCATTAAGGTCATAAAACATCCAGCCTTCTTAGACAAGGACCCTTGTGTGAGGAAAGTTCGTAAATGGTCTATTTTTACAATGACCCTTGTTTCTTGATTTAGCATATAATGTCTTAAGCATTTGGTTGCGAAGATTATGGCAAGGCATTCTCGTTCTGCCTGTGTATAACGTGTTTCATAGTCGAGCAACATTTGGCTAATGAAATAGATCACGCGTTCTCTCTTGTCATCGTCTTCTTGAGCCAGCATACAGGCTAGCGAGACATTGGTAGCTCGCGAATACAAGATTAACGGGTGACTTGGCTTAGGTGGCATTAGTGTAGGTGGTGATAACAAGAAATGCTTAACTGTGTTGAAAGCTTCGTTGTAGTCTTTGGTCCAATCAATACTATAATATTTCTTGAGTAGATTGTTGATTGGATGAATGGAAAAGCTTAAATCTGGGATGAATCTCTGGATTGCACCAAGTTTTCTGAGAAATGACCTGATTCTAGATTCATCTGAAGGTGGGACCATTTCGGGAACAACCCAAATTTTTGTTGGGTCAACATCGATCCCTCGTAAAGATATAACGTAACCTAGGAGCTTCCCTCCTGTCACATTAAAGATGCATTTTTCTGGATTTAGCATGACTCCGTATTTTATTAGACGTGAAAGAATGACATGGAGTACTTCTAGGTGATCACAACGCCTCCTGGCTTTGGCCAACAAGTCATCTACGTAGGATTCCACAATTTTATGAATAAGATCATGAAATATATATGTCATAGCCTGCTGGTATGTAGCACTAGCATTCTTGAGACTGAATGGCATAACAACGTAGCAATAGGTTCCCCAAGGAGTTATAAATGTGGTTTTAGCTTGGTCTTGTTCGGATATTCTGATTTGATTGTATCTCGAGAATCCATTCATGAGAGATAAAAGCTCAAATCCGGCTGTTGCGTCAACAATGACGTCTATGGATGGTAACGAGAAGTCATCCTTAGGACACGCTTTATTAATGTCTCAGAAGTCTATGTAGATGCATATTTTCCCATTCTTTTTTAGAACGGGAACGATATTAGATACCCACTGAGAGTAGTCGACTGGTTTGACGAATCCTACTTGGAGGAGTTTTATTACCTCTTCTTTCACCATGAGAGCTACCTTGGGTTTCATTGGTCTTGATTTTTGTTTAATCGGTTTTGCATCTGATTTAGTGACAAGGTTATGTACTGCAATGTGTGGTGAAACCCCTGTCATTTCTTTATAATTAAATGCAAAAGCCTTCTGATGTTCCTTGAGGATTTGAGTGTGTATTTCTACTTCTGATGGAGTTAACGAGGATCCTAATTTCAATATCCTTGGCTCATCCTCCGTTCCGATGTTAATATCAATTGTTTCTTCGATTAAAGAAGTGTTACCTTCTTCAAACTCAGGCGGGGCTGGAGGTAATTCCAGATCGTCTCCATTTTCTACTGTGTATATGCTGAGGTCTTTTCGTGGGGGAAGCTCTATCATGGGATTTCTGAAGTAGGAAGATGAATGTGGGATTAAGGACAAATCTATCACGTGATGGGTGAGATGTAACGCTGCATAGGCGTTTAAGTAATTCAGAGTGGCTCTATCACTATCAATGTGGTCTAGGATAGTAGATTTGTTCTCATCTCTGTTCGTTAAAAGAGGGTTTGACATTTTTTTCACCAATGGTTCAGTACGAAGGGATACCATGAAACGAGTATCTTCCAACTCACTGTTTGGGGTGAAGCGTGATGCCGAGGTTGCTATAGAATTGGCGAGAAGATTTTGTTCTCGCGGGATTGCTTCAATTGATATGAAGTCAAACTCCTTGCTTAAATCCAATACAACTGTTTTGTAGAGCTGTAAGTGCTCAGCTCTGGTTTCATATACCTCAGAGACTTGGTTTGCTACCAATTGTGAGTCTCCTAACACCCTGATGTTATTAACACTGATCCTCTTAGCTAAGATGAGGCCAAGGAGGAGGGCTTCGTACTCAGCGCCATTGTTCGTACATTCAAAATTTAGTTTAAAGGAAAATGGTAGGATCTTTCCCTCGGGAGAAGTAAAAATTACACCTGCCCCAGCTCCATAATGACATCTAGCTCCATCGAAATGGAGAGTCCAGTACTTAGCTGGGAATATGGACGTTGGGATATTTGTTGTGTTAACATCTTCTACTTCCACCATGCAGAGATCCTCTGCTGGAAGAGAACCAACACCTAGGGTATATCCCATGCCTACAGAATCAAATGGTAGGAACATCGGTAGATCCTGTTCTAATAATTCGACAATTTTTGTAGTAGTTCCTAACGATACTATTTCTACAATGTTAGCCTCATCCTTGAGGGCTGGGATAGTCTTGACTAGGCTCATAGTCTCAAGATCTGTTGTAGGTACCAACTTTTCCTCCGGTTTTGCGTCGGTGGGTTTATTAAGTTGGTTTGTTGGGAGTTCAAACTCCGAGTGAATGCCTGGTCTTTTCTTTAAGTCAGCTAGGTGTACATCGAATGGTTTTGGATCGCCTTTGGCTACGAACACCTTTCCTAAATGCAAGAATCTTACTTCTTGAAATAATGTAGAGGGGATTGCCTTCATACGGTGTATCCATGGTCGGCCAAGGATCATATTATAGTTGGTTTCCAATCTATAATATAAAACTCAGTCAGGATTGTTTTGGGTCCTAAGGTGACCGGTAGTATTATAGTTCCAATCGACGTGGCTTTAAGGCTATCATAGCCTCTTAATGTATTTCGAGTCGTGGAACAATTTGTTTCTCCATACCCTAGCTTTTGAAGGAAAGAGAAGGGGACTATGTTAACTGCTGCTCCATCGTCAACCATCATGCACGTTTAACGTAATTGTTATAAACCCAAACTTGCAAATGTAGGGCCGGATCACCTCTGCGTGTAATCTCGGCATCTGTTGGCATTTTGTTTATTTCGAATACAAACTCGGTATCCCTATCCAGCTGCCCAGGAGGGTGGATATCAAAGTCTATATGGTTTACCTGTGTTTCGGGAGGTGGAGTGATGTTAATTAAATGACCTAAACCTAATGCCTCTAAAAGAGTAGCCCTATGGGTAGGAGATTTCTTCAATAAGTCTAAAAAAGAAATGTGTGAGAAGGTTTTTGTTAGATCACTAATTAAATCATAGGCACCTATGGGTTTTACTAATATTTGTTGGATGTTATCTGTCTCTGTTAGGTAACTTGGACTTGGATGAGAGGAATAATCTCGTGTCCTTGTTATAGCTTCCATGGGTAGTTCAGTGTCTAACTCCACTAAACCAACTATCTTGGGTCATGGCTGACTTCCTAATTGTGGTGCAACTAATGGATTTAGTGAAGTCGAGGCTTCATGATCATTATCTCCTGTCATTATGCCCTTATTTGTCCCATTTGAATTTAATTTGTTATTGTGATTGTGATTTGGGAGCGGATCATTGAAGATCTTGAGGGGAGAATTTTGAGGGGAAATTGCCCCTGTAAAACTATTTGGTGTCAGTGACATAGGATCTACCAAGAACATATCTATGAAAAATTGTCTTTTTTCCTCTGGAAAACGTTGCATGAATTTATTGTAGTCACAGCACGTTCTAGTGTCATGGCCTTGAATTTTGTGGAAACCACAATACGAGTTAGGATTGTAATTCCTAGTTTGTTGGTTTGGTGCATATTGTGGCCCAAAACTTGTGATCGAACCGTTGCCTACTAGGATTAAAGTTTTACATTTTTTGGTTTTGGTTTTGGTTCTGATATCCAATTGAGTTTTGGTTTAGACCCTGTGTAGGGTTTCACCGTTGTTGTTGTTGTTGTGGATGATTAAAATCCACTGCATTAATTGTTGGGGTAAAGTTGTTGTTTCGCTGATTGTTCATTAGTGGTGGAGTATTCGCAACATTTACCTTCTTAACCTGATCAGTTACTCCATCTGTTGTCACTCCATGATTTTTATTAAGGATTTTAGGTCCTTGATTGATGTTTGTGGTAGTAGGATAAGTCGTAGTATTCTGGTTGGAGGTGATTAACCTCCCGTTTGTTCCATATGTCTTGTGACCGCTATCTATTGCAGCTTGATCTATTCGGAGGGTGCTCTCAAGTACTTCATCGTAAGTCCTTAGTGGGAACTTTTGGACTTCTTCCTTCACCTCTCTGCTGAGGGAATGAAGGAATAAATCACATAGTTCCATCTGATCCATATTTGGAGCACTTGCCGAAGAATAGAGGACTGTACGCCATCTTTGAATGAAATGAGCAACAGATTCATTGTGTTCCTGCTTAATGTGTAAGAATTCCCTGATTCCTGTTCTCAACAGTTTGTTCATATCAAATGCCTTGATGAACTTAGAAACGAGTTGTTTAAACGAATGGATGGAGGCTTCAGGTATTCTGTAATACCAATCGAGGGTGATGCCTTCTAACGTTTTGGGAAATATTTTGGCAACAACCCCATCCCAAGGGAGCAGTTCTCGAATGGCTGTGGCATAGGCCTTGATATGTGCATTTGGATCTCCCTCCCCTTTGTATTTGGGAAAATCGGGAAGAGGTCTTGGAAGCATGACGCTTCATATGGTGAAGTCTAAGGGCTCTTTCAAATATTCTGAATAAGTCCCTATCGCGTAGGTTTCGACCATTGATGGTGCCTGCTGAGGGGGTGGTGGTGGAATGGGTTGTTGATATGGCGTAGCGTATGCACTGGTAGGGGCATAAGGAAACCCCTGTGGTTGAGAAAACATGCCGGGAGAGGAGAACATATCCCCTTGTGGTGATTTGGAGTATATGTTTAAGTATGAAGGGGTATTGTCTAGGAATGGATTATTTTGTACTAGACCGGGAGGTATCGGAACGGTGTTAGAAATGGCGGTTCTAGTTGGCATTTTTTGTGAATAATGAGGAGGCATGCCCAACGTGCCCATTCCTGTGAGGAGGTCTACTTGGCTAGGATGGTGTGGAGGATTGGAACTTCCTGCCTGCATGAATTGGGAATTTTGATTTTCTTGAGCAAGTTCTAACCCCCTAACTTTTTCTACTAAAGTTGAAATGACTTCATTTGGTGAATTCACGGTATTTTGACTTAGTGGCATTTGTTGTATATCCTGATATTATATAGGCATGTGATACCCTGCTATGAACTGATCGTTTCCCTGCCAAGTTTCCCCGAGGGAATTTCCTATATGTAGTGGCATGGAGGTATTTTCTTGAAAAGAGACCTCGGGTTGTGTTTGTAAACTTCCTATGGGTGGGTACATACTCCAAGAGCGTTGTTCATTCCTGGCGTAACGCACTGAATGTTCATCATCTAAAACTAGGTATGGGTCTGATTGTCTACTAATTTGTGGTCTAAGCAGCACCTGAGGAGATGAACCAGATTCTCCTGTGAACGTCATATTGTTTGAGCCTGAAGGCTCTGTTTGTTGTCGTTTGAGTGAGCTGATCCAACTCCTCTGTTTGGAAAGATGAGCTATATCTAATCCTTGGAGGTGGAGTTTGTGTTGACAACCGGTTGGCTGAATAATTGTCACCCCATACTGAGAGTGAGGGTGATGACTGTCTATTCAGTTGAGCGTAGTATGCCTCAAGACCTAGGAGAGGTCTGCCATATGCATCGAATCCTGACATATTCGGGGGGTATATGAATACCCGCAAAATAATGGGAAGGAGCGAAGGTGGATGAAAGAAGATGAAACACTAAAAGAGAAAATTGAGAGTGAAGAAAATTGTTGTTTCAAGTTCACCAATTTTGTTTGGTGAAGCTGATGTGAAGGCTTAATGAGGTATTAGAAGGTGAAACAGTTGTTTGTTTCACGTCGGGTTCACCAATTTTGTTGGTGAAGCTGATGTGAAGGCTTAATGAGGTATTAGAAGGTGAAACAGTTGTTTGTTTCACGTCGAGGGTTCACCAATTTTGGTGGTGAAGCTGATGTGAAGCCTTAATGAGGTATCAGAAGGTGAAACAGTTGTTTGTTTCACGTTGGGTTCACCAATTTTGTACAATGGAAAAGTGACAAGCGAGCATGAGAATATACAAGTACCTTTTCCTCGCACCTGACCTCCTAAGGTCCTGCCGAGACAGCCGGTGGGGAAGGAATACGCGTGGGATGTAGACAAACTAGTTAGGCAATCTTATGTCTTCGATGCGCACCAGTGGAATCTACGAATCTAAGGCAAAGAAGGCCCTTCTAACCTGGACTGGCATGACAGATCGATCGACAAGGATGACTACTCGAAGGATCCAATTACTATCAAAATCTGGTGTGATTCGATCTATGGGTTGTGGGATACGTGGAAAATGACCATTTTTTCGTGTATGTCTCCAGACAGGGTCATAAGATGGACTATGGATATAGTTGGCTCTTATAGTTGATTCTCTGGTCTAGTCCAGAAATCCTTAGCTTTGTTAGATTCTATGTCTAACAAGGATAACTGTGTGATGATGATAGGTGGAAGTGGAGTAGATCTGAATACTAATGTGCGTAAGCCAGCATCTATGTCTGATTCACCTGTGGATTCATTGGGTTGTGGGATTTGTGGGTCACAACTGTAGATTCGTGGTTGTTGTGGACCTGCTATGGTCATGTGTGGAATCAGTCCCTAATCCCTAGTATCCAATAGTCATATGCCTTTTTGGCCTCTACGTTCAGAATTAACAGTTGTGTAATCTTTTCTGAGTATCTTATAGGCATTCTTGCAACCTGAATCCTTAAGCTAGTATCTATGTCTGTGAGAGTGTCTCCTGCGTCTGGCTGTGGGACCAAAGGATCACAACCTGAATGTTTTCTCTCTTTCAAGCCCTTCTACAGTCATGCAGATATTTATCTAGGGTAATCTGTAGTTTGGCTGATTTGACCAAAACATGTACGCTTGGTCATCTTCTATGTTTAACCTGCTTAACTGTGAGCTGATCTGTTGCAAGTCTGTTGTTGTTCAGAAGACTTGGATCCTAAGATTCTGATCTATATCAGTTATTACTGTGATGAGATTGGGTTGAGGCATGATTGGCTTGAATACGTATTCTCTGGGCTCTCTAGGTCCCATGATTGTCATACAAAAGAAAACGATATAAAGCTAACTAATGACAGAATAAACTAAATATGCAAGATATATCTACGTATATTTCTAAGTCTGTTATTTATTGATAAACTACTGAACATAATTTTAAAGGGGAATTATCTAATATATCTAAAATTGACAACTAAACTAATAACGCAATTAAAACAAACAAAGCAACCGAGTGTAGCTACTTGTCTGTGCAGTTTATAGATTTATCCTAAATAACCTGATCACTGATCTACTCTATTTGAAAGACTCTCGATCCTACCTCAGAAGTGAGGAGTGAATCATAGTTTCTCAGAAACTATCAATCCCCACAGCTTCCCTGGCAATATCGAAAGTGAAATTAACTGAAATGGAATGATTGACTACTTTATTTGATATGCTTTTAACTAGAACTTTGAAAGCTAGAACCTGGATTCTATGCAGAACAGTGGCGAATCTGATGGTGTGTGACCTTGTCCCCTCAGTGTGATCTCCTCGTTCCTTCGTGCTCACGTGGATCCAGAAAATCATGTAATGCTAGCATCAACAAAAGTAGATATTGGAACAAAGGCAGCTTAGGATGCAGACTGAATACAATGCGAGTAGGAGAGGGATAGTGCAAGAGTACAAAGCTTGGCTTATGCAATTCCTAGCGGGATTTATTGCGAGTCATGCAACATAAAACGTCTAGCACCTGAAACTATCCTGTTTGATGAACAAAACCTATAACTTTAATGGCTTCCTATTGAAATCAAACTATCCTACTCCAATTGATTTGGATGAAATGACAACAACACTTTGCACAAGGAGAATATGTGGCTTTCTGACAGCTAAACAATGCTAACTATGCATCTAACAAATGAAACTATGAATCCTAAACAAAATGAAAGGCTAAACTATTGAAATGAGAAATTCAGAGGCAAATTTGAGGGGCCATTTTCTTGAGCACAAGCCAGCTATTTATAGAATCCCATTTACCCAAAGGTGAAAACCAATTTGATCTCTTAAACCATAAACAATGCCAAAACACTATTCCAGGGAACCAGAATCATAAATACAAGCAAAGGCGGTGAAAAAAGCTGGTAAACATTGAATTTTTACGTGAGTCACGTTAAAAGAGCATTCTGGAAAATGCGTGAAGGACCACCGCCCTGAGCAGGGCGGTGGTTACAGGACCGCCGCCCTGCCTGGGCGGTGGTCACGAGACCGCCGCCCAAACAGGGTGGCGGTTTCGTAACTGAAGAACAAAATGCAAAGGAAAAGAGGGGAAAAGAGAACAATAAAGCATGCAGGGGCTAAGCGGGACATGCGGGATGTTAACGCATACTTGGAGAGCTTTTCTGGATCCCGAACACCTTGCAAGGAGACTTGTATCATCATTGGGGCACGTGTTACGTTATTCTGGTGATGTAGTACCCTACAATTTTGGGTACGTGCAGACACCTATAACACCAAGACTCTCTTTGACATCAATGTGAAACTTGACATCAATTACAACCATAGACATAATGCCCAACACCAGGTTCATCTACTAGTCCACTTAGTTGATGATATTGTGATGGAAGGTGTTGTCAACACTCAATATATGTTTTGGACTAAGAGATACATGAAGATGCTGAAGGGTTTTTTCAAATAGTTAACCTTTTCAGAGGGTTCTATTGTAAAAGCTTATACTATTCAATGAGTGTTCTTCTGTGTAATTGAGTATTTGCAAAAGCAATGCCTTGGAATACGTTACATATGGGATGCTCATCGTGATGGTGCATGGTTGGAGGAAACATTACAAGGGAAAGGAAAGGGGATAATATTGAGTGAGTATAATATTATATATATTTTATTTTTTTAAACATGAATTTTGGAATTCTCATATTTTATTAATTTGTATTGTTGTGTGTAGGTAAAGCTGAAGAAGATGTCACTAATAAGTTTTTACTATTTAATGTAGAGCAAATGAGTAGGTGGCATGATGTATACTATAAAATAAGAGGAGAATTATTTTCATGTAAATGTGTAGCATGAAAAATTGAAATTTTTTAACATGAAAACTAAGCCATAATTGAAAATTATGCTTCCCGATCACTATGCATCCTTCCTCATCCAAGATCAGATGAATTTTTAATAATATTATTAAGTTTTTTTAATGTCCATGAAAGAGTTCCTAGGATGATTGATCAAATCATCCAATTTTGATGAAAGGAAACTTCCCTCGGAGGCCGAAAAACACAATTTTTGGCCATTCTCCAACTACTTGAACACCATGCAGAAGCATTCAGGGAAAATATAAAGCATCTAAGGGTGATTTTGGAGGATATTGAAGGTTTATGAGGAATTTTAGGAAAGAAAGTTTGATTGAGGAACAATCTGTTCAACATTGGGTAATTTAGGGTGTAGGGAATGGAAGCTCCTTGGTGAAACCTGACTTCTCCAAATGATTTTGGGAGTTCTAGAAGGAGTTAAGAAGTAAACAAATAGGAATATGAAATCTATTAGAATCCTATACAAGGTGGAAACAAACAAATTTCTCCAAGGATCGAAGATTTCCTAAGGTAGTTCAAAACTCTGTAGCTACCCCTCTTAGTTCAAAATGAAATAGGCCCTTAATTTGGAAATTCAGAAAGAATTAACTTTTAATAATGGTTCCAATGATCTTAAAATGTTATTTGGAGTCAAAATAAGATAATATTTTACCCTAAAACATTTTCCTAAGCTTTTGTGGTGAAAATCTCAATTCCAGTGTCCCAATTTGGACATCCGAGGAAAAATATACTTTCCTAATCTATATAAGTCTCACTTTGGACACCCATGTGTCCCCTCTATCCCCTAGGGACAAGGAGGACAAGAGGACACCAAATTTTGACCTCATTCTCCTTCCCAAGTCACACATTAGACTCCCATGTGTCCTAGGTGTCCCCTTTGTCCCCATGGTGCAAGGGGGGACAAAGGGAACACTAAAGTGTGACTTATCCTCCTTCTACCAAGTTGTCAACTTTGGAACACTCAGGTGTCCCTTATTTCCCTCTATAATCTCCTAAGGGACAAGGAGACACAAAAGTGCGACCCACTCATTCATGCAGCCCTTATGGTCACTATGACCACCTCCAGCTCCTCCGATGCACATTTTCTCAGCTCCCTACATCTCATCCACCACACACCATAAGCTTCACTTGTCACCATCTAGTACAAGTTCAAAGCTTTAGTGTCTCTGGTGTCCCCTATGTCCCCATTACACCATGTGTAACCTCACATTCACTCCATTCTGAAAACCCATAGTTAATTTTTGCAATTAGTAGGTGAGTTAAAAAACACAATAAAACTTCACTAACTCCCCATTTATCAAAAAATTAGACCATTTTTCTTATTGAAGTGATTCTGCAACATCCTCCCAAACTCCATTTTTTTCTAGACATACTGCCAAATTTTTTTAGAACATCCATAGCCATTAAAACAAAGATTCGATCATAACTCCTCATTAGGAACCCATTTACCTTGAAATTTTTCCATTGTGATCTCCTCTCCAAAAATTCCTTTGGGAAGACTTTTAAAGAAAATCCATTAATGCTTATGGATTTTTTACAGTAGAAAATCTGAAAATATAAAACCTTAAAGTTGCTTTTTCAGTTTTACGGAGATCTAGTAGACGAAAAACCATGAAATTCGGAGTAAAAGGTCTGGTGCAAAATAGAAAATTTTGATAGTGATTTTTCATTACAACCCGACACCTGTAAGTGACATTTTTAAATAAAAATAGTAATATATTGAATTCGAAATGGAGTGGGAACTTACTAAAAAATAGTCAGGACAAGTTTCTAAAAATATAGAAAACCCTCAACATTTACAATAATCCAAATGAGCTAGAAACATCGGGCAGCAAAAAACAATGGAAACTTACTAAAAATAGCAGTCTTACGATAAGACCTAAAAATAGAAAGTTTTGGATTTGAGTTTGAAATTTTTGTGGTGACTCATATTCTACTTATACAATTATTTTTGGCTTTATGAAGTTAAAATATTTAGGTATGGAACCCATTTCAACCCTAATCACCGAGTATCTTGGTGTCGAAGACACTGATGTCACTCACATGGATCTTGAAGACTTGAAAAAAGGATGCTTGGCAGACCTTTTGAGCCATTGGAAGAGAAAATATTATTGAGTGGGTTATTCTTAGAAGACAAACACCCAAATTATGTTTAGAGCAATGGATTGTTCCTAGTCTATTTACAACACTATGAAGTTGATTCCAGGATAATACGGGAAAATGACAATTCAGTCCTTGCAATCCTTACTCCCAATGACATCTCACAATGTCTATGAATTCCCACTAGTAGTAACATGGTCATCATCACCAAGATAATTTCATCACATGAGTGATTGAAGATTTATTCATATTTTCAAGGCCTTGCACTCGGTTCATGGCTCAGGAAAGGAAGAAAACCTTTTTGTGTTCCCACAAACTTATCTAGGAGTGAATTCCATGAAGGTTATTCATATGTCATCATTATACTGAGAAGGGTGATGGGTGATGAAATGAAAAAGGAATTCCAAGACTTGATGGCTTAGTTCATCATTTTTTCCACTGAAGGGAACCAAGTAGTGGATTGGGGGTAGATTATCAGTGATAACATTAATCAACAATTTCTTCAGTTTCCATTCACTAGGAATTCCACCATGAATTCCAACTTGGTATATGCTCTTCCATACATAAGGCCCTTTAAGGGCCTGAATGTTGCTCTCATTATATCTCAATAATCACCTTTCTTTAATTAACACCCGCATCTCACTCACAGAGAAAACAACCATCATTTTGTTATGGTAAATGATGCATTCACCATGTTCATCATCAATATTTTCGAGGGAAATATAAAGATGAGGATCTCCAGTCAAGCAAATCCATTGATTAAGAAATATAGGAGCTACTTCACCTAGTTCTCAACCTTCACCTACATCAAGGTTTTGGGCTTTAGCCTTTCTCCTCGTAGAATACCCAGGTACCCTAGTGATAAAATTGTAATGTTTGAGCTATGTAGGAAAATTGATCATGTTTATACCAAGTGTAGAAACAATAAAAAGAAGGGTGCGTCTTTCTCCATATCTTTGGGAATATAATTATGTAATAATTTTCTAGATTTATCAAATATTGAAGGCTCTTTTTCTTCCCTCAATCTCTATTCCTATGCATTTTGGCATGATTTTGATATCAGGAGAAATATTGAAACTTTCACCTTCACTGGATTACAATACACACCTCAAATTAGGGACTATTGGGCTAATTGTATTGATAAATTTGAATTAATAAAGAGGGTCCATATGTGAATGATAGTTGATCAACTAAGGGCCTCCACTTTGATTGGTTCATTAAAGGAATAGAGGATGATGGATCAAACTTGTTTGATCCAGAGTATCAAGCAACGAAAACTTCACCTCTTTCTTTGATTTTATAGAATACAAGAGAATCAAGTGACATCAAGGAGAGAAATGAAGCAGTAATTTAGAGGTCAATAGAATGGTTTAGGAGAAAAAGGATTACTTTCATTGATTCCGATGGCCTCCTGACTCTATCAAGACATACATCTCACATTTCCTCTATGAAGACATTTGAGAAGACCCTGAGCTCCACTCACTCAGTATATCCCTTAAAGAGAAGGACTGAAGAGGAAGATAACATTGAATATTATCACCCCAAGAGGCTCTCTAAGAAATCCAAAATCACTAAACAAGTTGTTGAACCTCTTGAATAAGGTGATATTGATCCTTCACATTCCCCAGTTTTGCATCATTTCCCAAGTGTGTCTTCTTCGATAGTTGATTCATCCCACCATGTGCAAGATGTGAGATTTATCCCTTACCTGATATTGATCCCACACTTGCAGATAATTTCCCTTGGATTCAAGAGCTGATCGAGAGTGAGTAAAGGAAAATGCAACAAACATTGACACCTAATTTGTAGTTATCTCAAAGATTGTACAAGCTAAGCGAGGAAAGAAGGAACATGTAACATCTCATTTAATCAGTGGATATTTTGGTGACCAATATGTAGATATTTCTTAACCAAATGTTGTAAAACCTATGGAAGAAATGACTCAAATTGATTTTGAGATGACAAGGATTTCATTGGGTTAAGCTACGCACAAGGGTGATGCACACTTATTCATGGAATATGCTTCCCGCATGCTTTCTTGTGATGAGGAATAAAAGAAAAAAATGGAATAGTTGGAAGAGCATGAGAGAAATATAACTTATTATGTGAAAGAATTCTTAGATCCTTGTGCATTACCACCTTCACCTTTGGAAGCCATGACTCCTATCTGTAACTTCGACCCTAAATGAATCAAGAAAGCTCAAGGTTACTCAATACAAGAAAGGGACAATGATAGATGGGTTGAAAAGATACTTGAGAAAGGAAAAACATTTTTACCGGAGATTCACTCATTGTTTGAATTTTCCCTTGTCGCTGCTTCTAAAGTGAAAAAGAAAAGGAGGAGCTTGAGAAGGAGAAAGACCATTGGGACAATGTGTTTCCATTAGTGCTAGAAATGAGAAATCTTGATTCTCATTTATTGGTGAGTACAAATGTGTTCACTTATATAAAAAATAACTTGTCTCCTATTGGTCTCACATAATGAGTGCTCGGTATGAAATGTTGAATGATGCTATCTCTGAGCTTGATTCTTGTGAAGAGATCACATCACAAATTTTGGAAAGTATCAACAACAATGTACAAAATATCAGGTCACCTTCGATAAACAAAAATTCATTAGTGAAAGAACTTCAAAAATATTTCTAGGAATTAGTCAAAAAAGAGTCAGGATAACCCTTCTCATTTAACTAAGATACTTTGGAGTCTCTCTCCGAAACCAGATGTTCAATTTATAATACTGCAAAGGATCATTAGGTTTGGTCCAACCAATTTAAGAACATTGGTAGTATTTCTAAAAAATTGATCAATGCTTTGAGCTTTGTTCATATTCCACAAGCAAAAAAAGTGGCACCTGCTACAACTTGATTCAGTAAGGAATTTAAGGGTGAAGAAATATTTTCAGGAGGACTCCCACAAGGTTCTACATTATTCACTTCTTCATCAGTAAAGGTTTCATCTTCATCGGAGTGATCATCTCTCCTCTTCTTCCTTCTTACTTCCTTATATATCTCCATGTTCTAATTCTTCATTAGGGATGTAATTTTTACTAGTTTATCCTATTCACTTAAGTGACCTATATTCTAACATTATAACGATTTCTTTTCAATTAATGAGAAAATGATCAATTTTATTTCCTAGGAATATGAAAGGTCTCAAGTGATGAGGGTAGTGAAAATTCATGTGGGGGTAGATGAAAAAAATGTGTAAGGATATGAATTGGAATTTATTCTCCATTCCCAAGGGTTGTCAATTGTGAGTTTCTAGTAGATAGCTTTGTCCTACTAAATACAAGAAAGAGATTATATTCTTCTATTTTCCTCTTTTTCTATGTTTCATCTATTTCCTTACATACTTTAATTTGTAAACATGATGATATTGTAAAACCAAGAAAGGTATTGGTGCCTTGATAATTGAATCAATGGAATTTTATGTCTATGGTTTATTAGTCTTATCTTGTTCTCAAGGTTGAATTCTTTTAATTGAGTGTAGATTTATTCCAGTTAATTCTACGAAAAATATTTAAGTGCCTATTCAAAAATTTAACCATCCTTCACCACATTCTTACTCCCCTCTACATCCTCTCACTAAGAAAATTCCTCCCTTGCAATAAGTGCAAGCAATTTTCCATAGGTCTAGTGATGTATTCCTATGTGATCCCAGGCTTCACGGCCATCGGCTAATTTATTTTTCTACATTCAATAAATGGGAGCCTCCCTATTACCAAGATGAGGGACTTTGTCCCAGAGTTTTGGTGAAAACTCACTAAATTTTCCTTGCGAAAAATTATTTCGCCAACAATCATGACATAGCTAGACGTGTTTAAATAAGACAATATTCTCACAAACATTTTATGTGAGACTTATGCACCAAATGGCCATATAATTGTAGTGTGAATTATATTATTTAAAATTTAAAATATATTGATGACACAAGCCTTGAAAGTGTGTCTAGAGATGCTTTAGACATTATGTGGGGATATGAACCCTGAGTAAGAATCTTAATTATTGTATATAATAGTAATGTGTATTTTTTCAAATTTTAGTTCAAATCTACTTATAATAATCATGTCATTTCAGGTGGAAAATTACAATTAAATGTGGGTGGATCATAAATATTTTTA
This sequence comes from Taxus chinensis, assembly GCA_019776745.2. Classification (NCBI taxonomy): domain Eukaryota; kingdom Viridiplantae; phylum Streptophyta; class Pinopsida; order Cupressales; family Taxaceae; genus Taxus; species Taxus chinensis. Next base: position 223,340,870 of record CM034154.1, read on the forward strand.
GATTGATACAATTGAAAAGAAAGAAAAACCTATAATTCAAAAAGAATATACAAGTGTTTATTGGGCCAAGATAGTCGATTTAGTTGAAAAAGTTTTGATTATAAATCATGGCCTATCAACTTAAGGATGGATACAGACCTCAACTACAAAGACATAATTGGCGGTGTATTGACCTCCAAAGAATCATCCCTCTGAAACCTATATAATGTTTCTGATCCACCCATGTATCACCTCACCTTCCTCAAATAATAGTTTTGGATGGCCTAATGATCACCTCATTACAAAAGAGGCTCATTCAGCCAGATCAAGATGATATATAAGTAGCAACTCATGCCTATTTTTCCCCTTGTTACAATAAGTCCTACAACAGTCAATTTGGAGGGGTAACTTCAGATTATGAAAAATATGGAATAAACTGTAATCTATAACATTTGGCAGTCCAACAGTATATATCAGTAACAATCCCAACTCACTACATGGAAACTGTGACTACATGTCATAAGAAACATATATTGGGAGATTCCTGATATCGACCACCCTAGTTGTCCCTTCTATATAAAGGTTGAGTCTATGTCAAAGCAATTCTTTGGAGTGTAATGAGATTTACATATTGCCACAACACTATGATAATGTATAATGGTCCTCCCTTTTGACATTGTTTCCTATATACCTATCACGTTGATGGACAATAGTTTCCTTTTATTTATATACACTTTCTATGTAGTCATATACTAACTCTTGATTCCGATGATGCATTTGAAGTTGAGTCCATTATAATTCATGCCCTGTATAAAAAATTCTTTACTTATCATCTACGAAGGATTCTTTTCTATAACACTCAAGAATATGTAAGTATGTTCACGGGGAAGATGAATATGTATACATGATGATGAAAAATACTTCACAAGATGAAGATTTTACATAATAGTGAAGACTATAAACTTTGATAAAGATGTCGGTTTTGAAGATGAGGATCTTCTACAACACGAAAATTATTACTTCTACATAGTACCAAACTTGACTTTTCTTAGAAATTTTTTTACCTCTATCAAGAAATCCTTCCATTCTCACCAACCTTCATCCATACCTTATCATAGTAATTTAAACATAATGGTGACGTTGCATGTAAAATTTTTGAATAACATTAGCTGACATCATGAATACATGGTTCTATAGAAGAATCATAATGCATTTTGAAATTCCTAATTCTGACATGTATCTGGACATCTCAAATGTTTATGATATGTTTGTCCTTAATACACCCTACCTTTGATGTGTATTGTAATTGTGTGTGTTGATGACCCATGTCAAATAGTTCATAATCCATCAAAAAATAAAATAAAATGTGTAATCATTTAGTAGAAATTATATGTTAAGTATCCATGTACTAATTGTGAGAGGTCCTCATTTTTTTAATGTCACAAATTGTCAATTTTACTGTCATGAAAGTCTAAGCGATACACCCTCAAATTGATCTCATTTCAGAATAAAGAAATAAAAATAATTTATCTTAATACAAGCATAATTTACCCAACACTTCTCCTATTTAGGGACAAAATTCATTCCGTACATGCTACCCTTATGGGCGTATGACCTGAATGAACCACGTAATCTGGTACCCAAATTTGACAACGTAGTAATTCAACAATTTACAATTTAGGATACCCTTTGTTAGAGATGTCATGACTATCATGTACCTCAAATTCTCATCCCTAATTTATCTAGAATTGAGATGGAATCAATTAGGGGGTCATAGTTGAACTACAAATAATAAATATACTCTCCTCTGGACCTGATATTATAGATTTATTTAGTCAAGTGAGCACATGGGAAGGAATTGGGTACTACACTATGCTCACCAAACAGCTTAGATCATGGTCAATCCAAACTATATAGAAGTCTTATAGGCACGTATATAATATGGGGGTTTCTCTCTATAGAATCATACCCAACTATATATAGTTATTTAATCACTCCCCTCCCTATCCTATCTTATCTAAGGCTCAACAAACACTAAGATATCACCAAATGATTTAACCTAAATGGTTAATTCTTAGGGGAGTAGTGACCAATTGAATATTATCCTAATCAACTACTTTCCAAAGCTAATTATAGAAATATCAAGACAAGACATGAAACATGATAGATAAATTAAATAAAGCACTAACACATGAGAGGGAGAAGGATACTTAGTTGATACTCTAAATTTTTTGCTAGTTTGGGTTGTCCTAGTGACTGAAAATGACTAGAAATGATATGAAAATGCTTCATCTATAAACAGTGTCCTAGAATTGTGCCAAGAATAGGGCGTATGGTATGGCCCAAAACATACCCCCACTATGGCCCTTTCTATACACTTTTTTCCCTTCATATTTTTTGGATTTGGTTCCTACGCAGACTGGTTATTTTCTCCTTGATTCACACTTTTGTCACTCTGACTTTACTTAAAACCATGATCTTCGCATTTGTTTCTATAAAATAAACCCTATCTATTCTACATAATACTCAAGCACACATTATCATAAAAAGGAATGCACATGCTTGATTCAGATTGACCTCGATACTCATCCCATTGTGATTGCATCGAGTGGTGTACTACATTTTATAATCTATGCAATTCTGGTGTGTATGATTGTAATTATGTCCCATTGAAACTAGGTTTTTCCCTTGTGCATATCACACTGAATAATATAATACATTACTTTCTCCCCAATGCATGTGTGGTATAAAATTTAGAAGATATGCCCTTCCTATGCTATGATGATGCAGTCCAAATGTAGTCTTTAGCATATTCTTTTTCTCAAAGGATGGTAGTAAATAATAATAGTAGCCTCATTAATTCTCTTAGCAATCTAAGTCTATATATGTGTTTATTTTCTCAAATTTCAACACTAGTGACACAAATGGTCAACCCCAAATAAAAAATTCAAATAAGAGAACTAGTAATGAAGAATACCAATGCAAAATACCTAGGGGAAGCAAGGTGGGACCAAAGTATATGGAATGTCTCATAACATATGGATGTTATGACCAATTCCATATGTTTTAGTCCGAAAAGCTCGGAAAAAAATATTAAGACACGATGTAAGGGATCCCTGTGACATGAAAAAAATTAGAGGAAGAAGTACATAAAAACATGAGGATTCAGAATCAAATAAATTAAAAGCAATAGGAAACAAGGACTTGTGTCACTGATGTCTAATCTTCTTGCTTGGAAATCATGTATTTAATAATATATGAAAAGTGTAATGTAATAGTAATAGGTGCATATTTTAGTGTCTATAGGTGTTTTGGTTGACCCAAAAAACAAAGATAATGTCTTCAATGTCATGCTACTTTAATCTCTTAGAATTTCTATATAAAATATTTCATTTGAAACTAATCATCAATATCAATGTATTACTCTACCCATCACTATTGGTTCTATCACTAGTCCAACTTCATTTTTGGTTGTTGCTACTCTTAGTTCTGGTACCTTAAATTTGGGTATCCCTTGACTACGTTCCAAGGAATTTTTTTAAGATACCCTATAAAAATACTCCTTGGAATTTTTGGTGAATTTATGAAAATGGGTTTCAAATATGTGGTGAATAAGTGTAAAACCTATATAGTCATGCAAGTGAATCAAATTTTGGAATCAGGAAACATGAAGAGAATATTGTGATTTTACCTACCATTCCCTGTAATAGATGTACAATTATATGGGAATATATATAGAAAACCAAATGTATGGGAACATATGCAGGTGTCCATAAGCTTAGTATATGCCCGAACATGCTTTGTAGACAATTGGTTGTGTGTGATGTGAACTGTCTACAAGCACAGCTTGAACCAGATGACTATGTCCACAATCGGTTGACTGCATTTTCAACAACATGACTACACATGTAATTGGTCAATTGTAAATGTAGCCAAACGGTTGTAAGTGTAGCTATCTGGTTGCAAACACAACTAGCTAGTTGTAAACACAAAATGACCAATTGCAAACATAAATGGGTGATAAGAACCATAGTAATCTAGTTTTAAATGCTATCAGAAAACTTGATCTTGATTTTTCTGTACTCAACTGCATCAAATACCATTTAGGTACTGTCATATATTCACATCAACCTATAAATATGTGTAAATCCCTCTATTTTTCACTTTTTCTAAAGTTTCTTCCTTGAGTGGTCGTAACTACTAGACCTTCATAGGAAACCTACAAGAAAATCCTTTCATAATTTCTATTCCAACCAAAAATGGCATATGTGTAACCACATATACAATCTCATAACCCAAAATCCAATTCAAAAACATCATGTTCCCAAAAATTGTCAACCTACTAAAACTCAAGGAAATATTCATTGATTGGGTGGACAAATGTAGTTTTCGAGTGCTTGTTTACATGCCTCAATATGACACTGATATTGGTTTGTTGAGTTTTCTATTAGCCAATTATGAAACTCCAGAGTCAAATTTCCGTATCATGATCCAGAGTTAGAAATTTTCATTTGGAACAATGAAGAAGGACACCCATCATTTAACAAGGATGCCACATTTGAATGTGAACCATGTCACAACAAAATATCTTTGTTATCTGATCAATAGAAAAAGTCATCTGGAGTCCCACTATGACTTACAAATTGAAGGAAATATTTACTTTCTATTTTTTAAAGGTTTTTTCTTGATTTTAAAATGCTAATAACATGTTCTTTTGCTTATGTACAACTAACTAGAATCAATTAAAAAGGGGGACTATCTATGCAAGTTGTTGTACATACATTTCTACAATTCATGATTGAAATTTTTTCCAGGCTAGGACAGTCGTACAGGGAAGGCTAGTTGACATTCCAGACTAGGTTGTTATCTACATCCTTCTATTCTCTTGGTGGCCAAAAATATTGATTAGTGTACATATTTATCTAACATGATTAGAAGTGATTTGTCATATTCTATTTGTAATGACAATGCATCACTTTTATCTTGTAATTATATATTTAGATTATATTATGAGGTATTTTATGAGTTGTAGAATATTGATATTCTGACTGCACTTATTGAAAATATGAAAATTTTTTTTTTTTCAATTGGGGATCAGGAGGTAAGATCAAATTAAATTATTCAAAAATGATTCCATGTATTTATTTAACATTACTAGAACTAATATTCTCTTCACTTCATTTCAGAGGGAGAGCCATTACATCATTATACCTGAAATACAAGTTGTAGTAAGAGGACATCAATCTTCTGATTGTTCTGCAGACTTAAAACATGGATGCACAATCGTCTCCTATTAAATTTGTGATATAAAAATGCATGAGGAGTTCTCTTGCACCCTCTCCATTGGAATGGTCACTAAACTTCCTCACTAGTTGTCTGGTATTTCTATTGTTAGGCTATGAATAATGAAACACCATACATTATTTTAAGTTGTAATTAGTACTTTATTTATATTAATCATTACACATTTAACATTTATAGCATCCTTAGACACTTTTAATCAAGATTTCCACACATCAAAAAACTATAAGGTTTCAAAAAACAATCAATCGGGAACTAATATAGTCATGTTTTAATAATAAGATACATCAATTATAAATTTACTATGTTATGATTTTAAGTTAACACTGATTTCTAATTTATATTTAACATTTTTTGATGAACATTTTGTTTTTGCAATTCCCCATTCACATAGGAAAAATATGTCACGGTCACCATCCCCATCTAACAACATTTAGACTAGTGGGAAACATGAATACATTTTTCTAGCCCAAAGTTGATGGCACGATGTATTTAACAACAACAAATTTTCCCACTCTCTCTCTTTCTCTCTCATAGTGGTGTCTCTAGTGTAATGAACACTACAATTCTACAACAAATAGATATTGGCAATGATTTTTTTGGGGATTGAGAGCAGGGCCCCAATGAGTTTGTTTTAATCCACATGATATGATTAAAGGTTCACAAGTGCCCTATCTAGAGCCTATTTTATTGAAAATGTAGTCACAAAGACACATCTCGACCATCCAACAGAACCACTCCACCACAAATATCACAATTTGATAATCAAATAGCTAATTTTCCGTTGCATAATTTATTGGTAGAGAGTTGTTATGCAAATGTTACTAATTTTGTCTATGTAATATATAGAAAAATTGAAAACATGGGAATTCCATGGGATAAAGTTATGATGAAGGAAATAAATGCTCATTTTCACAACCACTCCCAAAGAAACATGTTTATATTAATTTGTTCAAAATCAACAAATAAAACTTAACGTATTACTGAATCAAGTTGTGTCATAGGTGCTATTACTATGTAAGCAATGACTACAATGATAACATTTAAGATGTCAAGTTACATAGGTTGGAGAATTTAAATAGTGAAGCCCAAGATTACTATAAAAAATGGGCTTGAGACAAAGATCTTGTTATCATTGCAAATGTTGATAACATAAGGTTGTGGTAAGTTGTACTTTTTTTACATTTACATTTTATATATTTTTATTTTTAGTTAATTATATTTCATTTTTGAAATGTAGTTAAAATATGAAAAATTGAAGAATGGAGATTTATTCTTGGATGTTCACCTAAAAATGCATGCAAACGTTTAAATGTTCCTATTTAGCTGAAGGAAAAAAATCGGCTCCTAAATAAAAACATATTAAATAAAATAATTAAGGATCACTACATGGATCCAAAAATATTGTTTGACAAGAAATCTAATGTGGATCCTAATTTGATTTCAATAGGTGATGTGGCTGATCAAGATTGAGAAAATATTGCGACAGTGAGGAACAATAAATGTTGATACAAGTCCAAAGGGAGTATATTCTACAATGAAAAACCCAATAGCCACTCCTGATTCCCAATAAGAATGAATGTATTTCTTGATATTGTAATCCTCATTAAAGAATCAATTTGTAAATCTCAGCTGATATATTTTAAAGTTTTGTAAATGATTATATAATAGTTTATGTCACTATATTAATATAAATATTGTTTTCAAAATTTCTATGGTGTTTTTATTATTCATAACAATGTCAAAATAAAGATTAAATTTGTGTTGATGGATCTATAGTAATATAAATAATATGTTCATAACTTCTATTATGGTCATAAAAATATCAAAATAAATAACATATTTGTAAATCAAAATAAGGATACTAAAATAATTTTACAAAAATAACCTAAATATATAACTGTAACAATTTCAAATGAAATTTGATATGAGAATAACCATTTCTAATACATACCAAGCTAAAAATTGGGTAGCTAAAACAATCCTTAAGAAACACTTTATTCATAAATGAAATTCATATCTATTATCTCAAAAGAATATCCACTTCTAGGGTGAATATTAAGATCATATTTATTTCTCATTGCATTAGTGAATCCTCTTCTTTCAGTGAGTGAACTCTAAATAACAAGTGCCATTTCATAAGGAAACACATCCACATGATAACGCAAAACATACAATTGATGGGTGTTGTCATTCCCTTCATTTAATCAACTTCTTGTTGATGTCATATCAAACCAGGGGTGTTTCTAAAGCTATATGCAACAAGAGTAATTTAATTGATCTAGTAGTTGACTATATTTATTTTTGTATTTTCTGGGGGATCTCTTTAATGTCTTAAGGACTTCTTGGTAAAACCTTATTTAAATCAAACTATGAAAACTTGCTGAAAGTAAACACACTGAAAGATTTGCTGAAAGGAAACACACCGTGCAGAATGGAAACACACTTGCTGCTGGAAAATAAACACACTTGCTTCTGAAATTAAACACACTTGCTTTTGAAAATAAACACACTCAATTTTAGAATTCTTGAAAATAATTGCAAGAAATATAAGAATCTATCTAAACACCTGTAGGAACAAGTACACAACAGAGTTTAACTGAAAGAATTAAAACAATACAGAATTAATAGATCTAAGCTATTTGCTGAAGAAATATAAATACCAAATAAATGAATATCCTGGTCCTTGGGGGAGTGGGCCCTTGCTCCTCCTTGAATCAGGATTTAACAACTCAGAATTCTCTCAAATAGGAATGACTATTTTATTGATAAAACATTCAAAATTACAAACGTACTGGATCTAAGTACTTAGTCTATTTCTCTTCTCTATTCTATTTCTATATATATCTATATATATATCTATCTACTGTAGGTCTACTTTGATATACATTTTACAATCATAGTTGTCTCAATGATTCTGATGAAATTGAATCATGCTCAGAATAGATGCTGATCCGGATTGTGGTTGATCAGATAGCTGTAGGATAACTCTTCCTGGATCTACATTAAGAAATCTTCTCATCCTTCCTGATGAAAGGGTCGTAGATGCAAAATCTCTGGATGTGGTTTAAAATAGATAACTCCCATCGATTCTGGAACTTTGGAGAAGTTCCAAAACCATAGGAATTTTTTAAGGCTCCAAATCATGAGAGTTTTAGAGCTATCCCCAGGAGTTTTGGAACTAAGTCTGAAAATTCTGAAACTAAATATTGGAGTTCCAGAACTAGGTCCAAAAGTTCTAAAACTAAATGATGAATGTGATGGAGTTCCGGAACTAGCTTAGAAGTTCTAAAACTAAGTTGTGTAGGAACAAATGTTGCTGAAAACAAACTGAATGCTTCCTACTTCATTTCCTCGACTGATTTAGACCTACTTTATTACAAAACTAAATTCAAACACACACTTGTCAGGAATTCTAGAGATTTTAACATTAGAATCAAAATCAATCAAAAGATATAAAATTACATCCTAACTCATATAAGATCAAATAAAAGTCACACAATGCAATCAAACTTAATCAAAAGGAGAGTAAGATGAGATCATATATTATACATTAATCAGACATATTCTGGCCTCATCATTTCCCCCAAACTTACTTGTTTGTAAGTCCCTTTACAAACTTCACTCTTCAAAAGTGGGGTTATAAGTTTTGCATTCCATTTGATTGCTTAGATCAAATGGCTAAAATTGGATTTTCCAATGTTTAAACTTGGATGTATTGTACCCTGCTCCTTCTATTTTCCTCTCCCACTGTTCAAATTCAATAGGACCTTGAGGTTATCTATTCTACCAAGGAGACATGGGGGTGAGAAGTAGAGGGGGCCTTGTTCACATTCCCATCCATATTTTCCCGTAGGTTTCATTGACTTGGGGAATTATTATGCATAATACTTTTTCCCTTTCTAAACTCTAGATCAGATTTGTTGGGGAAGTTACTTCCCTTATTCTCAAGGAAACAGTAAGGAGTTCCCACCTCTTTGAGCATCCTTCATAAATATCTTCAAAATTCTCCTCCTCATAGGAGGTGAAGGCATCCATACTCTTTTACAGAATGGCAAGATAGTGTGTATTACATCTCTCATCAAATGCATGAGTTCTAAAATGTGAGAGGAAGTCAAAGGGTTTACCATAATGAGCTCTCATACAGAGACCTGTTGAGCCAAATTTCAATAAAAATTTAGATTCCCTTTCCTTCCATGCAATCTGGTTTTGCAAAATAGAGACAAATGCATTGAGCTAGCTCTCCCCTACATACAAGTTGATCATAAATCCTGTGTTTTTCTCTAGCATAAAATTAAAAAGATAAAATTCACACAAAAGATTTTTCTACTCAGGGCTAGAGAGACAGTAAGCTGCCATGAATTCAAATTCATCTTTGAGTTCATGTGGAAGACCACATGTAATCCTTAACAGTTTCTAGTGAATGAACTATTCTTCTAAAAACACACTATATGCAGGAGAGGGCCTCTTGCAGGTAAATAATTTCTCACTCATAATACAGACCATATGAATTTTGGCAAGACATTTATATTTATTTCCTTCCTCATAAAACTTTTCTTCCCATTCCTTTCTCACCTTCATCTCTTCCTCTATCTTGGTCTTTAATTCTTCATTCAATGTTTTGGCTTCTTTGAGCTCCCTGCAAGTATCATTCCATAGCTGTTGGAGAGGAAAATAGGTCAACTCAGTCTGTGAAGAGACATTGGACACAACACTCTATTTTCTGGAAGCCTGAAATTATTCCTCATTTTCTATCAACTGTTCCTTGGTTGCTGATAAGTCTTGGCTACAGGCTGAGTTGTTAGCTCTACAACAAGAATCTCCTTTTGTTCCAACTTGAGCTTGAGGAAATCTAATTCCTCATCTTTTTATCTGATAATGAGATCTACTCTAGACAAGAACAAATCCTATTTAACTTGTCTTTCTTCTTCCTCTGAAATTATTTGAGGAGTTGGGAATTCTTCCTCTATCAAAGGAAATTTTCCTCTTCTTATCCTAGATGCCAACTCTTCTTCTTCATGTGGCATTGCTGATGGTTCAACCAATTCCTGTAAATCTTGCTCTTTAAATCTCTCTTCTCCTCTATCTATTTTAGCTTGACTTGGCTCAGGAGGAGCCATGGCCATACTACCCAAAATGTCAGTAGCTTCTTCTTCCATCCTTTCTTGCTCACTCCTTTCTTCTGGGGTTTCCCTTGACCTCTTATGAATTTTTCTTATGTGGGGAAGTTCAACATGCCCAGTAGTGAATTTATTTCTAGAGATTCTTCTTACTATTCTTTCTTGCTCTTGTGTGGGTGAGCTATCACCATCAGAAACAGATATTGGCTCCCCTAAAGCTACTGTAGAAGAAGGAATTTCCTTCACAAGTACAGAAGGCTCTGTTGTTTTTATCTTTCGCACTGACCTACTTCTTTTTGGTATGTTTTCTCTTTCCATTTCCCTCTGTCCTTCTACAGGGGCATCAATTTCTAGATTAGCTGAAGGAGAGAATGGGGATGGAATTTTTCTTCTGATAATATTAGGGTTTTTCTTGAACTTGCCAAGAAACTTGTCCCAAATTTCTTCTCCATTCTTCCTTGACAGGAAATGGTGCTGGCATATCAAATGAATTAGACCATGATGCCTAATTGTCCCAACACCCCAGGAATACCTTTGAGTCATGGTGTGAATGGAATAAAAAAGAAACCCTGGGAGGTTTATTATGTATTCAGGTTTGGTGGCTCCATACTTCAGATATATGAGCATTTTTAAGACTTCTTTTCCCACAAACCCAAACTGACCATCACAGGTTAAATATTTTACCATCCAAAATGCTACCCTTTCAAAGGGTTTGGGAAAAATGGTCCATCTGACCAATTTTATGATTTTATTTTTATTATAGATGTATTGAGGTTTAGTTTATTCTTCTTGTAGTAAGACTTCAACCAGTTCTTTCAATTTCCCCTTGGTAGGTTGTGGGACATGCACAATTGGCACTCCAAACATGTTACTTACAATATTTACAAAAAGGAATACAGACATTTCTCACCTTTGTTCTGGACTATTCTAGGTTTATGACGAATTCTCTTACCAATTCGTCATTATGCCTTGAATTTTTTTTCAAGAATTCAAGCCATCCTGCATGCTCAAAGATGGATGCCACTTCTTCGTCTACGAGCAGCTGGGAATCATCCTCTGGTTTAGATTTCTTCTTAATCCCCATATCGTCTTGAGTTCTATCTCTTTTGATTTTGGGTGAATTGGTTGTAGGCCCTTTTTCTTAGCTACGAAACTAATTACTTGGCTGCGAAACCTTTGTTTTTAGTTGCGGAACCTTAGTTATTAGCTGCGGAACTTTTGAATTTTTCTACGGAATAAAAACTCAATTCACTGATCCTTTCTCAAAATATATCTGCAACTTATTTCACTTGATTTTTGCAATAATGATTACTAATGATAACCATTCTACCACTTATTCCATCCAAATCAATTTCATGATTACACACTTGTAATCATAATGTATAAATAGATGACTCATCATACCTACTTTTAAATTAAGTCACATCACACATGCAAACATTTAATCAACCCTAAATGAGTTAAAAGACATAATTACCACCCTTGATGATGTAATCCTTTTGCTATTATGACTCATCATTCCTATAAGTGGAACAAAACATGATTAGATAAGACAACTGGAATTTAAAGGAATTCCTTTATTTGAACTAGCCAAAAAGTGGTCAACCGCCATTTGCTGGTTTTCAATTGACCTTTGAGAGAATTTCTTTAGATATGTATATATATATATATATTGGGAAGAAAACGCCATTTGCTGATTTTCATCTCCTTCCCTTTATTCTAGATATATCATTTGGTTATTTGATCATTTTGAAAGAACTGAATTCTTCCATATGATCAAATTCTTTGTTTACTTCAATATTCCTCAAAACTTCATCCTTAGCGGGAGGCTTCCTATAGAGTTTCAGCCTATGTCCATTGACCAAGAGTGTTCTACTGCTGCCATCAATGGGAAGTAACTGAATAGAACCAATTTCAAATATTTGTTCAATCTGATAGGGTCCCACCCATCTAGTTCTCAATTTTCCCTTAAACTGTTGGTACTTACAATCAAACAGCAATTCCCAGTCTCCTACTTTGAATTTCCTTTTCTTGATATGTATGTCATGTCATTGCTTCCTTTGCTCTTGAATCATCTCTGTTTGCTGAAGTGATTCCAACCTTAATTCATCTAACTCATGAGTTGAAGGATTATTTCTTTTTGAGCTACATTCAACTCAATTCCCACCTTCACTGCTGTCCTTAATGTCTGAAGTTAAAATTCTATAGGCAACAAGGGATTTTTCCCATAGACTAATTCATATGGTGAAAACCCTGTTGTAGCTTTCCAAATTGTATTATAAGCCCATACAACTTCAGGTAGTCTCTTTACCCAATCTTTTCTCCCAGCTTCAACTGTTTTGGTAAGGATGTTCTCTAATTCTCTGTTTGTTACTTCAACTTGTCCATTTGACTATGGATGGTAAGGAGATGACTTCCTATGATTGATTTGGTAATATCTTGTGAAATATTGGATCATATTAGACATGAATTTTGGTCCCTAATCTGAAACTATGCTCATTGGTACTTCAAAATTTATCATAATTATGTTCTAAAGGAAATCAGCAACTGCTTCCTCAGTGGCATTTGTCAATGTCTGAACTTTTTCCCATTTTGTCACATAGTCAGTACATACAAGAATATATTCCTTCCGTTGTGAAGGAGGATTAAAGGGACCAAAAAAATCCAATTCCCATCTCTCAAATGGTTGAACCAAAACTTCAGGCTCAAGAGGCATTTCATTGGTGAAAGTTGGTTGTCCCATCCTTTGACAAGGATCACACCTCTTGATATATCTTTTCACATCCTTGTACAGAGATGGCCAATAATAACCAGTGCCAAGTATCTTATGAGCTAATATTTTTACTGAATAGTGTCCTCCACTTGGTTCATCATGACATGCTCTGAGGATGTCAAAGATTTCATCCTCTCTTACACACCTGTGCAACAAAAAATTAGGACCACACTTAAATAACATTCCATTTAACCATTTGAATTGTGCACTTGTTTTAATTAACTTCTTTATTTGTTTCTTAGTGAAAGAAGGAGGAAAATTCCCTCTTGTAAGATAATTTTCCATATCAACAAACAATGGTGTACTTGCTGAGATTGTAAATATTTTTTCATCTAGAAAGTTATTCTTGATTGGATCTTGCTCCCTTGTGGTGGTTAGTCTTGACAAAAAATCAGCTACCACATTAGATTTACCTGGATTGTCCACAATGGTAATATCAAATTCTTGCAAAAGTAATAACCATATAATGAATCTTCCTCCAACCACTGATTTGTTCATTAAATACTTATTTGTTGAATGATATGTGTATACAAATATCTTGTACCCTGTAATGTAATGTCTAAATTTATTAATTGCATAAATCATAGCAAGAAATTCCTTTTCAATTGTGGTGTAATTATTTTCAGTGGCAATGTAAAATCTTTTCAGTGGGAGTAAGATTCTTGCTAAGATACTAAATGGCATACATCTTTCCTTCCTCATCTTTCTGTCCCAATACTGCACCAATGGAATAATTTGAGGCATCTATTTGGATATGAAATGGATTTTTCCAATTAGGACCTCTCAATATTGGGGCACTGATTAATTTGTCTTTAATTTCTTCAAAATCATTCTGACACTTTTCATCCCAAAGAAATTCACAGTCCTTGGTTAGCAAATTAAACATGGGGGTAGAAATTTTACTGAAATCTTTTATAAAGCGCCTATAGTACCCAACATGCCCTAGAAATGATTTGATATCTATGGGGGTCTGAGGAATAGGTAAATCTGAAATGATCCTAATTTTGTTTTAATCCACCTGAATTCCTTTTTTTGAAATATGGTGTCCTAATACAATTCCCTCATCCACCATCATCAAAAATTTTTCATCACTAAGAGACAAGTTGTGTTGTTCACATCTTGATAACACTCTTTCCATATTTCTCAAAGCATCTTCAAATGTATCTTCATGTACAGTGAAGTCATCCATATATACTTCAACACAATCATTTGTTAGATCAGCAAAGATTGTAAGTACAACTCTTCTGGAAAGTTGCAGGAGCATTGCATAAACCAAATGGTAACACCCTATAGGTAAAAGGTTCCCCATCGACATATAAATGTAGTTTTGTCTTAATCTTTAGCAGCAACTCTGATCTGATTGTACCCACTAAAGCCATCCAATAAAGAAAATTGTTGTTTACCTGAAAGGTTATCTATGACTTGATCTATGAATGGTAAGGGAAAATAATCTCTCATTGTGGCTTTGTTTAGTTCCCTATTTTCAACACATATTCTCCATTTTCTGTTATTTTTGGGAACAATTACAAGAGGAGATACCCACTGGCTATCTGAGATAGGGTAGATGAAACCTACTTGTAATAGTTTTTCAATTTCTTGTTTGACTATATCCCTTAAAGATGGGTTAATCCTTCTTTGAGGCTGCCTAACTGGTTTAATGTTTTCAGTATAGATGTGATGAGTGCAGATACTTGGATGAATCCCCTTCATATCTTTGTAATCCCAAGAAAAATCTTTAGTATGATTTTTTAGAACATCAAACAATTTAGCTTCTTCATCCTCCTTTAACTAGTTGTTAATGTTTAAAGTTTTGCCTGGTTGAATTTCAACATGCTTGGTTCTAATATGTGATGAACTGATTTGTGGAAAGGGTTTCATTAAAGTATTTAATGGACATGCATGTGGTAACAACATATGGTATGTAGCAACATCTCCAAAAGTTCCTTGAGATAGAATACTAGAAAAATGACAGTAATGAGAATTATGATACTTATCTCTTTGTAGGCCAAATTCCTCGTCATTGCTACTTTCTAGAAATTCTTCACCACTTCCTGATGTACTTGAAACTGAAGCTACTGATTCATCCTCTCCCCAGGAGACATCTCATTACTCTGGAGTGAAATCATTTTCAATCAAAGAGAACTACTGTTGTCATGGTTCCGGAACTAAATGTGGTGGTTCTGGAACTAATTTTGTGGGTTCCGGAACTAAGTTTGCAGGTTCCGGAACTAAGTTCATGAGTTCCGAAACTATTTCTGATTGCTTTGAGGACAACATCTTCTCATCCAATGGTGGATTAATCATCTCTTCTACTTCTCTTACATGATCCTGCAATGTGATCATAGCCAAAGAAGACAAATTTTTCTTATTAGTTTCAGGAGAATCAACCCACAATTGTTCATGATTGTCAGTAAAATGTTGTGCAGTAGGATATAAGGAAATTTTTTTAGAGTTCTTACCATTCGAGATTGTCATATCACTTGACCTACAATCTATCAAAGCAACAATTTTAGCTAACCATGGTCTACCCAAACTAATGGGATAACCCAATGTTTTACCTTTTGGCTGTAGTATAAGGAAGTCAACTAGATATTCCCATGACTCCACCATAGCTAACACGTCTTCAATAATTCCTTTTGGTTTTGCTACAGACTGATCTACCATCTATAATATGGTATTAGTAGGTTGTATACCCATTAATGGTAATGTTTTCAGAGTATCTACTGTCATTACATTGATAATAGCTCCCAAATCTATCAAAACATTATGTACATCCTTATTTCCTATAGAGACAGAAATAACAGGACTTCCAGGATCTCCATATTTGGGAAGTAAAATTTTTCTTACTAATAAATCAACAATTTTCCCATCTACTTTGATAGTCTTGGGGTACTGTTTCTTCCTTCCAGACTTTTTCATACATAACATTTTGATTAATTTGTTCAATTTCGGAATATCTTTAATTGCTTATAACATTGGTATTTCAATATTCAATTTCCTTAGTTCCTGTACCAATTCAAACTCCTTGATTTCTATAGCTTCTTTGAATCTCTCTGGAAATGGAGTCTCAGTAGTGTTGTTATCTGGATCCTTTTCTTTTCTTTCTATATCCTCTTTTGGAACAACAGTACTAGGGATTTCATTTTCTTCTATCATTTCAGTGATTATAAGGGTGGACTGTTAATGATTTTCTTAGATCTAGTTTTAATATCCTTACAATCCATAGCATGTAAATCAATTGATTTTTATGGCGCGGTTCCATAAACATGAGTTGTTTTTTTATTTCTAGGGTTTACTACTGGCTGTGTTGGCATTTGCGTTTGGACTACATTCTCAGTTTGTGAATTCTATACAGGGGATCCCATGATGGCCTGTTGATTCTGATTTGGATATGTTCTTCCTTGGGAATAATTATTAGGGTTCCATCTAGGTTGTGACCAAGCATAAGGATTTCCTTGACCAGCCCATGGTTGTTGATGTCCCTGAGCATACCAAGCTTGATTTTCCCAATCTTGAGGGTTCCAAGTTGGTTGAGGTACCCAAGGTTGTTGTCCCCAATTTTGTGGTACTACCTGAACAACCCATGACATTGTCCATAGATTAGGAACTGATCTTGGCATAAACTGCCCTTAGTTAGGTTGTCTCTGAACAAAATTCAATTCTTCTGTTGTAGATGAGGCACTGGTTTGTTTAAGCTGATTTTTAATAACAGGAAGTAAAGAACAAACATTAGTATCATGTTCTTTAGATTCATAGATAAGACACATTTCAATGTTTTATCCAAAGGATAGTCTCTTAATGCATGCTTCTTCCTGCATCTAGGAACAATACATAGCCAATGGTTCAATTTTGGAATTTTCTTTAGCTTGTAATCCATCCATAGTAGAGGTTAATTGCACTAAAATGTTTGTTTTAAAGTTTGCTAACTCATCCATTAGTTTGTTCATATCTGGATTCAGAATTTTCACTGATTTTCCTTTTCTAGGTCCACCTCTCGTTCTGGAATAGCTTCTACAAATCTCTTTAATTCCATTCATTCTTATCTGATCAATGTCTCCACCTCCTATCAAGTTAAGGGCTTCTCTAGATTCGTCATCCAAACCTTTAAGAAAAATGGTTTTACTTAACTCCTCTGTAAGCACAAATCCACATCTTTTGCTAACAAAGAGGAATCTGTCTAAATAGTCTTCTATGTTTTCATCATCCTCCTGCTTGATTTTGAAGAATTCTTCCTTCCTATTTCTCCCTCTGTAATAATCCTGGTATTTATCTAGGAAGGTAGTCTCCATTTGTGCCCAAGTGCTAATAGAGTTAGATGGTAATCCCATGAACCACCTCATTGATACATCCTTCAAAGTGGATGGAAACAACTTGAGTTTTTGATTATCTATTTTATAATCATAGGTCTGACATAGTACCTTGAATTCAAACAAAAATTGGTCAGGATCTTCAGATGACATCCCTCTAAAGGTGGGTAAATGTGCAGGTGAGATATTTTTCATTGATGTGTCATCATCTCCCAATTGGATTGGATAGGTAAAGGTCCTATCAGGTTCTCTCTCAGCTTCTCGTGCCATTTTAAAAATATTTTATGAATTTTCCTCCCAATCAATGTGGTAAGTGGTATGCCTTGGGGAAGGTGAAAAATCAGGAGTAGGAGGTTGACTACTCAATTGAGAATCAAAACTTACCCTAAATGGATCTTGGGTAATAAGCCTTCTCCTAAAAGTTCCACTCCCTTCAGGTGACTGATCTAAGAATTCCAAAAATGGTAATTCTATTTCTTGTCTGACAGGGGATGATGGTGCCTCCAATTCTTGATTAATTTCCTTACTTTGACTAGAGGATGTTATGAATTCTTGTGAAGATGTTTTTGGGAGGAATCTACCCTGTGAGTCTCTTGGTCTACTCATATATTTTGTGATATAGTAGGGAAGATCCTTCAACTACTAGATGTATGTTTTGTTGCTCTTGCTAACACTTAATTAGAAAGTTCCAACTAGTGTTCCCTGGAAACGATGCCAAAAATGATGGGTGTCGTCATTCCATTCATTTAATCAAATTCTTGTTGATGTCATATCAAACCAGGGGTGTGTCTAAAACTATCTGCAACAAGAGTACTTTAACCGATCTAGTAGTTGACTGTATTATTTTTGTATTTTTTGGGGCATCTCTTCAATGTCTTAAGGAATTCTTGGTAAAACCTTATCTAAATCAAACTATAAAAACTTGCTGAAAAGTAAACACACTGAAAGCTTTGTCTAAAAGGAAACACACTGTGCAGAATGGAAACACACTTTCTATTGGAAAAATAAACACACTTGCTTCTGAAAGTAAACACACTTGCTTTTGGAAATAAACACACTCAATTTAGAATGCTTGAAAACAATTGCAATAAATATAAGAATCTATCTAAACACCTGCTACGAACAAGTACACAACAGAGTTTAACTGAAATAATTAAAATAATACAAAATTAATAGATCTAAGCTATTTGCTAAAGAAATATAAATACCAAATAAATGAATATCCTGGTCCTTGGGGGAGTGGGCCCTTGCTCCTCCTCGAATCAGGATTTAACAACTCAGAATTCTCTCAAATAGGAATGGCTATTTTATTGATAAAACATTCAAAATTACAAACGTATTGGATATGAGTACTTAGTCTATTTCTTTTCTCTATTCTATTTCTATATTTCTATATATCTATATTTCTATCTACTGCAGGTCTTCTTTTATATACATTTTACAATCATAGTTGTCTCAATGATTCTGATGAAATCAAATCATGCCCAGAATAGATTTTGAGCTAGATTGTGGTTGATCAGATAGCTGTAGGATAACTCTCCTTGGATCTGCATTTAGAAATCTTCTCATCCTTCTTGATTGAAAGGGTCGTAGATGCAAAATCTCTGGATGTGGTTTAAAATAGATAACTCCCATCACTTCCGAAACTTTGGAGAAGTTATAGAACCATAAGAATTTGTTAAGGCTCCAAACCATGAGAGTTTCAGAGCTATCCCCAGGAGTTCTGGAACTAAGTCTAAAAATTCCAGAACTAAATACTGGAGTTCTGGAACTAATTCCAAAAGTTTTGGAACTAAATGATGACTGTGTGATGGAGTTCCGGAACTAGCTTGGAAGTTCAGAACTAAGCTGTGTAGGAACAGATGTTGTTGAAAACAAACTGAACACTTCCTGCTTCATTTCCTCGACTGATTTAGACCTGCTTTATTACAAAACTAAATTCAAACACACACTTGTCAGGAATTCTAGATATTTTAACATTAGAATCACAATCAATCAAAAGATATAGACAATTACATCCTAACTCATATCAGATCAAATAAAAGTCACACAATGCAATCAAACTTAATCAAAAGGAGAGTAAGATGAGATCATATATTATACATTAATAGACATATTCTGGCCTCATCATTTCCCCCAAATTACTTGTTTGTAAGTCCCTTTACAAAATTCAATCTTCAAAAGTGGGGTTATAAGTTATGCATTCCATTTGATTGCTTAGATCAAATGGCTGAAACTAGATTTTCCAATGTTTAAACTTGGATGTACTTTACCCTGCTCCTTCTTCTATTTTCCTCTCCCACTGTTCAAATTCAGTAGGGTCTTGAGGTTCTCTATTCTACCAAGGAGACATGGGGGTGAGAAGTAGAGGGTGCCTTTTTCACATTCCCATCCATATTTTCCTGTAGGTTTCATTGACTTGGGGAATTATTGTGCATAATGCTTTTTCCCTTTCTAAACTCTAGATCAGATTTGTTGGGGAAATTACTTCCCTTATCTTCTCAAGAAAAAGTAAGGAGTTCCCACCTCTTTGAGCATCCTTCATAAATATCTTCAAAATTTTCCTCCTCATAGGAGGTGAAGGCATCCATACTCTTTTGCAGAATGGCAAGATAGTGTGTATTGAATCTCTCATCAAAAGCATGAGTTCTAAAATGTGAGAGGAAGGTAGAGGGTTTACCATAATGAGCTCTCATACAGAGACTTTGAGCTGGCTTTCAATAAAAATTCAGATTCCCTTTCCTTCCATGCAATATGGTTTTGTAAAATAGAGACAAATGCATTGAATTAGCTTTCCCCTACATACAAGTTGATCATAAATCATGTGTTTTTCTCTAGCATAAAATTGAAAAGATAAAATTCACACATAAGATTTTTCTGCTCAGGGCTAGAGAGAGAGTAAGCTGCCATAAATTCAAATTCATCTTTGAGTTCATGTAGAAGCCCACATGCAATCCTTGACAGCTACCAGCGAATGAACTGCTCTTCTAAAAACACACTATATGCAGGAGAAGGCCTCCTGCAGGCAAGCAATTTCTCACTCATAATACATACCATATGAATTTTGGCAAGACATTTATATTTATTTCCTTCCTCATTAAATTTTTCTTCCCATTATTTTCTTGCTTTCATCTCTTCCTCCATCTTGGTCTTTAATTCTTCATTTGATGTTTTGGCTTCTCTGAGATCTCTTGCAAATGTCATCCCATAGCTGTTTGAGAGGCAAATAGATCAACTCAGTCTGTACAGAGACTGTGGACACAACACTCTATTTTCTGGAAGCCTGAAATTCTTCCTCTTTTTCTATCAGTTGTCCCTTGGTTGCTGATAATTCCTCAGTCTTGACTACAAGATGAGTTGTTAGCTCTCCAATGAGCATCTCCCTTTGTTCCAACTTGAGTTTGAGGAAATCCAATTCCTCATCTTTTTCTCTGATAATGAGCTCTACTCTAGACAAGAACATAGCCTGTTTAACTTGCTGTCTTTCTTCTTCCTCTGAAATTATTTGAGGAGTTGGGCATTCTTCCTCTATCAAAGGAAATTTTCCTTTTCTTATCATGGATACCAAATTTTATTCTTCATGTGGCACTTTTGATGGTTCATCCAATTCTTGAAAATATTGCTCTTCAAATATCTCTTCTCCTCTGGCCATTTCAAATTGACTTGGCTCAGGTGGAGTCATGGCCATGCTGCCCAAAATGTCAACAACTTCCTCTTCCATTCTTTCCTGCTCACTCCTTATCTTCTGGGGTTTCCCTTGACCTCTTATGAATTTTTCTTATCTAGGGAAGTTCAACATGCCCAGTAGTGAATTTCCTTCTAGAGCTTCTTCTTACTATTCTTTCTTGCTCTTATGTGGGTGAGCTATCACCATCAGAGATAGATATTGGCTCCCCTGAAGCTGCTGCAGAAGAAGGAATTTCCTTCACAGGTACAAAAGGCTCTATTGTTTTTATCTTTCTCATCGACCTTACTTTTTTTGGTATGTTTTCTCTTTCCATTTCCTTCTTGTCCTTCTACAGGGGCATCAATTTCAGATTATATGAAGGAGAGAATGGAGCTAGAATTTTTCTTCTGATAATATTAGGGTTTTTCTTGAACTTGTCAATAAACTTGTCCCAAATTTCTTCTCCATTCTTCTTTGACAGGAAATGGTGCTGGCATATCAAATGAATTAGACCATGATGCCTAATTTTCCCAACACCCCATGAATACCTCTGATCCATGGTCTTAATGGAATAAAAAAGAAACCCTGGGAGGTTTATTATGTATTCAGGTTTGGTGGCTCCATACTTCAAATATATGAGTATTTTTAAGACTTTTTTTTCCACAGACCCAAATTGACCATCATAGGTTAAATATTTTGTTATCCAAAATGCTACCCTATCAAAGGGTTTGGGTAAACTACCCCTTCTGACCCCTTTTATGACTTTCTTTGTATTATAGATGTAATGGGGTTTAGTTTCTTCTTCTTGTAGTAATAATTCAACCAGTTCTTTCAAAGTCCCCTTGGTGGGTTGTGGGACATGCACAATGGGCACTTGAAACACATTACTTATAATATTTATAGAAAAAGGAATAAAGACATTTCTCACCTTTGTTATGGACTGTTCTAGGTTTATGATGAATTCTCTTACCAATTCGTCATTATGCCTTGAAAATTTCTTCAGGAATTCAAGCCATCCTGCATGCTCAAAGATGGATGCCACTTCTTTGTCTAAGAGTAGCTGGGAATCATCATCTGGTTAAGATTTTTTCTTAATCCCCATATCAACTCGAGTTTTGTCTCTTTTGATTTTTTGTGAATTGGTTGCAGGCCCTTTTTCTTAGCTGCGGAACTGATGACTTGGTTGTGGAACCTCTATTTTTAACTATGGAAACTTAGTTATTAGCTGCGGAACTTCTGAATTCTCTTTTATTTGATGTGGAATACAAACTCAATTCACTGCTCCTTACTCAAAATATCTCTGCACCTTATTGCACTTAATTTTTCCAATAATGATTACTAATGATAACCATGCCACCACTTATTCCATCCAAATCAATTTCATGATTACACACTTGTAATCATAATGTATAAATAGATGACTCATCATACCTACTTTTAAATTAAGTCACATCACACATGCAAACATTTAATCAACCCTAAATGAGTTAAAAGACATAATTACCACCCTTGATGATGTAATCCTTTTGCTATGATGACTCGTCATTCCTACAAGTGGGAAAAAACATGATTAGATAAAATAGCTAGAATTCAAAGGAATTCCTTTATTTGAACTAGCCAAAAAGAGGTCAACCGCCATTTGCTGGTTTTCAATTGACCTTTGAGAGATTTTTTTTCTTTTATATATATTTTTCTTGGGGGGGGGGAAGAAAACACCATTTTTTGGTTTTCATCTTCTTCCCTTTATTCTGGATCTATCATCTAGTTATTTGATCATTTTGGAAGAACTGAGTTCTTCCATATGATCAAATTCTTTGTCTGCTTCAATCTTCCTCAAAAATTCATCCTTAGTGGGAGGCTTCCTATAGATTTTCAGCCTATGTCCATTGACCAAGAGTGTTCTGCTACTGCCATCAATGGGAAGTAACTGAATAGAACCATTGTCAAATATTTTTTCAATCTGATAGGGTCCCAATCATCTGGTTCTCAATTTTCACCTTGAACTGTTGGTACTTAGAATTAAACAACAATGCCTAGTCTCCTACTTTGAATTGTCCTTTTCTTGATATGTATGTCATGTCATTGCTTCCTTTGCTCTTGAATCATCTCTTGTCTACTGAAGTGCTTCCAACCTTAATTCATCCAACTCATTGAGTTAAAGGATTCTTTATTTTGAGCTGCATTCAACTCAATTCCCACCTTCACTACTGTCCTCAATGTCTGAAGTTCAAATTCTATAGGAAACAAGGGATTTTTCCCATAGACTAATTCATATGGTGAAAACCCTGTTGTAGTTTTCTAAGTTGTATTATAAGCCCAGACAACTTCAAGTAGTCTCTTTACCCAATCTTTTCTCCTAACTTCAATTGTTTTGGTAATGATGTTCTACAATTCTCTGTTTATTATTTCAGCTTGTCCATTTGACTGTGGATGGTAAGGAGATGACTTCCTATGATTGATTTGGTAATACCTTGTGAAATTTTGGATCATATCAGACATGAATTGTGGTCCCTAATATGAAACTATGCTCCTTGCTGTTCCAAAATTTATCATAATTTTGTTCCAAAGGAAATCAACAACTGCTTCCTCAGTGGCATTTGTCAATGCATGCACTTCTACCAATTTTGTCACATATTCAGTACATACAAGAATATATTCCTTCCCTTGTGAAGGAGGATTAAAGGGACCAACAAAATCAAATCCCCATCTCTCAAATGGTTCAACCTCAACTTGAGGTTGAAGAGGCATTTCATTGGTGAAAGTTGGTTGTCCCATCCTTTGACAAGGATCACACCTCTTGATATATATTTTCAAATCCTTGTATAGAGATGGCCAATAATAACCAGTGCCAAGTATCTTATGAGCTATTATTTTTACAGAATAGTGTCCTCCACTTGGTTCATCATGACATGCTCTGAGGATGTCAAAGATTTCATCATCTCTTACACACCTACGCGAGACAAAATCAAGACCACACTTAAATAACATTCCATTTAACCATTTGAATCATGCACTGGTTTTAATTAACATATTTATTTGTTTCTTAGTGAAAGAAGGAGAGAACTTCCTCGTTGTAAGATAATTTTACCATATTATCAAACCATGGTGTACTTGCTGAGATTACAAATAGTTATTCATCTGGAAAGTTATCCTTGACTGGATCGTTCTCCCCTATAGTGGTTAGTATTGATAAAAAATCAGCTAACACATTAGATTTACCTGGATTTTCCACAATGGTAATATCAAATTCATGCAAAAGTAATAACTATCTAATGAATATTCCTCCAACAATGGGTTTGTTCATTAAATACTTAATTGCTAAATGATCTATGTGTACAAATATCTTGTACCTTGTAATGTAATGTTTGAATTTATTGATTGCATAAATTACAGGAAGAAATTTTTTTTCAGTGGTGGTGTAATTCTTTTCAGTGGGAGTAAGATTCTTGCTAAGATAGTAAATGGCATACATTTTTCCTTCTTCATCTTTTTGTCCCAATACTACACCAATGGAATAATTTGAGGCATATATTTGGATATGAAATGGATTTTCCCAATTAGGACGTCTCAATTTTGGTACACTCATGAATTTGTCTCTAATTTATTAAAAATCATGCTGACACTTTTCATCCCAAAGAAATTGACAGTCCTTGGATAGCAAATTAAACATGGGGGAAACAATTTTATTGAATTCTTGTATAAAACTCCTATAGTACCCAACATACCCTAGAAATGATTTGATATATGTGCGATTCTAAGGAATAGGTAAATCTGAAATGATCCTAATTTTGTTTTGATCCACTTGAATTCCTTTTTTTGAAATACGGTGTCATAATACAATTCCATCATCCACCATCATGAGACATTTTTCATCACTAAGAGACAATTTTTGTTGTTCACATATTGTTAACACTCTATCCATATTTCTCAAAGCATCTTCAAATGTATCTCCATGTATAGTGAAGTCATCCATATATACTTCAACACAATCATTTGTTAGATCAACAAAGATTGCAAGTATAACTCTCTGGAAAGTTGCAGGAGCATTGCATAAACCAAATGGTAACACCCTATAGGAAAAGGTTCCTCATGGACATGTAAATTTAGTTTTATCCTGATCTTCAGTAGCAACTCTGATCTGATTGTACCCACTAAAGCCATCCAAGAAAGAAAATTATTGTTTACCTGAAAGGTTATCTAGGACTTGATCTATGAATGGTAAGGGAAAATAATCTCTCATTGTGGCTTTCTTTAGTTCCCTATAGTAAACACATATTCTCCATTTTCCATTATTTTTGGGAACAATAACAAGAGGAGATACCCATTGGCTATCTGAGATAGGGTAGATGAAACCTACTTTTAATAGTTTTTCAATTTCTTGTTTGACTATATCCCTTAAAGATGGGTTAATCCTTCTTTGAGGCTTCCTAACTGGTTTAATGTTTTCAGTATAGATGTGATGAGTGCAGATACTTGGATGAATCCCCTTCATATCTTTGTAATCCCAAGAAAAAGATTTAGTATGATTTTTTAGAACATCAAAAAATTTAGCTTCTTCATCCTCCTTCAACTAGATGTCAATGTTTAAAGTTTTACCTGGTTGAATTTCAACATGCTTGGTTCCAATATGTGATGAACTGATTTGTGGAAAGGGTTTCATTAAAGTATTTAATGGACATGCATGTGGTAATAACATATGGTATGTAGTAACATCTCCAAAAGTTCCTTGAGATAGAATACTAGAAAAAAGATAGTAATGAGAATTATGATACTTATCTCTTTGTAGGCCAAATTCCTCGTCACTGCTACTTTCCAAAAATTCTTCACCACTTCCTGATGTATTTGAAACTGAAGTTACTGATTCATCCTCTCCCCATGAGAAAAATAATTCCTCCAGAGAGAAATCATTTTCAATCAAAGAGAACTACTATTGTCGTGGTTCCAGAACTAAATGTGGTGGTTTGGAACTATAGCCGCAGGTTCCAGAACTAAGTTCGTGGGTTTCGGAGCTAAGTTCGCGGGTTTTAGAACTAATTTCACGGGTTCTGGAACTAAGTTCACGGGTTCCAAAACTATTTATGATTGCTTCGAGGATAGCAAGTTCTCATCCAATGGTGGATTAATCATCTCTTCTACTTCTCTTTGTGTAAAATAACTTTAATTTTAACTTAATTTATCTCTATAGACTTACTAAAATGATTAATCAGAGCACCCATATATTTGAGAAACAAATGAATTACTAGTTCTTCACTATGACCATCATAGTGTTCCCAAATATAGGATTCATCACTCCCATGGATTCAATAAAGTCATCAATTATAAAATAATCTCATTTTTTGTGCATAATATTTGCAAAATATTTCTCATTTTCATCCGTATATCAAAAATTACACTGTAAAAAATAACACATGTTATATGGACTTATTTAATTTTTGTTCCTACCAAATCAACTTATTTTTGAAAAAGTATGTAGTGGTGTCTCCTTCTCATTAATGATGATAAAAAGGTGATCCTTAATATTGAATTTTAAATAGAAATTAGGATCCTTATTATCTATTAAAATTTTCAAATTGTCAAATATAGGCCCCTTAAAGTTGTCTTAGGATAAGTATAAAATATCTAGAGTTTTACACACCCATTTTCTCAACTATATGAAATTAACAATATATATGGATTTCTCTTGAGCATGTTTCATCAAAAAATTATTTTCCTTCAACATAGGGAGGATGCGACATAATGTAAGTATTGTTTCTAGATCTGTTAAATTGTACCAAAAATATTATTCCTTGTCACCTTACCTATGGTATTTAAACGTAAAACGTACTAATGATGGATATTCTTGAAAAAAATTACATGCAAGTTCATACATTGAAATCCATCTTGTATCAACATCTTTAGAAGCCTTGTACCATCTATCACTCTAATTGAATTTTATTGAAACTATATAAATATTTTTGGACTATTGGACATATAAGTAAGTAATTCATGGATAAGATCTTTCACTTTTGAAACATTTTCAAATGTGCTAAAAAATTTGTATGCAAGATTCATTATATGAGTCATGCAATGAATTGGAATCATAAATAGGGAAATTGTGGTTTTTAGTCTAATGAAAAGACCATTTATGTGCCCCTATATTATTAATGCACCATTAGTACCAACACACACCAACTTGGTAGAAATAACATAATCATCCATCTAGCTATATCCCTCAAATTTTAAATAACCAACTTGTAAAGGTTTTCAGCATTACAATTTTCTACCATTTTATGGACTTATAATAGATTATGTTTCCTTAAATTGTTCTCAAAAGTATAAACATGAATTCAAACCCATGATGTGTTGTCAACAGTTGTGACCTCATCAATGGAAAATGAGATAAACATTGATTTTTTTTATTTTCTTTCAAACCCTCCTTCTCAATCATCGCTAGACATTTTTCCATTTCTCAAGCACTGCTATATGACCAATATGATTATGGAATATTAGGAAATCCATTATGTTGAAATAAAATTTAATAAAATAGAAAATCATAAATAGGTCATCCTTTTTTGAGAATGTGGTAAATAGTTGAGATTTGTATGTTTTTGGCATGTATATTAGACTGAATAAATTTTCCTAATTGAGTTGTAATTGTTCCTCCTTAATTGAAAAAAATGTCATAGGTGTTTATAATCATTTTCATACTCTACAACATATATCTTACATGTATGCATTCTTTTGCATTTTTCCATCTTTGTGTCCATTTTCTTTGTGCTTTTTTTATTAACCGACACACACACACACACACACACACACACACACACACACACACACACACACACACACACACACACACACACACACACACACACACACACATTATAAAAATGTTTCTCAAATGTTTCTAGTTTAAGTTACATTTTGTGATCCTTTCCAAGTTTTTAACTACAAATAGCACATTTACATTATGTTAGAGTATCATTATCATTTTCTGGCTCTATTAGTTAAATGAATGGATATTTATCTTCTTTGTCAAACTTAAAATACCTTCCAATTTTCCATCTACTTCTCTTTCTTTGCACTAATTTTTATGTAGTATTTTAAGCTAAAGTAGGTGTTTGATGAGTATAAATATATTCTGTTTATTAGATTTAATCATCGGGAATGTTCTCTAGTCTTCTCTTCATTGGTATAGAATTGTGAGTATAATTTCCAACTAAAGTTGGTGTTTGATGAGAATAAATGTATTCTATTTGTTTCATATCATAATTAGGAATGTTGTCCAATGAAGGAACATAATAAGGATTATCCTCAAGTGGAGGCATGTCATCATCAATAATATTTTGAAGTGGTGACAAGTTATTGTTATTAACTCTTTCATGTGGAATATCACTATCAATGGATTCATAAAAATGGTTTTGGTATTATTATTTAACATTAATATGAAACTGAGAATAAATTTAAAAGAGTTAACCATTTAGTAAGTACCCATATTTTTTGTGGATTCTAGTTGCATTACCCCTCTTTATGGCTAGCTAAAATAAAATAAAAGGGTCACTTTTTTGATGATTTTCCCAACACCTTTTTATTATAAGAAAAAGCTATCAAATCTTGGTTTGATTTCAACAAGAAGTAATAGAAAGCTATTGAACAAATATCGATAACATGTGGGTAGTTGTAAAAGGGTCTAGGTTATTGATAGGTGCCTCTTACGTACACGAATGACTGCAAGAAAATGCACTACATGTGACCTTCTCTATGGTCGTCTATGACATGGTCGTCTATGACATAGTCGTGCATCTATGTGAAAAAGTGACAATAGAAAAATTGGATGTGGATCTAGGGACATTTTTAATGGTGCATAGATGGTTATTATGTAAAAGATGATTAAAACAAGCTTTTTCATGGTCTACAGTCAACTGCAGATTTTTATAGGTATATATTAGTGAATGTTCCTAGTTTGATTTTTGAGGTAGCAGTGATATACATTCATACGTATGAAATTTATATAAAACTCTAGATGATACGACTTGGAAAAGTAACTTGCATCCTGATATTTTAGGTGAAAAGGTGCTTTGTACTACTCCTCCAAATCACCAAATGTCAATTTAAAAAATCTAAATATTCATGAATTATCAAAACAGTTCAACTAAAATTTTACCTACTATGTGCTTTTAGGGATATTCCTTATGTTATCCACCAATTTGTTAAGTTTATCCATAACTAGTAATTTTTCACCATTATAGGTTTTCCCTTTTAAGATTCTTCTCCTAGTCTACCTAGTCCTTCTTCTACAATTCCTATTTCTATGCTTAGTACAAATATAAATAGGTATTTGGTTTCACATAATGTCCCTCACAACTATGTCCTTCTTAGGTTCCTCCCTAGGTCTATGGTTATTCTTTCCACTTCTCACTACTTTATTTCTCTTAGGTCTCTTGATAGGCCTTTAGTTGCACACTGCCTCTTACAACTCTTGCTCTCCTAGGTATTTTGATATTCCTTCAGTTCCATACACCATTTATCATGGTTACTCCCCTCACCGTGTTCTATCTAGATCCTCTAATGCACATGATCTCTCCCATATTTCCCAAAAGACTTATAGTACCCATGGTATGTATATGAGTACTTTCTCTTCTATCCCTTCATGTAGGTTTCCTACTTCCCATACTCATATATCTTATTCATCCCTTGGACGCTCTTTTACAACCATTACCAATATTATATCTCTTTCCTTTTAGTCACCTCCTTCCACACA
The DNA here is from genome assembly GCA_019776745.2 of Taxus chinensis. Lineage (NCBI taxonomy): Eukaryota > Viridiplantae > Streptophyta > Pinopsida > Cupressales > Taxaceae > Taxus > Taxus chinensis. The sequence goes on from CM034154.1 coordinate 223,370,757, forward strand.
ATCAACGCCTAATATTCTATCCCCTTCATAAGTTTCTCCACATCCTTCAAAGGTTATCTTTGGATAGATCAATGTTACCCCTATTTAGTGTACATAACTAACCAATGTGAAAATAAAATAACATTAACATAATTTCAAAATATAAAAACATTCATATATTTACAAAAATATACAATTAGGACATGTACACTCATCTTGAGTTGGTATAAATTTACATTATATATGTTATTTGTCACCCTAGTTTGATAGATAACATGATTCTTTAGTCTTTACACACATGCATTCATGAGGTACTTTGAGCCTAATCCAAGACATATACAAAGTAATACACGATGATAGGTGATTTTCATCCCTTTACCTAACCATATTATACATATGAGGGCATCTATTTTACATTACATTGAGGTGGTATTGTTCTATTATAGTTCCTTTCTGCTTCCCCATCACACTTGATTACATATATTGTGTACATGTTATCTTTTGATCTTACATGATTAACACATGTGTCTTATGCAACATTGACATCTCTTGTTTTCACCTATGCTGGCTACTATATCATATTATCAGTTTTGATACTCTTATTTCTTGCATACTTTCTATTGTGTATATATTATTGCTTTCTCTTTTTCATTTCTTGTGGCTTATATGACTTGATTATATTTCAAAAAAATGTGTGTCCCATGTTTGTGGCTTTATTCATATCTTGTTTTCTCTTTCTTACTCTTATTTTTGGGCATATGTGCTTTAATTGTCTTGCAACACCGTGGGTGTTCCAAGTTTTGTTGGAATCAAAACCAATGAGAGGGGGGGTGAATCATTGTGCCCTAAAACTTTCTTTCACATACACTTTAACATTCATCAATTATCATCTCAACTTAACCATTAAACGTGCATTCACAAATAATCATAACCATATATGAGAAATAAGAACACAAGAACAAAAATAGACCAGATATAAGTGGGAAACCCTTGAAGGGAAGAAAATCCACTGAAAAAAATCTTGGACAATTTTTCTTATATAATAATGAATCAAGTTTAGTTCAGCACCTACCGAACAAGGAGCACCAACCCCTAACCATTTAGTAGAGCACCAACCCTACAAGGAGCACCAAACCCTAAGTTTAGTAGAGAAACAACCCTACAAGGAAGATACAACTACCTAGATGACTTAGCACCAACTCACTCACTTGATTTTTTGTCACCCATATAATTTTTCCACAACAACTGATGATGACACTTATTAAACTCTCCTTTCTTACATCTTCTTCAAATCTGCCTCCTAAGCTTCTTCAATCAAGAACTTCATCAAGTTGATTAGGTTATATGACCTATCTATCCAACTATAGAAAACCATCTAGATCCTCATGAAATAATATTTTCCCTCCCTTAATGGTCACAAAGACATTCTTTACCTCCTCACAAAATTCCTTCTTTCTCGCTCTACCTCTTCCTTTCTCAACTATACTATAGGTCTCATGAACTTGCTTATATACATGAATTAAACATCATACACATCTAGGTAAACCATTATAGGTCATTTATCATTAAAAAAACTTTAAAAAAATCTTTAAAAACTTTCCCAAAACAATTATAGGTTATAAATAACATGTAGAAGTCTTATTCATCCATTAGGTATCAATCAAGCCTAAATGCCTAATTACAAATCCTTCATTGAGTATGGGTTTACATGGCCAACATGGCCATATTCATCACTTAAAAATATTTTTTAAGCCTAATCCATGCTTCCTACAAGATTGAATCATATTGCAACCCCATTTCATACTTTGAAACCACTCATTAGAAGTCTTAATAGGTATGTGCATCTTCTCCAACCAATCTTAATAGATGAAACTCAACTAATTATCAAACCATTCAATCATGAAAATAAAATAGGTATGAAGATACTACATGAATTGTATCATACCATCACATGATTTAGACACCAACATATGGAATATAAGTGCTCAAGACCACTTCTTCAAATAGCTCATCCAAAACTGTATTAACTCCTCAAAAATCAGTCACGTAACTTTGACCATATAACACCTATGGGGGCATGTCAAATACCTTATTAAGGATAGATATGATACTATAAGAACCCCTAATCACTTTCAGAGGGATAAAAAATATGGTCTAATGCAAAACATTGGTCTTGCAGACCAATCTATTCACCCTAATTGTCCAGTCTAGAACTAGGAACAACTAGACATCTTGTTCACACCACTTCACTTCATTTACTAGATCAAGGAGATTATCCAAAGCTTGGATCCTACCATATGGGATATTAAAAAAACCATCATATCCATTGGACATCAAAACTTAGAGCCTAAGTGTCTGAGATCATCCTTTTATCATTACCACCAAAACTATCAACTTTGACTCAAAAACTAGTCTTGCAAGAATGACTTCCTCATACAATCTAAGAGCTAGACCATGTCCAATAAACATAATGGACATGTCCTATGGATTTATTACTTCCTCTACCATCCATTTGCACACCATTTTTAGTGCAAAACTTGAGAGCTATATCAAATTATTTAGATAATTACAATTTGTTGTGGGGTATACTCACTATCATGAAACCTCAATGCCACTTGGAGATACATGAGAGAATACTAGAGCCTCCAACCATTAAACTAGGTCAACCAATCCATTTTGAGAATTCTTGGAAAAGTCTTCTCCATCACTACCTTAGTAGGGTTTAAGGAGGGTTTTAGACCACCTTACCTTCTTAATGATTGTTCATAAAGCTCTGCCCCTTAAACCACAAACTAATTCCTATAATATTGATCTAGGACCATTATCCAAATACATTTAAGATATTGGGGCACCATGCATAGTTCCCAAGTGCTAGTGAGTACAAGAAATTCCTTCTCGAGCTTTGATTCTCACTTCCAGGAGCTCAGTAGAGCTAAAAACAAATTTTCTTGCTTTGATATACAAATCAAGGCTTGAAACTTTCTACACACCTCTAGAAAAACTTTCTATACCAATCCAAATGCTCACCTTTGCACACTTAGCCCAGAATAAGATCATCCTAGTTCATTAGGCCACCTAGGGATTAAGATAGGTCTAAGTACAAACCTAGAATGGAATTCCAAACCTTTTATACACACTCTGAGACACTTATGAGTGCCTTAACACATAATCCTCATGCTCTCCATGCTCTCACCGTGCTTAAACCAACTTTTACATTCCTGTCATCCACCATCTTCCTTCACGTATGCTGACTAGGCCTCCTAACTAGGCTTCTTGAACATGCTTGCACCTTCCATGTTGACCACCTCATGAATTTGTTACTGTTTCCTACCTACAAGAGCATTCATCAAGATTCATGACATCACTACAACATCAACCTATCACTGTAAGCCACTACACCTACTCAAGACACCATGCCACCTCATCAATGGTAGACAAAACAACTCAACTTGACATGACATCAATGAAAGACACTACAAATCAACCTTCACACCTGTTATTCCTTTCTCCCATTTCCATCAATGACACTTATTGACATCTATATCAACACCACATGCCAATATGTTTATGGATTTATGCCTATCATGTTTTCTCTTGTTTATAGGCATACGGGCCTTGATTGCCTTGCATCACTATGGGTGTCACATGTTTACATCTACACACATAATTTGCATGCTTTTTTTTTGCATACTTGTTATATCTGAACTCATTACTTCAGTGATTGTATTCTCATACATGCATTTTTACTACTTTTTTTGGCATCTATATATTTTCCCAATATTGTTATCATCTATTTTATTATGTGTCATGGTTTCCACCATGCGTAAACAACTTCCTTTTTTAAAGTACTAGTTCTTATAGGTGGTCACCTCTTCAACATTATATAGTATCCTATAGTTTCTCATACATCTAGTACATGAGCACACATATTTTCTTTTGATATAAGTTCTCAACATAATTTTAACACATGACTCAAAAGAGGGGGCATTCATTTGGGTATATTCTACACTTTTAGTAAACACATGTAGAATTTTGGAGTAACATATAAGTACTAATAAGGTGCAAGTACTCATAAATACAATTAGAAACAAATTTAAGAAAGGATGCACATGTTTAAAACTGTACAGATTGGTCAAGGCCATATGTATAGTCCTGACCCTTCCATACATTATTGCCCAAGGGTAATTACATACTTTCTCAATAGTTTCATATTTTCAACTACAACTACATGTTTTTGGCATAATTTTAGATCTAGTTCACTCAACTCAAACTATTACAGGGGGCATGGAGTAATTCACTCATTCTTCACCATGAAATTTGATTTTTTATTACAGTTTCAAGAATATTTGGGGTATAACTCTCTTTCCTCCATCAGAATTTAAGTACATTACAATTTTTTTGTAGTTGTGTGGCACATAGGAAGGGCACAAGGGAAATTATTCTTTTTTCTTCTGTGTGTCCTTATTTACAAAACCGGGCCTAGATCTATTTCTAATGGTGTGGTTTATAGGGTTATGGAAGGTATTAAAGTGGTTAAGTTATTCATAGGTAGAAATTCATTTCGTCTTTCACTCAAAGGGAAGATATCATAGTTGTTGAATAACTTTGATGCCCAACCTGCTTCCTTAGTGGGGATTTTTGACACTTCATTCTCATTCTTCTCTTGTCAAAATTTCATATTGGGTTGCATGTACCTAACACTTTGGTTTATCCTTAGAAAAATTGGGGATTGATTACCCCCAATCCTTCAAAAAAATTAGCAATGTAAATATTTTGTGTCACACTTTATATTTGAGTTAAAGTTAAATTCTTTATCATGGAAATTGAATACACTATGCATTGTGGGTTTCATCTTGGAGCATGCAAACACCAAACATAACAAGATTTTAGAAAATAAACTACGAGTGAATAAAAAGTGTGTCTACACACTTATGTATATTTTCCTTTAAGAATGTAATTTAATTTTATACTTAAAGTGGGGCCAAATGTAGACACTGAAATTTGGTAATTCACTATTTGACACTACTAGTTTTGACAATACAATCTTGCTAATATAAATAAACCTTCCCATTCACTCTTAGCATATTTTGAGGTCTATTTTTGAACTTTTTTTTCCTTACACATTGACATGCTGTCAAATTCTGAGAACAAAATGCATAAAATCCATAGACAAACATTAGTTGATAAGTTACAAACTTCAGATTATATGTTTTCCATCCCTGGGAAAGGCTATACAATATGGTAAAAATGATATATCCAATACTAGATGAATTTTACGATCTTGGAGTAATATGTTCTCCAACTTTTCTTTCAATTTTACATTCTTTTTTAGGTCTTATAATCCCTTGGGATAAACTTTCTTAGATAAATCACCTATGTAACCCTATATAAATCAAGTAACCACTACCTAAATTTCTAACATAGAAATCATATGGCACTACATTAATACATGCATTTCAAACAATTGCAAAATGTACCGAATGCTGCTTAAATATCACAAAAACACATCTACAATCATTAGGGAAACAATATCTATAAGTATGAATCTTCTTACCAGGGCAAGACATCAATCTCTCTCATCCACAAGTAGTCAAACATATATTCCCCAAGTATTTTAACAAGAGATAACTCAAATCTAGCATTGTAAAAATGGGTATCAAATCTAGTTACCTACAATAAAATATCACATGCTAGGTGGAGAATGATGTGTGGTTTGATGCCTCTTTAGAGTAGTGCCAACATTGTCGATGCATGGGGTTCCCAGAACCTTACTATTTTTTTTGTACGACTTTCCATTCATAGATAGGGTTTTGGATCATGTTTAAAATATTCAGAGAGCTTTGTAACATGACTGACAACTAGGGTTTGATAGTGATAGATTGTTCCAGGAAAGAAATTGTGTCAAAAAATTACAAAACTATAAACCAAATAGGTAACACCATAGATAAGGATTAGGATTCTACATATGGTCTTGGTATAGTTGTATGGGCCTGCCCCTAGTAAATTTCCAGTCAAACTCTAGAATGAAGCCATCATCAGGCTCATATATTCCTATTTCAAGAAGTGCATCCTCTAATAACTTACTAAAATCATCTGTAATCAACTAAATACACTCATTCTTTAAAGTTTTCAAGTTTTTTCTTTTTTAGCATATAATTTACAACTATTTATGCATTATTCTGATAGTGGTAATTAATGTTGGAAGTTAATTAATCAGAATAACCTATTTTTGCTAAACTTTGCATCCTTTAGTGTGCTCATTTCACTAAATATTAGATTTCACATCAATCTAATTAGGGTGTAAAAAATAAGCATACCAATTACTCCAAAAATATGACCAGATTAATCCCATACTACAAAGGAACTAATACAAAAAATATGTAATTCCAACACCGATAAAAACCACTACAATTTCATTTTGAGAAAAAAACTCTGCAAGACCCTAGTTGCTTAGTTTCAAAAATAAATTATTAAAAAAAAGACTATGTACAAACATTAAAAAAAAATTACAAGATAAAGGGAATTCCATTTCTCATTCGATAAACTTATTCATAGGATTGGATAAGTTAGATCCTCTTCTAAACAATGTAGAGTGTCCTTGCAATATTAAAAAAATCCACAATAGAGGCCACAATGGATCACAAATTTTGGAAGCCCCAAATGTGAAATCAAATCCAAAAAATGAAGACAAATAAAAATAAGGCTCTTGCTAGAAGAAACACTGATACGCCCAATCCCAATTCTATAAACCAAGCTGAAACTCATATGGACAATTAGTATCAATGTGTAAACATAAAAGATCAATAATCAAATTTTCATCATACTAAGATCATATGGAATCTAGTTTAAAATTAATTGGGAAACATAGTATAGTGGGTTTATAAAGCGTTAAGTTTTGAACATCAATGTAGCCAAAAAATTTATCAATACTAAAATTAGTATTAAACACATATGCAAATTTCTTTAGAAAATAAATACCAGTCTTTGACTTCTCATCTAGGTGATGTACTTGTTTTTCCAAAACTTTACTCATGTCAAAACAAAGAGGCTCAAATAATAGATTAGCAATATAAACATCACAATGCATATTTTTAATTTCACCATAAGGGGACAACTCACTCTTATGAAGATCCATTCCAAGATCAACACACAACAGTATCATATACATTCCTCATATCATAAAACACTGGACTGCTAGTACAAAAATAAAATTAGTCACGCTTTAAATCTAAAATACACCCATTTCATAACTCATAATTATAACAAAAATAAAATATATCATACACATGATACTCTAAAATTAAATTAACCACTGGAAACTTAGAAAACTTTGAGTGAAGTGAATCACACTCATGTGCACTCTTTGAAACAAAAATCATATTATCAAATACTTTGAATTCCTCAAAGATTGGATTATCATATGTTGTAAAAATTTTTACCTCATTACTAATTTAATAACATTTATAATCATAACCATAACTACTTATAGATTCCATAAGAGCATTGAATTGTTATTCTACATCATATGATTTATTTGAGTTAGCTTCATCCATTTTAATTCACATAACACAAGATCAATGTTTTCACAAATAAATTCAGAAAAAATGATCAATAAATTCATAACTTTCATCCATATCAATAGGAAACACATTGCACTCATCTCTAAAATCTGGTTTCTTAGATTAAATACACCCTCATCAAAATCAAGTTGATTACCATTAAAAAATTTGTGTCCATATGAAGTATAAAATAAAATTCATCATTATCTTTAATGTTAACACATTCAGTACTTGAAAGGATATACATGTTAGAAAGGTGTTCACATATAAAGTGATCAATGGAATGAAATGATTCTTCCTTATCTACACATGCAATAGATTCTTCAACTTCAGTGAAAACATTGTCAAAATTCAAAAATATAGTAGGAGAAACAAGCACATCAACTTCAAACTCATCAAAAGGATGTCATTAAGTAAATCCAACATTAGAATCAACTATAAAAAAAATATTTATGAGAGAATATAATGGCATTAACATCATAAGACTCAAATTTACCATAATGATAGATAGAAATATCCTCAGAAAATTCAAATTTCAAATCAAAAAAATAATTATGTGATTCCATAATAGTATCAACTCTAGGATCACTATAGTAAATATCAACATCAACACACACGATATCTTCTTCCGAATCAGACCGGTGTTCAGAAATGGACACATTAACACGAAAACAAAAAGCATATGAAATATTTTCAAACTTCAAAGACAAATTGAAAGCATGAGTGATTGCCAATGTATTTTTATCTCTTAAATAATAATTCAAATCACCATTGATTGCATCACAATACATAATGATGGCATAAGCTTCACTTGGTATCAAGTACACATGTAATCTACTTCATGCCTCTATAAATATTAGATTAAACATATAAATACTCTCACCCTTACCCTTTACTAAATTATATAAATAATGCATAATTGAAGAGTAATTAGTTTCATCATAATACTGCTCAATGAGGAAACAATGCATCTTTTCCCAGGAGTAAACAATTTCAGCAAGAAACTCGTGAAACCATTTTGGGCATCATTATCCAATTTTAACCACAATGCCTTCATTATTTATCTCAAAATATTAAATCACATTAATAAAATAACCTAAATGTCTCTCTCCCTTAAGTGCATTGTTGTCATTAAAATTGGGTAGAATCCCCTAATTAATTTGAGGAGAGAGGTTAATAAATGTCTCTATTAACATGTGGATATCTGTAATCAATTAACGAGGTCATATGAATAGGCACATTTGAAGTACAAGGGGAATCTATTGAATCACTAAAATACTGCTCTAAATAATCTAAATTTGCAAATCCAATATATTGATTGAATAAACACAGGTTTTTCCTGAACCGCTAGCAAACTAAGAAAAATAAGCTAAACCAAAGATCTACATTTTATAAACACTCATCTTCTACAATCAAAAAATATGAAAACATCTGATTTGCAAGATCTCTTAGGAACAATCCAGGAAAAAGAGTCACCAAGGAAAATGAAACAACATCTATTCTAAATAATTTTGCCAAAATTCATAATACAAATAGCTACTAATCAAATGCATGAAATTAAACACAAATACTATAACATACTAATCTATAAATCAACAGGAAGTTGTCACTTCACAAATGAAGAACAAGAATTAAAGAATCACCATGGATCATAACTCTTATTATAACGCAAGATTTGAACGCCTTCATTATTTATCTCAAAATATTCAATCACATTAATAAAGGCACCTAAATTTCTCTCTCCCTTAAGTGCATTTCTGCTATTAAACTTGGGAAGAATTCCCTAATATATTTGGGTAGAGAGGCTAAGAAATCATGAAAAAAATATCTATTAACATGTGTATATCTCTAATCAATTAATGAGAGCCTATGAATATGAACATTTAGAGTACAAGGGGAATCTTTTGAATCACCAAAACACTACTCTAAATAATCTAAATTTACAAATCCAATATATTAATTAGATAAAAAAAAAAATTTACCTGAACCAATAGCAAATTGAGGAAAAGAATCCAAACCAAATATCTATATTTTGTAAACAATCATATTATACAATTAACAAATTTGAAAATCGATGATCTGATCACACACGATTTATTAGGAACAATTAAGAAAAAGGAGTCACCAATAAAAAATAAAGAACACGTATTTTGAATCACTTTGCCAAAATTCAAAATAAAAATAGCCAACAATCAAATGCTTGAAATTAAATTCAAATACTATAACATACTACTCTATAAATCAACAAGAATTTTCCACTTCAAAAAGGAAGAAAAAGAATTAAAGAAGCACCATGGATCACAACTCTAATTATAAAACAAAGTTTGATTTATTTATATAAGCTAAAACTCAATGTCTAAAATAGAAAGACATATCTAAAACAAAACTTAGGATTCTATCATAATGAAAATGAAATCCAAATTGGTAGTCCCCAACAACAACACCAATTTTTGGCTCTCAAATATGTACCCAATGGATTTGGTGAACATAAGTGAAAAGTGAGTCAATTGTAACAAATGGTTCTCTTAAAAAAAAATAGACCAATAAATATGAGAAGGGGATCAATTCTCTATTTTTTCTATCTATGCAAGGACAAAGGAGAAAACCTAGAAATATTATCACAAAAAGAGCTCAAACACATAATAGATCTATCCAAAAATGCAAGCTCCATGACTAGGCACCCATTAAAGTTTCATTTGTGACATAGTCACACATTTATGGGAAAACACATAGATCTAGATTACTTATATATATATGATTTTCTTTCTTTCTAATAGAGGTTTAAACAAATGTAGAACATATGTCTCAGAGGGGGAAATACAACAAGATTTTTGTAAAGAGAGGGTTGATCATTCCAACTTCAACATGTTCCTTTTCATTGGGCCAAATCTACAAAGCTTTGATGGAGGAATTATAAATAACATAGAGTTACAACAATTTACACAATCATTACAAAATCCCCATAATTCAAATAAACAATATATCCCATACACCAAGCTTTAATTATTGATCATATTATTGTAATTTAGGATATAAAATATAGAAAATATAATTTTAAAAAGTGCAAATGAAACCAAAATTCCACAAGGATTTTATAGGTAAAGACTTTAGTGATTACACATCAGGCCTTTGCACTTAATTACCAAATGGAAATTTTAATAATTTGAGTGAATACACTTCATATTCAAATGATAGATTTATTTCTATTCCACTATCTCACTTATGAATAATTTAATCATGCAAATCTACTCTTCCAAATCTAAATTACAACATCCTTGAATTGTTCATAATTATTTATAAATCTAACACCTAAACCAAAGATAAACTAAACACCCAAAGACTAAAAAAGTGAAGAGATTAGAGATACAAAAACCAATAGACAATTTGGAAGATTAATAATGAATCCAAAACTTCATCTATTAATACATATGATAGGAATTTCCATATTTGGAAATGGAGGGAATTCAAAATTGTGAAGAACCAATAAGATAGGAGGAATGAGCAGGAAAAAATTGTTCAAGTGGCTTCATAAGGGATAAAATCACAAATGACACCCAATAATGTTCTATTAAAGATCCAAGGGCCTTATTTAAAGTCATTTAGAGACAAAAAAATCACCTACGAATCATTTGAGAGGACCCACACATACGCAAAGTGAAAAATATAGAAAAAGATAACAACAAAAGAAAATGGATGCACATAAAATGTTGATAAAATAATGTCATAAACCACTCACAAGTATTTTAAAAATTCCTCTAAAAAATGATAGCAATGCATATATCTCTAAATTATCTTTCTAATGGTACCCACCATTCACCATTCAAATCTCTCTATCAAACATTATGAGAAAAAAACTAGAGCTATATTTGTTTTCCTTTATTTCAACTTTGACATCCATCCACATTCCTTCACTTTTCATTACTTTAAATCATTAAAAGTTAACCTAGAAAGAAGAATTTCTGGTGGTTTAAACTTCAGAAATGGATTCCATGTGTAATCCATTAACATTTTGGTGTTTAGTAGAGAGGAAAAAAATATCAAAGGTTTGAAAGATTGTGAGATAGTGAAGAGCACAAATTACCTCAACATGCATGTAATCAACACTTTGGAAGGTTCAAAACTTCAAGGAAACTTAGGAAATTGATTTTTTCCATGTTCCTGTGATCAACATTCTATATAAAAGTGAGGTATATGTCAAAGATCCCCAAATGTGGTATAATCAATGATTGCCAAGTGTCCAGAATGGACACTATATTAAAATCCAAAGACTTGGGTTAAGAGCTCTCAAATGTGCATGATACCAACGGGTGCCACATGTTGGATATCCATTGTAATAACATGTTTACAGTTCAAGGATAAATAGAGCATCAATGGATTCCAAGTGTCAAACATCCATTTTAAAGAGTTTATAATTCCTCCAGCCGATCCTAATACTAGTGACTACTAATTTTTGAAGATTGGTGTCAAAGCAAGAAATACACGGAATCCTTCATGAAGTTGATTAATCAAAACTCTAATGTCATTATGTTCTTGAAACTATCTAATATGATCATTTGTGAACCACGAGTTAAGTGAAAAGAGGAGAAAAATATATAAACTTGCACAAAATGGAAGAAAGAAGGCAATTCCTTGAGTTTTAAGTGCAATCAAAGATCAAAATTTTAACCAAAATGTCATGAGACATTTAAGGATCTAAAATCATCCATAAAATCATAAAAATCTATGTGGATAACCTTCTCATAAAATATTTTCCCATGAACTAGATATTGCTCTTTAACTCCTTCATAAATACAAATTCCATATTAATCTAGGGAAAATTGATCTTTTGTGTCACTCAAGGAAAAATCTTAGTTTTCCTCATCTCAAAAAATGTAATAGAAATGGATCCTGAAAATATAAAATTAAATCTCGACATGCCTCATCCTACATCTATACCTGACATTCACTCTTTCCTAGGGAATCTTGGGGCAATCTAGTGGTTTCTACCCAAATTCACCTATTGTACTAAGTCAATAAAAAAACTTATAAAAAATGAAGTTACACTTGAGTGGAATAAATACTATAAAAAATCATGTGAGAATTTGAAAACATCTCTCCTTACTACTCCCACATTATAGCCTTCATTTCTTGATCAACCACTTATTCTCTATACCTCCTCTACCCTATCTCTGTTGGGGAAATTTTGGCCGAAGAGGATGAAAAGGTAAGGAGTATGTTATCTACTACATTAGTCGATCTCTTCTTTATTATGAAACTTTTTATACATCTATCAAAAAATATTTCTTAGCCATATGTTTTTCTTCCACTAAGCTTCGCCACTACATGATTTACTAAACCACTTATGTCCTTGTTCACACCAATCCTCTATTCCCTTTCCTCTCCCATATTTTCCTCCTTGCATATCACATAGGTAAATGGATGGTGATCCTCACATAATTTGACCTATTCATCATAATGTAAAAGGATATCAAAGGTTAGGTCATCATAGATTAACTCATTATTACTCTAATACTTATAACCCTACCTATTCAAGATGCCCTACTTGATGAATACATATTCCTTATCGAAGGAATGGATCAAGATATTATAATCAACTACTGATACCATAGCTTCAATTGTGATCCTAAGGTGTAGTCCCTCACTCTTGGTAAATAAAATCCTAAGCTTAAACCTAAAAAAGGAAACATTAAATTCAATGAAGAAGAAATCATTGCTGACCTTCATGAAGACACTTGGACTCTCCATTTTAATGGAGAAAAATGTCTTCAAGGAATAAGGTTCGGCTGTGTTCTTAATGATACCTCATGAAATAAACTTCATTTCTCCTTTCACATTGAATTTAATGTTACCAACAATAAGGAAAAATATGAATCTCTTATACTTGGCATGAAACCTTATCTCATATCCAATATCACATATCTCCATGCCATGAGAGAATCTCAAATTGTTTGTTAAATATTTAGTAGCACCTATCAATTTTTAAGTGATAATATCAAAGCATATCACAAAATAGTCAAATAATTAGCATGACAATTCACTTTTTTCATCATTAAATTTTATTCCTCGGGAACAAAATTTCTTGGTTTATTCTTTGGATTCATCTGCTACTCAATTTTAACCTCACCTCTATCTACAAAAAGATCAATAAACAAATCATATCTTTAAGACACATTCCATATAACATTCTCTCAATTCTAATTTAATTTTTCACATATATGTCATTCATATTACCCACAGTTTGTGGTATAAAGAAATCATTTAATTCATCCAAAACCAAACTTACCCACACTTTGATTCTCACAAATGCACTAAAATCTACAAGCAAGCTCTAAAATATGTCATCAAAGACAACATCCCCTACTATCATAACTTTGAAGGCGTCCTACTCCATTATGTTTCAGAGGATAAAATTCCCTCTCTCCTTGAAGAAGTGCATAACGACACTTATGGTTGAAACTATGGTGCCCATGCCACAACCCACAAATGCATGTGCATGGGTTACTATTGGCATACTTTAGAAGCCAATACAAATGATTTCACAAGGAAATGAAAACCATTCTAATACCATGATGAATTTATTCACTCTCCACTGGTTGAGATTTAATTCCTTAAAGATCCCTATCCCTTTAGTATGTGGGGATTGTATTTCATCAGTAAACTTCCTCACTCTCGAGATGGACATATTTTCATAATTATAACCATTGAATATTTTACCAAATGGGTTGAAGCCTCTCACCAATATGACTAGCCTTACAACTTCCTAGTTTATTTTTAATCAAATCATATGCCGGTTTGAAATTACTCAAAAAATCATTTCTAATATTTTTGATAATTTTAAATGCAAATAAATGAAACAACTCTGTGTGAAATTAAAAATCAAGCACAAATTATCCAATCTTTATAATCCCCAATATAACATAAGGGTTGAATATTATAACAAAATTCTTCAAAATACCATAGGTGCATCCCACTCTGACTAACATATCAAGCTCTATCTATAACTTTGGGCTTATCATATCAGTACTAATATGATTACTGGGCAACCTAATTTTTGTTATGTACGGTGATGAAGAAATTCTTCCACTCAAGGTGGGACTTACTTCCCTTCACATTTCTCTCCACATGATCACCAATAAAAATGAAATCCATGAGGCATAATACCATGCCCTCGAATTCCTTGATGATAAATTTGATAACATTATCCATCTTAAACATGAATACAAAGAGTGTGTAGCCAAACAACACAACAAACTTTTCAAGTCTCATAAATTTGTAATTGGTGACCTTGTCTTGAAATAAATTTTTGCCCATGATAAAGAAGGAAAATATGCTAAAAAATGGCGAGGTTCATACCTCATTAAATACTTCCTGGGTCCCAGTACCCATTGTCTATAAACCAATGAAGGCGACATCTTTAAAGAACCAACAAATGCTTACTTTTAAAAAACATTCTACGCTTCATGTTCTCAGTTTCCCACTAGTACATAGTCACCTTCCAAAAAAATATCTTTAAATTAACTACTTCATTAATATATTATATTAATTCATGCTCTTCCTATTTGGGCTTACCCTTCCTTCTTGGGTTTATATGGCCATTACTTCATATCTTGGATACTTTGGTAGTATATCTACCTATTTCTCTACCGAATTTCTAATTTCATGCCATCACATTTTAGTTAGCTCCTTTTATCCCACTCTATTATCCTTATAAGATTCACCCATTTTTTCTCTTAAATATACTATCTTCCTCTCCGCTATCATCCTTTCTATTGCCTTTTAGCTAGGTGATTTATGCCTTATTTTACTAATTACCTTCTAGTGTTACTTTTTAGTCTTACTTCCTCGTAGTTACAAGTAGATATTATTCTTTCCATAGGCAAATAAGTATGAGGTAGGTATATTTCATTTGGTGGAGTTCATTTATTTCTTTACAAAACTTTCATTATTGCTTTACTTTTAACATTTTCTTTCAATTTCAAGCGTTACATCTATATTTTTATGAAGACCATCTTATGTTTCACTCTTTTGACTTGCAATGATATTTGGTTGGGGCATATGTATACACCTTATTTTTTATTCTTTCTAAAAACTTCTCTTATGTAGGGATTTTTGATGCATTTTTCTTTTGAGCAAGTGCCTCACGGGGCCTAATGGGATTGGGTGTGATTGGACTTGCTGATGTGGGCTGGGCTACAATATTTTAGAGATGTCACTATTATGACATGGTTTCCTTACCATTTCCTCATTTATTTCCTTTGTTAACACACTACACCTATTATGTATACTTATCTCATTACACCCACCGGTCTATGTTTATTATATTATATGATCCCTAATTCCATTCATCCTAAACCTTTGTCATTTCCTTCATTTATTGTTTGGCTTCCACTTCATATGTTTTTCATTTCTTTTTACTTAGGGTTCCCCCAAGGTTAACACCATTACCCATGGGCAATGGTTTTGGGTTTTGTATTTCCATAGTCAACACCATCACCCATGGGTAATGGCATCAGGTAGATATAACCCACCACCTTTTTTCATTTATCACCATTTCATCATCAATTGATCATACATAAAGGCAATATTTCTCACACATTTTGGCACTATTTCTCACTCATTTTCTCTATATTTTGCACCTCTTTATTGGACTTGAGGATTTGGAGCTTACCCCTTTTGCATTTCCCTTTCTCTACCCATAATGATTCTCTCTCGGTGCTTTTGTCTTTGGGGAGGATTATGTATCAATGGTCTTAGATACACACTACATGTAAGCATTTCTAACCCTTCTTAGTTTTTTTATATTTCACTTGTATGTTGTTGATTTATCATTTATCATTTATAACCAATTCATCATCAATTGATCATACATAAATGTAATATTTATCACACATTTTCACACCTAATTATTAGACTTGAGGTTTTGGAGCTTACCCATTTTGTATTTATGTCATCACAGTGAGTTAGGAATGGAGTTATTCTTGTGAAGATTTCCCCTTATCCACTTGTCTCTAGTGAGGATTATGCATGAACGGTCTCTCTCTCTCACACACACTACATGTAAGTATTTATTATATCCCTTCTTAGTCTTTTATCTTGCACTTGTATAGGCTTTCTTGTTGATACTTTCCCTTCTCCACCAATAATGTTTCTCTCTTAGTGTTGTTTTCTCTAGGGAAGATTATGCATCAATGCTCTCTCTCTCTCTCTCTCTCTCTCTCTCTCTCTCTCTCTCTCTCTCTCTCTCTCTCTCTCTCTCTCTCTCTCTCTCTCTCTCTCTCTCTCTCTCTCTCTCTCTCTCTCTCTCTCACACACACACACACACACACACACACACACACACACACACACACACTACAAGTAAGTACTTTAACCCTTCTTAGTATTTTATCTTGAACTTGTGCTTTGTTGATGGGTCATTCATTAATATAGATTAGAGTAGATGTATGTTTTTTGATTTATTTCAATGTATCATTATATTATGCCCCTTGGATTTATTTATTTATCGGTCTATCTCTAATTTAAATCCTAGTAGGATACCTATCTTTATCTTAGGTATAGGATTTGGAAACATATAATTATCCTAAGGTTAGGGTCAATATCCTCAAGAATTATGACATTAACATTCCTTAAGAACCTTTTATATCTACATCATGTATCTATACTTACATTTGAGAACTTAGTTGGAAACCTATATTTTCTCATCATACAAAATGAAAATAGAGTGCCTCACCCTTCATTTTCCCTTGTGCTTCTACATGAAAATGAGATAACTAGGTATAGTTCAGATACACCATTTACAAGTGATGAATATAGAGTATTATAATGGATAACAAAGTAGAGTTCTTGTAGATAAATAAATTCCAGAAAAAAGACCCCTTTGACCTCCCTTTCAATAGGTAGATACTTAACAATGCTTGATTTGATTACGAGAGGATCTTGACTTTGCTTGGTATACTCTTGACCTATTTTGCAATGCTTTAGACTTGAATATAGCCCAATCCTAATGTCTTCTCTTCATTGAGGGAAGTTTAGGGAAAATTTCTTTGAGATTAGATAGATATTACTAGAGGAGCTCGTGAGAAAAATATATAAGTAACATTATTTACACGTGAGTAAATAATTGTACTATATTTAAACTCTTATATGACTCTATAGGATGTAATTTCACATTAAGGCCAAATAATAAGTGGAATTAAGATAAAATAAGAAAATATAATTGTTGGAGTATTATGGACATAACCTCTAGATGTTTCTATCCATACGAAATGATAATGTCTAGGAGGATAAAATGTAGAAAGTGAAGAGATTGATAATTATGTTAGGAGATAAAAGATGCGTATAAATAATAAATTCAGTCCTATAAGTGTCTGAGCATTTGAGTGAGAAAATAGGAAGTATTTGTAAGCCTTACAGATAAATAAGATAATGTGTTTAAGCTTTGTTTGTGTACACAAGTCAGGAGTAAGGGATATAATTCAAATCAATTGTTTCAAGTACCTAATTACAAAATTTACGTGTATAGAGCAAGCCCTTTGACCCCTTTTTAGGTACCACATTGTTTTAATGTTATCACATGCGCTTCTACATCCACACCAATATAGTTGAATTCAATAAGTGTATGAATTATCGATTTGAGTGATAAAGAAGCATCCATAAGAAAAATACAATTACACATATTTAGATAAGTAGTAAAACATTTAAGGAAATCCAAAGAGCATATAGTAGTTCATTATTGCATTTATCAGGTCATTAAAAGTGATAAGGGTTAGTCACTTGCACTACTGCATTGGACTACTTGCTAAACTACGTTATTTTGTGAGTGATTCCTTTGAATAATTGATCCCATATAAGACCCTAATATTGATGGAGGGATAAATAGACCCCTCTAAACAAGATTTTTTTAATTTCATTTTCTCAAGGTGTTGCTATCACATTAGGGTTGAAAGTAAGGAGATAAGTTTCTTAGGTATACAGGTAAAATTATGGAAAAGAAAGTGAGGTTTTTAGAGCTCAGAAGTAGGAAAACATGGTCATAAAATTAGATTCAAATCAATAAATGTACACTATAATTTTGGAAAACTAAAATTTTTTAGTCAATTTTATAGTTATGGCTAGATCACTTCTTTCATGATTATTTTTCTAGGTCTTTCACCTTGTTATTTGAACTTGAGATGTGATGTCTATTTCTAACAATTATCTCCAAAATTGTGACAAATTAAACATTCTTCTAAATATCCCTTTGTAAATATCTCAATTTATTGATTTATATTTGTTTAGATATGATTTTCAATCTATTTATTTAGTTATAATGTATTCTTGATGTAAAACCATTTTCCACATTTACATTACCCTAACCATTTTTTGTACATTATACTTAATAATTAATTAAATATTTTTAAATTAACAATAATATTCATATATAAATATATTATAATTTATTTGAGTAGAAAATACTAACAAATTATGATCCCAGGCTATTGAATTTCAAAGGTTTGAATAATTTTTTTAGAGTCGTAAAAGTGATTTCAAGATATAACTCAATAAAGAGTAAAACCATTAGTTTTCTTAATAAATTTGAAGTTCCAATTCTTATCCTTGTAGAAAATCAATTATTTAAATGAAATAATTAACGATATTGAAGTTCACACTAGTGAATTAAAAAATGTTTGGATAAAAATGTTGGTGTGTGTGACTTGCCTTGTCATCACTTAGGGTCTTGTCCCCCTCACATAATGATTCATCTCACTTAGGTGAGATCATACGTCATAAGAGATCTATGACATATGAAAATTTTATCATAGAATCTACCATTATCATATGTGTCATAGGAGTTACATTCCATCTTGGGAATCATAACTCCACTTTCAATCATAGAGAGAATGTTTGTTTAGGCACGAGAGTTACACAACATTCCCATATGTACCCTCTTATTTTGATGTATGAGAATCAGTAGACTTGTTTATTCTATGCATGAATTTTTGTTGTTCGATTACACATATTGATTACTTTGAGCTTACTTGTCACCATTGGAGTGTAACCTTGTTGATGTGCATGGGTTTCCATTTTGATCCTCATAGAAAAATCTCACATGGTATCAGAGCTATGATTCGGTAAATGTGCACTCATTTTAATTGGTTGCTAATTATTTCTGGTTTTGTTTTTCATTGCTTCTCATGCAAGTTTTAATAATTTTTTTAATCATGCTAATCCAGATTAATAGTTCTAGTTTTTTAAGTTTGTGTTGTTTGTTGAGTTTTTTTCTTGTGTAACTTTAAGGTGTTTTCCAACTAAACTTAGCTAGCCGTAGTTAGCTTTGGCAAAAAGCATGTTTAGAGGCATTTATGTTTGCTGGTTATTTGATTTTTTTAATTTAAAATTTTGTTTTTTTGTTTGAAAATTTCTATCAAGCTCATGTTCCTCTTTGCTGCTTTGCATCCTTCTACCCTATTTCCCTTGCTCCTCCCCTGTAGAGCTCGGAAAGCTCCCTCAGCAACTCAATGAGTTAGGGTCATCTCAACTTAGGTTTTGTTTAGTTGGGTTTATTTTTCTAGCTCATCGAGCCCCTTATCCATATCAGTCCTTTGGTAGGCCTTGTTTTTCTTTAATTTAGGATCATGTTCCCTAGCTCACGGTTTAGTTTGGCTCGTTGGTGCTCGATCCATTTGCATATGGTTTATATCGATCCCAACACCCCTTCTCGATCTCATAAATCTCTCTAACTTTCTCGTGTATGGCCACTGTCCGCTACCCCTGAATCTATTTTTCCATTCTCATGTCATTCACTACTCACCCAATTTCAAATTGACTTATGGCTTCTTTCCCTATCTCATCTCGAACCCTGCCTGTGGCGAGATCTGTAGGACCGGCTAGACTCTGTCGCTCCTGTACCGACTCATCCCTTGTGTTGGATGTTTGACCTTGTCTCCACTCTGCTAGTTTTCCCTTGTCCCATTATGTCAATCCCTACAAATCCTGGGCCATCCCCAACAAGATTTTTCTAAAATCATCCTGCCTCAGCCCCTACTCAGTCTCCCAATGGCTCTATGACCTACCTCCACCTGTAACCATTTCTACCTGACTCGATCGCTCTCTCCTCGATCCAATCACCCACCTTGGGCCCTTCGCTTCAACCATGTGGCTCACCCTTTGAAATTTTTTGGGACCTTTGAACGTGTTTAAAATTTTGTTTCCCTCATTTCATTTTTAAATTAATTGTTTGCCTTTGTTTTTTATCTAAGCTTCGTATGTTTATATCTTAGGCTATATTTTTAATCATATCTTATATTAATTTAATCATAGGCTATTTAAATTAATTAGGGCTTAATTAAATTTTAAAAGGAAGGAATGTTTTTTTAAGTAGGTCATTAAGGTTAATTAGGTAAGCTTTATTTTCATAATTATATAATTCCTTTTAATTTTCAAATTATTTTAAGTAATTAAATTAATTGAAAAAATTAATTGTGAAATATACCGTTATTGGGCATTTTTTACCTCTAATTTGTGTTGGAAGTGTGTAGCACTTTTTGGAGTCCCCTTTTTCTTTCTAAGACTTTTCTTGCATCCTAGAGGTTTTCAGACTCGTTTCGAGTCAATTTTTACATTGTATCACTCTCGTTATTGCTTATAGGCTAGTGAGCACATTCGGAAAATCCTTGCAGAAAGGTAGTTTTTCTTGTGATGTGAGACATTCTTTCTCACACAGGACTATTTTTCTCTCCCCTTCTCTTGTTTTCACATTATTTTGTGCTTGCTTGCGGTGTCGAATTATTGCAATCACCGAAACTTGATTGTTGCCTCTGATTAAGCTAAAATATGATTAAGATCCTAATATGAATGTTATATCAGTAGTAAATAAATAACAACGAAATAAATAAATTATACCCAAAAAAACTAAGAAATAAAGTAAAAACCCTAAGTGCAAAGAGAGGGTAAGAAGCCTTAGGCGATTCCCAGAGTTTTGGAGAATGCATAGAGTTGAGAAACTAGAAAAAATGAAGCATTAACCATCACATCAAAGCTCAAAAAAATGTATATTTAGAGAGATATGATAGATTGGGGCACCTGAAGAGGGATAAGGGTGCCCATGGGTGCCCTAGACCTGTTTTTGGGCTAATGGGTCTGCATAAATGGTCATAAAACCTCTTATGAGGTGTCACAATATGTTCGTCTTTAGTCACCTTTGATCACTTTGAGGTTGCAAAAATATCATCGAGGTCACACAAATATTTCTAAGGTCACACAAAGATCACCAAGGTCACTAGAAACCTGTAATGAAATATAGATCTATAAAACCCTCAAATAGACAATAAATCGTAAAAAAGAAAGATGCAAAATGAGGGTTCAGCCTATTCTCAGCTATTAGAATGGCAAACGTACGACTGAGCACTACACTACATCTCGAACCCAATGTAGTTCTATGTATGTGTGTGAAAAATTGTGCCCTAGGTTTCTCTTGTGTGTGTCACACTTGGAATAACAAGAAAATAACTAGATGTAGAATGTAATAAATGTGTGCATGGAATATAATGAACTTCCCTCCTATGAAGTGTGATGTAGAAAACTAGCCCGTATGTCCCTTATGATGGAGTTAGATGGATGCAATGGAGCTCTTAGATGCCTTGATGGATGTAACCTTAGGTGGTGATAGATAGTGGTTAGTGCTTGGTCTCTTATTATGGTCACATAAATTTATATTTATACAATTCCTTTACTTCAAATTTCATAATCAACCTCAAAAAGGATGACTACCAAAAATCTAAAAAATGCTCAAATAGTTAGAAAGGACCAAAAAAGTGTGAGTAAAGTACAAACGGGATAGGAGCACCCAGAGCGAGATGAGGGCACCTGTGACACTGGCACCCTGGTTGGGTACTGGTCTCTAGGATGAAAAATGTCGAAGGGTGAAAATGCAGACTAAGAAAGTAAGGGTGTAAGACTAAAAGTAAAAACATAAGGTAAAGAAAAGTGGCCAAAGACATGGGTTAGTTAGTAATTTTCTTACATAGGAATAATATGAATATTAATATGTAACCAAGACTAGATAATTACCCAAAGTGTGTGATTTTTTTCCTACATTTTCCTCCACTTTATGTTGGTGAGAGGAAAGCTCAGTAACATAATGTAGATAGAGATGTGTACCTAATAACCATGTAGATCAATGTAGAAAGAGTGTGTTGAGGGAAAAAAGAAAGTGTGGAGTGAGATAAATGTGAAGCATGGATGCTAAAGAGGAGAAAGTGTAAAAAGTGATGAAAATGAACCTAGGGTGGAAACACATGTGTAGATTTCATGATGTACCTGTTGTTGATGTCATTTTGTGTGATGTTGTTGTTTATGTTGACTACCACTTCCCATACAGATCAAACTATAAAAGAGAAGCCAACAAGTAGTCAAATACACATATATATGAAAAAAGTGTGTAAGTATATAAAAATGTTGAAAATGTGAAAAAGGAACATACCAATATGATCCGTGATGAGGAAAGGGGTGTAGAAAGGATCATCTAGATGATGTTGACATGTGATTTTTTTGGGTGATCTCACGCCATTGAAATGGAAGAAGTGTATGGAGAATAGTTTGGTGTCATCCTCCAACCTTTAATTGCTTCCCACTATGTAGAACACCACTTCAGATGGTGTGTATAAACACATGTGCTAAGGACTATCTGTCCTATAAAATTTGTTGTGTATGGAGTTATTTATAATGTTCTGAACTATCAATCATTATGTAACTACCCCTAGTTTCAAGCATCCAAGAAAGGCCATTGTGTTGCCCCTAGTTTCAAGCATCTAAGAAAGGCTACTGTGCTAAGGACCCAAGTCTGATTTGAGCCCTGTTCGAAACAGAAAAATTGTGTTTTACCAGTACCATGCTATGTATAATGACGTATGGAGTGGTTGATTCACCCAATTGGTGCCCCCTCGTTTGGGGTGCATGTGACGTCACTAAAGGAGTATGCGGGCCAAAAAGAGGACCGAAGGCTGTGCTGAAACTATGCCCTATAGGGGGAAGGAAATGTGATTTGTAAAAACCAAGGCACACGTAAACAAAGTGGCTAGGAAAGAAGTGTTAGTGCAAGAAAATACAAGCATGCATGTATAAAATTTAAGCTAAGTAGACACTGTGTAAGCTAAGACACAAGTAAACACACGAGAAGACAATGTAGACCATGAAAAGTGGGTTACAAACATGGGACATCATTCACGATGTTGCAAGACAATCAAGGTTGTTATGGCTGCAAGAAATTGGAGAAAAAATAAGACACATGGCAAAGCCTACAAATAATGACAAGAAAAAGAAAAAAGTGTATCAGACAACCATGGAAATAAATATTCCTATAAAACAAATGCTACACAAGAAGCACCCTTTAGCACATTAGAAAGATAAAAAGTATGTCAAAGCATGTATAATCCGATAATGTAATGTGATATGAAACAATAACACCTGTGATGTATGAAATTGAAGGCCCCAAGATCCTTTGTGGTATTGGTAATAGGTACTATGCCAAGCATTCATGATGCATGTAATGGATCTGTCAAATTTACGATCACAAATAGAAAGGAAACTGAATGTGCATGTGTGTATGATTAAGATAATGACATATAAGATATATATCTAGCATGTGTAATAAGATGAACATGTAGCAGGTAAATGTAAGAAAGAGTAAATGTAACCAAAGTATGCAATATGTTGTGAATGAGGTGGAATGAAATGTAGAGTGAATGATAGAGGCAACGTGCCCCCTGAGTGGATGTGTACGTATGCAATGAGCTTCATTTATTTATGCCCCCTCAGTAGTCAAGAATGAATCATAAACGAGAGTACGTCATTGGTAAATAGGTTTGAGAGATGTGTTGTATGTAGAAAGGGTTGATGAATAGAGTGTGGAGTGTTGATTGTAGAATGATAATGTATAGATGGTATTAGATGCAACATAGGGATGAGTGATCACTAAGTTATAAAATGGGGTGATAATTTAGCCTAAGGCGTATATCACAAAAGACAACTAGAAGAATTGATTATTTAGCCTAAAGCGTATATCATGATATGGGTGAGTAAGATTCTATTAAGCATGATGATGTAATACAAGGCATATACCAAAATATAGATGAATGTGATGATGTAGCAAAAATCATATATCACGAAATGTGTGAAGAAGGAACTACCTATGAATTTCGCATGGTATGATAAAAAGATTGATTTATTGATTATGGGAATGTGATGAGGTCTATTTGAGATGTATACCCTCAACATTCGAGTATGGACTGAAAAACTAAAATGTGTCATAGGGCAGTGAGTGCAATGCATATAAGTAAATGAGTAAGATGTGTGATATGTGTAGTGAGTGTGTTGGAGAATATGTTATTGGTGTGTGGTGTGTGAAACATGTAATGTGGAATGTGTAACGTCTAGGCATAATATTGTAGTGTGTAATGTCAGATGTGTAGATTGTAAAAAATGTATAATAATGTAGTGTGTAGAATGTGTACGATGTATAGGTGTATAAAGCACAACGCACAGATGATGCATAGCAAATGGGAGATTGTATATATAGAAAAGTGTATGATGTATGAAGATGTGATGCAGAGTGTGTGAGGCTCATGTATATAGGATGCCCTCAACAATCAAGTGTGAAACATAACACAAGAGTGTGTCATAGGGTAATGATGATACTAAAGTGTGGATGAAGATGTATATGTTATAGTGTAGGTGTGAAATTATGTGAATATAAGACACACATCAATGCATGAGGGGATAAATAAGCGTGATGCCCCCCAGGTGTGTATTGATGAATGAGCCATCCGATGAAAGTAAAATATGAAGGTCCTCTACCTAATGCTTGCGGTAATGAAGGTGTGTGACCATGCTCTAAGAGTGGTGGTATATGAGATCTAGACATCGTGCAGGTGCGTGAAGTCTATATGAATGCGAATAATGAGTATATGGTGGGAACCATGGTGTAATAAAATGTGCAGGTGATGGAGACCTATGTAAAGTAGAATGTGGTAGTGATGGAAACCTACATGGAATTAAACGAGGTGGTGAAGTGTGTATAAATGTAGGAACCGTTGTAACGATAGACCTAGAATGATGTACTGGGCTAGAAGATCAATGAGACTGCGTAGGTCATGTTCGAGTAGGTGAGATAGGAGCAGTTTGTGCTTTTAGTTCAAGAGGCCATGACCTACTAGATAGACTAGGTGATGCATTGGTAATCGCAAGAGGAGATGGTGACCATGGAGTAGATGGAGGCACCCCGTTGATAGAAATGACTTGATTTTTCTAAATGAATTTTATGCACAAATTATTCATGAAGATGATGGACCGAGACCCACGAATCCAATCGAGGCCTAAAAGCATGTCAAACTTGTTTATTGCTTGTTCGATAAGGAAGGGTAACAACATAGTGAGAGGACCGACTATAAGGTGGAGTTTGACAACATCATAGGAATTGTTCATCGGATATGAAATTTGTGAAAGTGGATAGCCAATAGCAACAAGAAGTGGAATAGAACACATGTTGATTGGCCATGGCAGTTTAGCCTTGGTGTTATTAATAGAGATAGATCTGATAGAGGCACTAATGTGTAAGTGATTAGAAGAGAATGTCATGTGATAATCGTGATTAGAGAAAGAAATAACTGGCGGAGAAGTTTTAGTATGAGCAACTAGGAAATCAAGAGCCCCTGATGTAGGAGGAGACACTACTTGATATGTATGATTAGCCGAGGATTCAACCACTTTTTTGTCATGTTTTGGAAGTGGATTGTTAAATATTTTGAACTTATGATTGTCATTAATAGGTGTAGAATTTGTAGGCTCTGAAAGCTCAATTTTATTATTATCGATCAGATCTTGAATGAGATTTTGAAGTTTGAAACAATGATCTATAGAATTACCTATGCATTGATGATAGTTACAATGAAATTTTTCATCATAATTACAACCTTTTGGATGATATGGATCTAATTAGAGTGGAGGATGAAGTGTGATGTGATTACTCTTGATAAGCTGTGGAATAAAAATATGTGGAAGGATAGTTAACTTTTTGTATGTATGTCGAGGCAGTTGTGATTGAAGCTCTTTAGTGGTTGATACCATGTTGACAGTGATTTTTATGTCACTTGGTTTGGTTGTTGATGGTTTGGATGTTGCCTTACTTTGAAAATGTGTAGAAGATGATGCTTGCTCTTGATATTTAAGATTTCCTATAGACGAGATCTTAATTTCACGATGCTTGAGAGTATTTCATACTTGATCGAATGAAGGAGATGTATCAAATATACCACTCTCCTGGAGAGGTGGTAATAAACTCAGAATGAATAAGTCCTAAAGCTTAGATTCTGAAAGAATGTTTGATATCTTATCTAAGTTGATTTTATATCACAAAATGTAATATACTAAGTGCTCATTAGATCATTGTTTAAGTTGTGTGAGTTGAGCATGGGAGATCTTAGAGCCAATGTTGATAGAGAAGTGAGTGAAGAAAACATCAGCCAAATGCATGAAAGATGTTACCGAGTGGAAAGGTAGGTCATAGAACCAACATATTGCATAATCGTGGAGGCTATGGGGGAAGATCTTAGCTAAGAGGATATGATCATCTGCAAAATATAGACAAGCCACATGGAATGTTTGGATATGCACTTGTGGGTCACCATGCCTATTAAAAATGGGAAGCTTGGGGGTGAAGAAATTACGAGGAAGTGAGTAAGAAAAGATGGAGGGTCTGAATGGAATGTGTAATAATAAATTGGAATCCAAAGATGGAGACGCACGAGAAGTAGCCTACCATAATTGACTAATTTGTGCTTGGAGATCTTGATAGAGGGAGGCTAAGTCTTAAGTGCTAGTGGAAGAAATTTTCACGTGTGAGAAAAAAGAGGTGGAGTGAAGTGGTTAGTGGGAGTAAGAACAGAGATGGGGATGATAAAAATGGACGATAAAGTAGAAGCAGGTGGTTGAGTAATAATGGAAGTGGTGATGGAAGTAGAAGCATCAATCTCTACTAGATTGGTGGCCTCCTCACAAGAAACATGTAAGAGAAATTCTAGATCATGAGGATGCTCATTGATATGATCATTAAGGGATTTAAGATGGTATTCGGTAATGTCACCGTAGGATTGAGCCATAGTGATGAGAATGTAATATTTCTAAATGGAAGGTGGATTCAAAGTTTGGGTTCACCAAAATGATTAAGCTAAAATTTGAATAAGATCCTAATCTGAATGCTATAGATACATTAAATGAATAACAATGAAATACAAAAATCATAGATTTATGGAGAATGCACAAAGTTTAAAAAATGGAATAGACGAAGCACTGACCGTCGCATCGAAGATCTAAAAACTGTATATCTAGAGAGATAGGTTGCACTAGGGCACCTAGAGAGGGACAAGGGCACCTGTGGGTGCCCTAAACCTGTTTCTGGGTGCCCGGGTCTACAGAAATGCTCATAAAACCTCCTCTGAGGTATAACAATATGTTCTCCATTAGTTACCTTTGGTCGCTCCAAGGTCACACAAAGATCGTCGAGGTCGCTAGAAACCTGCAATGAAATATAGACCATTAAAACCCTTAAATAGACATCAAATCCTGAAAAAGAAAGATGCAAAATGAGGGGTCAGACCATCCTCATCTGTCACAATGGTGAACTTATAACTAAGCACTACACTACATATCAGACCCAGTGTAGTTTTGTGTGTGTGTGTGTGTGTGCGGAATTGTGCCCTATGTTACTCTTGTGTGTGTCATACTTGGAATAGAGAGCAAGTAGCTAGATGTAGAATGTAATAAATGCGTGCATGGAATAGAATGAATTTCCATCCTATGAAGTGTGATGCAGAAAACCAACCCTTGTGTCCCTTTTGATGGAGCTAGATGGATGCAATAAAGCTCTTATATTCCTTGATGGATGCAACCTTAGGTGGTGATAGATAGTTCTTAGTGCTTGGTCTCTTACTATGATTAGATAACTTTATATTTATATGATTCCCTTTCTTGAATTTCATAATTAACCCTGAAAAGGCCAACTACCAAAAATATAAGATGCTCAAATGGATAGAAAGGACCCAAAAAGTGAGATTAAAGTACAAAGGGGACAGGGGCATCTAGAGGTGATGAGAGCACCTGGCGCTGGCATCTTGGTTGGGCACTAATATCCATGATGAAAAATGTTGAAGAGTGAAAAGGTAGACTGAGAAAGTAATAGTGTAAGACTGAAAGTAGAAAACATAAATCAAAGAAAGGTGGCCAAAGACATGGGTTAATTAGTACTTTTCTTACTTAGGAATCATATGAATAGTAGCATGCGATCAGGACTAGATAATTTCCCAAAGTGCATGATTATGTGTTTATAGCCTCCACACTTGAATTTTTTTACACCAATTGCAATGTGAGTTTCTGACTATTTAATGATGAACATTCACATATGATTATAATCAACACACTAAACTTTAAAGTGCCATAAATAAGGGGGTGAAAATATTGTTTTGGGTGTGTGTACTTCTTTTCTTTCTGCATTCTCTCTTTCTCTCTCCTCATGATAGATACTCTTTTTTCACCTTTTCTCACAACATTTAATTTATTTAAGTACATATTTTAAATGGTTATTTCATTACATGGTAAAGGGTTGTTTCATATCACTATGGTATTAGAAAAAAAACAAACAACTAAACCTGAAAAATCTAGTTGGTTTAACCGATGTTATGAAGCTTTGGGTCTTCCCTGTATGTCTTTTTCTCCCAAATATTTCTTCCACATAGAGGCTTCTGACACACTTGATGAAGCATGGAAAAATTTAGATGGTGTGCTTGAAAACAAGATGACACAAGAGTGCATGAGTTTGAAAATGAATTACTAGGATTAAATCCTAGTAACTTTGATAACCTACATACATTCTTCTCAAAGTTCATCTACACTAGATTACTCTTGAAGGAATCTAAAGTTGAGAAAAAAGGATGCCCCAATTGATTTTGTATATTATTTCTAAACTTGGCCCCGAATAATTTGTCTTTGTTTCGACTTTCCATGTCATGAAAGATGCTCTAGGGATTGCTTGGGAAACTTCCATCATTTGACAACTTTTCATCCCAACTCATTCAAGAAAAATATAAGTTGATTAAAATGGGGAAACTCAAATCCAAGTCACATGCCCTTTTAACAAGTACTAGTAAGGGAAAGGATAATAAAATAGAAAAGATAAAAGATAAAAAAGGACCAACTGAAGAAGCAAACCAAGACCAACTAAACCCAAACCAAATATAACACGAACACATTTGACTTCTGAGCCCTAATCAACGAAGGAAAAGTGTAAGTGTTACTAATGTAAGAAGTTTGGACATGAAGAACATCAGTGTATGAAAAGAAAACAAATCTATCACCTAACTCATTTACTTGAAAAAAAATAATATAGGCGTTCCTTGATTCCTATGAAGAAAAAATGCTTCTAAAGTCTGAGTCTTCCAAAGAAAAGGGGTCTAAATATGAGAAGAAGAAAGGAAAGGCCCTTATAGCTAGAGTCATTCCTTCATCAACGTGAATAATTGATTTCGAGTGCCTCACACCACATGGGCTCTTTGTATGTTTAATTTTCAGAACATCGAGCCATGTGGCATGTCCCAAATCACATTGGATGATGATACTATGGTGCTCAATTTTTTGGTAATGGATCCATAAAAATAGATAGCGGAATGTTTAACCAAGTGCTGTGCGTTTCTTGATCTCTCTACCAATATCGTATCAGTTTACTAAATCACTCACCTTGGTAAATGAATGTGAGTGAAATTTAATCCTAACTCAGTGATTATTCGTGAGCTTCATTATGAAACTATAGTGGTAGAGGGAAAGGAAGATCATTGGTCACGATTATACACCATCTCCCACTTTTCTTCTGATTCGATGCCCATTGCCTTGCTTACTCATGGTGACGAGGTCAACAAGTTAACGACATGAGTGTTTTTGGTCATCTTAACTATTGTTTCCTTAAACAATTGAGCCAAAATTAAATGGTCCACGGGTAACCCTATGTCATCATTTTCCAAGGGAATCTTAGTGAGGGTTGTGCCCCTTAAAAAGCACCCCGAATAATTTTTTTGGCAAAGGAAAATCCTAGAGAGATTTTCTCGTCAATTGGATATTGTTCATAGTGACATTGTCTTTCCCTTTCCCATCTCCTTCATTTAATAGAGTTCTTTCTATATACTTACTTTCATTGATTACTTTTCATGTTACACTTGGGTGTATTTTCTCAAACAGGAATCTAAAGTTTTTGATAACTTTCGAGACTTCAAAGATCTTTTTGAGAAACAAGATGAAAGTTATATCAAATTTATTCAAATTGAAAATGGAGGCAAGTATTTCATAAATAGTTTCAAATATTTATGTACCCTTGAAGGGATTGCTTTGTAGCATAAAGTTACATACATCCCTTCACAAAATGGATCTACAGAAATAAAGAATAGAATGCTTAAGGAGATGGCCACTTATATGGTTCACTCTAAGTCCCTTCCTCCACAATACTGGGTTGAAGCCATGAACTAGGCTTGTTACATTCAAAACCGTGTTCCACACAAGTTAGTAAGAGGGATGACACCATTTGAAGCCTAGTTTGGATGCAAAACTTGATGTTGAGGACTTTCACATCTTTAGATCCAATGTTATGGCCCATATTCCTAAAAAGTGATATAAGGCCTTAGAACCATGAATCGATAGACCCTTGTATCTTTGTAGGGTATCTTGATGGAGTGAAGGGATATAAATTGTTAAACCCTATTACTCATTCAAATTTATATTGAGAGAAGTGTGAAGTTTTATGAGTCATTTTTGACTTCCACTTCTCCACCTGCTGAGGTCCTTATCCCACTCTTTGAATTTGATTCTTCTGATTATGATGTTTTTGAGCATCATCCTCCTCCTCCTCCTCCTCCCACTCCTCATGCTTTGGATTCTTTTGATTCTGACATTAGTGATGATGAGGACTTTGTCCCTTCTCACTAAAGTGAAGAATCTATAAATTCTAATCCTAAATATCCTCCTGGTCCTCATCGGGCTAGGAATAATTTGTAGAGTGCTAGAGATATGAATAGGGGATCCTTCAGATGAGAGATAGAACTAGTTCAAAGTTTGCTAGACCCACTCCTTATTCTCCTCTACTTCAGACCCTTAGTATTTCCAAGAGGCTTCTAGGATTCCTTAGTGGGATTATTCCTTGGATGAGGAGTATTCCTCACTCATGAAGAATGATACTTGGGATCTCATCCCTCTTCCAAAAGGAATAAAAATCGTTCGGTGTAAGTGGGTTTATCGAACAAAGTATGGCGTCGATGTAGACGTGGAAAATTTTAAAGCGTGAGTTTTAGTCAAGGATTTCTCCAAGGTAGTTGGGATTGATTATTCAAAAACCTTTACTCCCATTGCAAAGATGAATTTCATTCAACTAACCCTCTCTATTGCTACCATAGAATAAATGGGAAGTCCACTAGATGGATGTTAAGAGTACCTTCCTTCATGGGGGACCTAGAGGAAGAGATCTATATGGAAAAACCCCAAGGTTATGTCCATGATTCCTCCTTCTGTTTGTTTAAGTTAAATAAGTCTCTCTATGGCCTTAAACAAACCCCTTAGGCTTGGTATGCCAAGATGGACCCATTTATACTTGCATCAGGGTTCACTTAGGTGTCACTTTGAACCTAATGTTTACATTAGGCAACAGATAGATGAATCCATGCTCATCCTTGTTATTATATGTTTATGACTTGTTGATCAATGAGAAGCTCTTCCTCGATCATTTATTTTGTGAAGATTTCCTTAGCTAAAAAGTTCTCCATGAACTGAATTGGGTTTGCTTCATTACTTTCTTAGGATACACATTTCACAATATGAATCAGGAATTATAATTTCATCAACCTAAGTATGCCCTTGATTTTCTAGCTAAAATTTCACATGTTTGATTGTAAGCCATATCCTACCCCTTTCCTTTCTAGGGTTAAGTTAGTTTCTGATTTATCTACTCCCATAGTTGATGATACCCTTTATCTCCAGTTGGTGGGGATCTTGATCTATCTGAACTCACACTTGGCCAAATATTTCATATGTTGTTGGGATCGTGTCTAGGTTTATGTAGGAACCTCATGAGTTTCATTGGAAAGCAATGAAGTCCATATCCTTAACTATGTTTGTGGCACTCATACTGATGACATTCATTACTTAGGAGGGATGAAGATTAATCTTGTTGGTTTTACTAATTTTGATTGGGATGATTATCTCGATCATCAGAAGTCTACCTTGGGCTATAATTTTTCTCTTGGTCCAAGTCTTGGAAGTTGGTCAAGCAAGAAGTAGAATACGATTGTGATATCTTATACAGAGGTAGAGTACAAGGGAGTAGTCAACATTTCCATGGATTTTTTTTGGTTGCATGGGATTCTGACAGAGTTTGGTATTCACTTTTAGCGACCTACTATCATTTACTATCACAACATGAGAACCATCTCGATTTTTCAAAATATGGTTCAAGATTAGTAGATTAAGCACATTGATATCCACATGCACTTCATATGGGATTTGATTCATGTAGACATCATCAAATTACAGTATTGTAAGACTTTTGATTAGGTTACAGACATATTTACCAAGCCCTTCACTGAAACCAAGTTCCTTCACTTGCGCTCTCATCTTGGGGTGAGGTCTTCTGCAGCTGCCCATCTTCTTCGAGCTTTCTAGTCCTCTTCTCATCTTCTTATTTTTATGGAAAGATGTCAATTTGTACATGGGTACATTATCAGAAATTTAGTTGTTGGGATTCATTTGACGCATATTTCTTAGTTGTCTAGGGGAGTTCTCTTTATTTTTTTGACTTACCATGAACTCTACCTCAACTTCGATGAAGGGGGTGTTAATGTGTGTGACTTTCCTCGTCATCACTCGGGGTCTTGTCCACCTCACATGGTGAGTCATCTCACTTAGGTGAGATCATAGGTCATAGGATTTATATGACATATGAAAGATTCTGTCATATAATATGTCATTGTCATATGTGTCATAGGAGTTACATTCCATCTTGGGAATCATAACTCCTCTTTCCCTCATGGAGGGAATGATTTTCCTAGGACACATGGGAGTTACACAACACTCCCATATGCACCCTCTTATTTTGATCTATGTGAATGAGTGGACATATTTATTTTATGCATGATTTTTTGGTTGTTCGATTACACTTGATGATTACTTGGAGCTTTCTCATCACTGTTGGAGTGTAACCTTGTTGATGTGCACGGGTTTCTGTTTCGATCCTCGTAGAATAATCTCACAAAAAACTACATGCATTTATAATAATCAATGTTTTAGAGTTTAGGATGCATGTGGAAGATGGATTGCTTGACGTGATTTGAAATTTGAACTTTAGGTGGATTTCTTCATGTTGATGACAGATTATTGGATATAATCTGAAATATTGATGGGCTTCTTCATCTTGATAATGAACTTTGATGTAATATGAAATATTGAATGATTATTATTTTTATTTTGATGATAAAGTACTTGATAAATCTAAAACATTCATGGTTATAATTGATTTAATAAAATTTAAATCTATGTAAGGACATTGTTGATCAAATAAATATAACAATATTCAAGTAAGATCTAGCTAAATAAGTTTAAGAAAGAGTGAAAGATATGAGATAAAGACGACTCAACTTGTAAATGTAGGTCTGGAATATTTTTGGACTGATGAACAAGATGGAAAGATAGATCATGGACTATATAAGCTCTATTTATGATTTTGGAATGTGACAATCTCAAGGACAGAAGCACCTGGAATGGGGCATGATAGTTTGAGTGCTAGCTTTTGTTCTAGGTGATGGTGTCTACAGGATAGTTGTGATTCTGGTTCTTCCTGTGTCACTTATTGTCGCTTATTATGTGCCAGGTTCGCTACACTTATGTTATGTCACCCATGTACCTGCAAATAAACCCCCAGCTACCTACATAATACTCAAATGCTTGTTAGATGAATACACATATGCACATGCTTGAGTCAGATTGACCTCGATGGTCGTTCCAATGTGATTGTCATCAAGTGTTGCACTACATTTCAAATTCAATGTAGTTCACGTGTGTGTTTGTGATTGGAATAATGTCCCTTGAGCTAGTGCAAGTTATACAAAGAATAACGAGATACAACTACTTTGTCCCAATGCAAATGTGAGGTATGGAATTAAGAATAAACCTTCCTATCCAATGAAGTATGCAATCCCAAAATGTAGTCCTTGATGTAATAGATACAAAATATTAGCTCGTTGTAGATGTATATGCCTCTTAAATGCTTGCCCTTTAATGAGGTTAAATAAGACATGTACATATATGATTCATTTGCTTAAGTTTCATCATTAACAAGTGAAAGGCCAACCCATGGTAGTAAACAAAGACATGAAAGATGTAACATCCAAAAATTTAGAAAAAGGGGGGAGGAAAGAAGCGCCTAGAGGGGACAGTAGCACTTGGGTGCTCATGTCCCTAATGGGCAGTTCTGTATAGGGTGCCAAAAAGATAAAACGGTGAAATCAAGATTGAGAAAGATGTCGGCTAGTATGCAAAACTGTAAGGTGAAAGTCTAGAAATAATACACAATAAAGATAATCAAGATAAAAGTAATATCCATGCAAAACAAGTGTTGTTAATGACTAGTTCTCTTGCTCATGAATCATGCATATAAATGAAGTATTTAGAGGCTAAATGTACATAGTAAGTGAATGACTTAGTGGGTACAATAACATTACGATTAATTATGTTGAGAGGCATTCAATAATGGCAATTGGGGTAGCGGTGTGCTATGATGCTTGAAAGTCTCTTCACAATAAATTTTGACATTAAATTTGACGCCCATCTAACAGTCACTGAGAAATTTCTCATTTTTTCTTGGAGAATTCAATTGGTAATCATAATATCTTGACTATGCAGTAGAGCGTGGAGTCCATTATCTTTTCCCTTAAAATATATTTAAGACCTTTAGCCGATAGGTTATATTATTGAAGAAGAGCCTACCTCTAAAAATGTTGTCACGCCCCATAATACCTTCACGCCGTGGGAAGTTGCTGTGGAATATTTTCAGTAGTTTACATTGAATTTACTGCCAACCATGCCACATGCAGAGCAATATGCACCCCATGAAACGAAACTAGCAATTTTCCATGACTTGCTAAGTATGCTTATACGATTTTCATTTTATTTATTGTTTCCTGATTTTGGGTATCTTAGTTTATTATTGAAAAAAAATTGGCTAACATATTTTGTTTTTTTAATTTTATTTTTAAAAGAGAAAAATGATTATTGTTTTAAAATTAAAACCATAGTTAATTTAATTAATAAAGTGTAATATGCGTATTAAAATAATTTAATAATAATAAAAATTATGAAATGATTAAAAATATTCTTTTAAAAGTTGATTTTCATCTTATATAATAATTTTATTAGCTATATATACTTTAATTTAAAAACATGGTATGGTCTACAAACTTTAACGATAAACAGTTGTTTTAGGGAATTTTTTATTCGACACCGGAAGCAACAGTGTACAATCGTTTTGACAAGTTTGGAATAAATCAAGATCATTGAGAATTGCTTCGACGACCCTACAAATGTTATGTGCCTTACTATCCAGGGTGAATATACCTCCTCAGTGCATCTTGATCTTCCTTCAACAACTCTACAAGCCCTCCTATTTTAACAATTGACGTAAAATATATTTAAGATATTTATACTAATTTTATGATTTCAACATCCTAGTTAAAGATTAGGTCAATACAATTGTAAACAATGACGATTATAGAATTACGCGTAATGTGATGATAAAAATTTTCAATCACAATATTTAATTTATTAATTTGTAACTTCATCCTTTAAATCCGATCACATTTAATACGATGTAGTGGAAGAAAAAAGTGAATGAATGATTTTAATAACATCCCCAAAACCAAGTAGCCTAATGTATGGCAGGTGTGGACCATGGGCAAAGAAATGGGTAAAACATAGAAAGAAGATAAGGAAGACCGAAAAGGAATTGATTCGATTGGATAAGGATGGTTGACCACATCTTTAACAAGACACATTCCCGACCATAAATTCCATTTCGCGGATAAGGATTAAACATTATTGTTATTATTAGTGTACGCATTAAAAACTACACGTGGCCCCATGTGTACCGCCTTCTCACCCCCAAAAACCGGTCCCCACACGTTATGGCGCCGCAGGGGGCCCACCACTAAGTTTAAGTCAAGAATTGTTTTTTTATTTATATACCTCTCAAAAAAGCGCCTACGTGTGACGTGGCAAATATTATGTTAATTCCTTTCACGTAAAGACTCGGATAAGGGTTTTGATGATCACGCATTGCCTTGGGTTCCTCAACACCGGACGGTTAGTCAGCATGGAAAGCGACCCTTCTGGTTTTGTCCTACGTGGCACCAGATATATATCCTGGCAATGCATCCTGATCCCATCCAGAACCTGTACTAAAACTGAGCCAACAATTTTGGCGGAGGAAAACCTAAAATTGAGAGTTTCGTAGATTTTAGCGGAGGAATCTGCCATGGAAGAATGCGATTCCAATTCATTTTGTTCCTCGGATTCGAGGGATGGAAGCGAGAGCAGCAACAGCAATTCCTCTTCCTGGAATAATCTCTCAGAGGCTCATGACGGTCCTCTGTATCACATGAACAATCTCGCAGCCACACTACCTCGCAAGTAAGCTTTTTTCTCTGGATCGTATCATCTTTTCTGGTTAATAGATTGCCCTCCTGGTTATTGATTTTGCGTGTATTATTTTTTATTTCAGGAGAGGTTTGTCGAGTTTCTATGGTGGGAAATCGCAGTCATTTTCGTGTCTAGCAGATGTGAAATGTGTGGAAGAGCTCGCCAAACCAGAGGATTCATATTACAGGAAGAAAAAGTTGAAGAGGTTTGAGAGTTGTGGATCCAGGCTGAATATTGCTTCAATGATCTCCAAGAGATCTAACAAGGCTTCTAAAATGATGGCGACCAAATCGGCTGTGAATTTTGTGTTGAGTTCCATGCCACCGGTTTCGCCCTCTAAACATATTTCTTAGAAACTGGAATAAAATACAAGAACAATGACGCCGCAGTACAATCCAGATTCCAAATTCCAAGACAGACTGATATCTAATGTAACAGCGTGATAGGGTTTCACTGTACAAAATTCCTAATTATACATGTGTGTAATTTTTTGAGCCATTATTCATTTATTTTTTGTGGTTCTTGACGGCTTTCGATGGAGGCTAAACGCTGAAACAAAATTTATTTTCAAGAATATTATCCAGTTTTGTTTGCTCATTATTCTGCATTGTATGGAGAACCTGATTTCAGGTGGGGGTTATATGGGTGGTATCGTATGCATGGTTTTGATGGAAAGGGTGGATTCTTTTGCATTTGTTTGTTAATGTGTTAATGTAATCTTCGAAAATAGGAGATTACAGGCAGGAGATACAGTTGCAGTGCATGTTTGAGGTAACTCTTTCAATAGCAATTTAAATTCTAAGATAAATAAATGAGCACAAGTTTCCTGTGAATGTCACCTGCTCAAAATCATTACGAATTTACAACAAATTTAATGTAATCTTTGATCAGAAAAGATTCCAGTCAGGACAGATACAGTTGTAAAGCAGGTTTGAGATAACTCTCTCAATTACAATTTAAACTCAAACATGAATAAATAATCTTGTGCCCAAACATTATGCATGAATGTCACCTGCTCAAAATCATTACAAATTTACAACAATAAATTCTGATACTGCCATGGAACTTGTTTTTGAGACCTAACCATTTTAGGTCACACAAACCAACCACAAATTAAATTTAAAAATATAAAAAGAAAAATCCTACAATTCGCTGGAAAATTGAGGGAATTTACCTTTAAAGAATATAAATAAGTAGAAGAAACAGTCAAATGTGATGAGTGGGAACAATGATGGCATTTTAGCACTGCCATAAAAGAATAATCTAAAAATAGGCTGTTAAAATTTAAATAAAATTATATTGGATGCCAATGGTAGCACCAGTACCCTATTAAAATCTAGCCTGGTAGGAATGCGCATATCCATGGAAAGATTAATGGGGGGTTTTATAAACGTATTCAGTGTACATTTTGGGTGCTTGGGCAGATATGGTTGGATATGTATGAATAGATTCCACCCATGTTGCTCCCTTTAATATGTAAATATTTTAATTTTTTAGTTTTTTTAATCGTTGGGTGCTATGAATTGAAATGAAATGTAAGATTTTAATAATATTTACAAGATTAAGCAATCAATAGATCAGCTGTTGTAATATATGTTGAGATTGTGTTGTTATTATATTTGGAAAAAAATATTATTGTGATTCTATTTTTCATTCTATTGGGATCAACACTATAATATTTTATAGTAATATTGTTTCATTATGCAGTTTTTGTTTACGCATTAATTGATTGGTTTAGTTTACGTTCTTGTTAGTGTGCGTTTATTATGTTTATTTTATTTTGAACATATTTTATTTATGCTTTATGCAACTTTTAACTCTTTTAGATTTGTATGAAGTTCCTTGTAATTTTGTTCTTCCTTTTATGACTCTACTGCTCCTTATTTGTCCATGTATGTTTCCCATTTATCTTATTTTTTCTCTCTCTTACCCATGTTTTTTGTTGTCGTAGGCTATTCTCAAGAATAATAACAATACAATTCTTGTCAGTAAGAACCGTACTACCATTTTGTGACCCTTGGGGTTTTTTATCCTTTGTCAATCTTTTTTGTCCATTGCATGTTGTCTTACGTGTCAATAAGGTATTCATTTGAGTTCAAGGAGTCCATAAATACGTAAGAACATTAGTGCATATAACTTCACTAAATTCATATAATGAATCTTGCAACTACAAAGAATATTTTTATTTCAATAACATCTATGTGCCAAGAGTAGAATTTAAGCATTTACATAAAATATATAAACACATGGCACAACAATACCCCTATCCACTAATGGGCATGATTCAATCCCACAATTCACTTCTCAGATTGCACACTATAACACATATTTGCTCACATCCTGTGTAGTACCCACTCCTCTTCGACGCTATTTCATTTTGATATTGTTATTGTTGGATTGTTACTTAAACATTTGATTGTTATATTTTGATCAATAGATGATGGACTATGCGGATATGTGGACTAATGACATTATGTGATTTACATTTTTATTATGATCCACTAGATGGTGATGATAGACAATTATATATGTTGATTTCAATATTCAGATTTTATACTAACATGTCATATTTTGGATGCATAGCCCATGTTGGATGTTTTGAGTAGAATTATGATTTTATGAATGCCAAAATCGAATTAATTATGCAATGTTAGATGATAGAATTGTTAATTTCAGATGATGATTATGGATTGTTATATATTGTCTCAATGTTGTTAATACGGCCGTAAGGCCAGAGATGTATTTTGTTGTGTTGCAGGAAATTTTACCACTTATATCAGAAGGGGATATGAGACCAACCACGGAAGGTTGTCGGGTGTTGAGCAACGAGGCCAAAATTTGACTTGTATAATGTTATGTTGTGTTGTTGCATGCCTAGTTAGGAAAAAATGTGTGTGTGTGACACACATACACATACATACATACATACATACATATGATATACACACACACACTTGTGTATTTTACATTTTTTATGTTCTTTATACACACACACACACACACCCATTTAAGTAGATCTAGAAAGGGGTAGAATACCCAAATGCCCAAGAAGGGCAAATACATTGAAATAGATTAACAACAAATGAATTTGAAACTTAACCCTACAAAAACATTGCAAATAAAATAAACTTGGGGTTGTGTGTATTCATCCCAAGCTCCATTTTCTTCTTCCATGGATTCCTCTCCTTCCCTAAAACCTGTAAAATAGAAATGAGAGAATAAGTCAAATGAAATAATAAAAGCTTCTTAAAAGAGGATTAAGGTTATTTTTGAATCCTAAATTGAAGGGTCCAAATTCAATCCATCCAATGGCCAAAATTCTTCCCTACAAAAGTTAGGTGAGAGTTAGGTGAAATCATCATTTAAATGCATGGGTCAAGTTTGAATGGAGCCACTTAAGTGGAGTAGAAGTTAACTTTAATTTGTTATCCATTATGATTTATTTAGTAACTTTTAAAAATAAAAGGCTCATGACCTTGCGATAATTAAAGTAAATTCATTCCCTTAGTAATTTAGACAACATTTATAATTGGGGATTAAATTTAATAGTATTGTTTCATTGGAAGGACAAATTAGACTTAGCCATAAAATAATAAAATTATTAAATGACATTTGAGTAATGTTATTAAATTAAATAAGGAGGAAACTAAGGGTATTGTTAACCGGAACTGGGGTTTAAATATTACTATCTAATTGTTTTTAAAACGATCTTTTATTAACTGAGAATTTTTGTTAAACGTTGTAACCGATATTGTTTAAAAAAATTTATTCAGTAATTTTTCTAAATTCACTATCAGTTTGTCTTGGGTTTCGTGTAAGTAAAAATTGTGGGCGTTACACTTGGTATCATAATTGTGGGTTCAACACTTGGATTCTGGGAACACTTGAAAACATGAAATATAAACAAATAAACCTAGCACAACTCTAAACTTAGAACACACAACATTACATGATATTTTGTTAAATGTAGAAAACTTAGAAAACTAAAACCAAAAACTTAGATGATGATAAACTAACTCTCACATTGATCTGTGTAGGAGGCGCAGACTAGACGAGGGGTTCCTACATGTGGACCTAGACCTACCACCCCGAGATCAGGTTGCAACAACTATTTTTCCTCAGATATTACAGACACTATAGGATGTTAATGTCACTATATACGGAGGATCTTTATGAGGGTGACCTAGCAGACATGATAGAGAGCCATCAGTGGAGGCCCATGCACCTTCTCATCATAGTGTCAAGGATAGGGCAGAGAACTCCCATATGGAGTCAGTTAGACATGGGTCACCTCCTAGGGAGCTCAGAGATAGAGCTAAGGGGCATATAGATAGGTCTAAGAGCCCTAGGCCAAGAGATAATTAGGTAGAGAGACTTAGAGGTCAACAATCGACTGTAATAGATCACATTAGAGATATACTAAAGCTACACCCACCTCATTTTGCTGGAGACACATGGGGATTTCAAGCCGAGGCTGGTTGGTTGGCTTGAGCAGATGCTTCAAGCTATGCCCTTGTTCTAGTAACATGAAAGCTCGTATTGTCATCCACCTTCTGAGATATGGAGCTTGAGTTTGGTAGATGAATGAGGAGCATAATCTCCATGTGGATTATGAGACTTCTAATTAGGAGCTCTTCGAGGAACGTTTCAGGAGTAGATATATATCCAAGAGATTCATCCAGTAGCGGATCAATGAGTTTCATGATCTACGATAGGATTCCATGACAGTGGCAGAGTATGAGGTTCAGTTTTTATATCTACTTCAATATGTGGACTACATGAAGGAAGAGTAGGTCAGGGTTCATAGGTTCATTAGGGGCCTAAACTTAGACTTGGGAGGGGAAGTGCACATTCATTTCCCGCAAACATTATCAGAGGCTGTGGAGAAGGCCTATATCACAAAGGAAACTAGGGGGAAGACTCAGCAGGCTCGTGCCAAGGCGAGGATCTGTATACAACAGATGTAGGATAGTAGGTCGAGGGGATCAACTCCTCCTCCTCGTGGTGGACACACTTCATAATAGTCTTCCTTCTGGCCTCCTCCA
The DNA here is from genome assembly GCA_019776745.2 of Taxus chinensis. Taxonomy (NCBI): domain Eukaryota; kingdom Viridiplantae; phylum Streptophyta; class Pinopsida; order Cupressales; family Taxaceae; genus Taxus; species Taxus chinensis. The sequence continues at coordinate 223,413,088 of CM034154.1, forward strand.
CCTCCTCAGTAGTAACAACAATAGTAAAATCGACCGCCCTTTTGACCTCCTCAATGTCATGATGATTACAAAGTGCGTAGTATGGGACCTCCAGCTAGGGGTCCCAACAAGACACAAGCTCCACCTAAAGCACATTCGGTAGGATTACATCCACCACAACACCCATAGAGATCTATGACATGATCATCAGGTTCTTCAACACGTAGTACTGGGCCATTTGGAGGAGTATTTGCTTAGTGGAGAGGATCATGTACTTGCTATGGATGCGGTGTGCATGGACATCATTAGAGAGAGTGCTCTTAGAATCCTGCTAATCAAGGTAAGACACCTGTTTATGAGCCTACGATTAGTGACATGGCTAGGAGCCACAAGATATATGCAATGATCGAGAACTGTAAGGTAGAGCACCAGGGCATGGTGATTGAGACCACATGTAACATTGATGGTATTTCTGCCCCTATCTTTTTTTATTCAGGCTCGTCAGATTCTTTCATTTCTCCATTTGTAACAGAGCATTACAGGCTGGTGGCGTTAGGCAGGTCCTTAGTTGGGATGCCGAGATGGCTTCTGGAGCCAAGATCTTAGTAGAATCCTTAGTCAAGGAGAGCATAGTTGACCTATGACCCTTTACCACTACCTTGGATATTCGTATCCTCCCTTTGGGTTAATATGAAGTGATCTTAGGTATGGATTGGGTGTCTACACATAGATCTAGGGTTGATTGTTACAGTAATGTTATATCTTGTACAAATAATTTGGGAGTGGAGTCAGTGATGGCTAGAGTTAGGAGACCCATCTCTATTCGCACTATTTTCGCTATGTAGCTGAAGCGGTGTGCGCGGCGGGGTTGTCAGTTATATGCTATTACAATTAGTTATAGATTGGAGGATGGGACGAATGGACCTTCAATTGATGATCACCACATTTTCAGGAGATTTTTGATGTTTTTTCTAGTGAGATGTCAGGGATGCCTCCCCCACGTGAGATAAAATTTCACATTGATTTGGTTCTAAGAGCAGAACCTATCTCACGTGCTCCATATAGGATGATCACACATGAGCTATGTGAGCTCAAGTTGATACTTAAGGGACTTCTCAGGAAACACCTAATCCATCCTAGTGTATCCCCTTGCAGTGCAGAGTGATTTTTGTGAAGAAGAAGGATGGATCCTTACAATTGTGTGTGGACTATAGAGAGTTGAATAAAGTAATGATCAAGAATAGTTACCCCCTTCCTCACATCGATGATTTGTTTGATTAGATGAAGAGGCCACATTGTTTTCCAAGATAGATCTTAAGTTTGAATACCATTAGTTGAGGATTGCAGAGAAAGATGTCCACAAGACATCTTTTCGTACGAGGTATGACCACTATGAGTTCACAATTGTGTCATTCGGTTTGACGAATGCCCCTGCAATGTTCATGAGTTTGATGAACAAGGCATTCAGGAATTTTCTAGACCGCTTTGTACTCGTGTTACTTGATGACATTTTGATCTACTCACGTACGCGTGAGGAGCACGACGAACACATTCATCAGGTTCTACAGTGTCTTCGTGAGTAACTGTTTTACAAGAACCTAGATAAGTGTGTATTATTTCAGTCTGAGGTGTAGTATTTGGGTCACATTATTTCTGGGGAAGGTATCACAGTTGATCCTTCCAAGATTAGAGCCATTATGGATTGGCTAGCACCTACTAGTGTGACCGAGGTGTGTAGTTTCATGGGATTGGTAGGTTACTAAAGGAGGTTTGTTCAAGACTTCTCTCGGATTGCGCACCCCATCACTTCCCTTCAGCGAAAAGTGAAGAAGTTCATTTGGTCATATAGATGTGAGAATGCCTTCAAGACACTGAAGGAATGCCTTACGAGAACACCTATTCTCACAGTACCAGATCCTCAAGGAGAGTTCTTTGTATGAGCAGATGCCTCTTTGGTAGGATTAGGAGGTGTATTGATGTAGGAGGGATGAGTGGTAGCCTTTGAGTCTTGCAAAATCAAGGATTATGAGCTCAATTATCTGACTCACGACCTTGAGCTTGTCGCAGTTATGCATACTTTGGTTTGATGGGGACATTTCCTTTTGGGCAGGAGATTCATTCTCAGGACTGATCATTTGAGTCTTCGTCACCTCTTCACATAGCCCAATCTTAACACTCTTCAATGACGTTGGATGGAGTTACTTTGTGAGTACAACATGGAGATAAATCATGTGAATGGGAAGGAGAATGTGGTTGTGGATGCCTTGAGTCGTCAGAGAAATTTGGTTATGGCTACAACAATTGGTATAGACTTGAGGACCAGAATTTTGCAGTAGCTTCCACATGATAGCTTCTACCTTTCAATCAGAGAAGAGATCAAGTCTCAGAGATCCCGTGAGGGGAAGTTTGATGGATTTTCATTAGAGGCAGATGGTATTCTTTGATACAAAGTTTGAATATACTTTCCTAGAGATGGAGGATTGAGGTTGGATATCCTTATTAAGGCACACTATGCACCCTATTCAACCCATCTAGGGGTGAAGAAGATGCACACCACTTTGAGATAGTTGTACCATTGGAGAGGACTTCAGAGAGATGTTGCTTAGTTTGTGTCTTATTGTTTAGAGTGTCAGAAGGTGAAGGCCAAGCATCAGCACCCAACTGGTCTTATTTATCCTCACGTCATACGAGAGTGGAAATTGGACACCATTTCCATGGTATTCATTCTAGGGATACCAATGTCGAGATACCACCACCACGCCATTATGGTCACGGTGGATAAATTGATGAAAGTGGATCATTTTTCTCTGCTGAAGACCACCTATATAGCTAGTACAATGACATGAGTATATCTTTATGAGATTGTTAGACTGCATGAGATTCCACAAAAGATCATTTATTACCGCGATCCCTTATACACCTCTCATTTCTGGACTACCATGCAACATGCCCTTAGGACGAGTATCAACTTTAGTACAGCTTATCATCCAGAGACAGATGGATAGACATATCAGGTGAATAAGATCTTAGAGGATATGTTATGGATGTATGCCATGGACCATCAGTCTAGGTGGGAGTGCTTGTATTTAGTGGAGTTTTCCTACAACAATAGTTTTCAGATTTCGACTGGCATGGCTCCATTTTAGGAATTGTATGACATAGAGTGCAGAACACCACTGAGTTGGGATAGAATGGAGAACAAAGTTTCTCTTGGGCCGACATTGTTACATGATATGGAGTAGCAGGTTGTCATGATTCGACAGAGATTACATGAGGCTTAGGATAAACAAAAGAAATATGCGAATCAACGGAGGAAAGATCATAGTTTTGAGGTGGGCACTAAGATGTTTCTTCGTGTCAGGCCTCATAATAGCCCTATCCATTACGGAAAAGGATCTAAGCTTGCTCCTAGTTTTATGGGTCCCTTCGAGATCTTGGAGCGTATTGGTCCTTTGGCCTATTGACTAGCATTGCCACCTAGCTTTTCTCACATCCACGATGTATTTCATGTTTATGTTCTTAGGAGATACATTCGAGATCCCTATCATATTTTGGATTGGACCACATTGCAGGTGCAGGAGTCTATGGAGCCTGTGCGCATCCTAGAATGTAGGACCCTGGGCCTTTGAGGCCACGAGGTTGACCAGGTGCGGGTCCATTGGGATATGTATGATGAGACTGTAGCCACATGATAGGATGCCACTTTATTGTGGGCCTAGTTTCCTCATCTATTCTAGTGAATTCTAGGAGGAATTCGAGTCTAAGGGGAGGGGGATGTAGTGCCCACTCCTCTTCGACACTATTTCATTTTGATTTCGATACTGTTGGATTGTTATTTAGACATTTGATTGTTATATTTTGATCAGTAGATGATGGACTATACAGATATGTGGACTATTAATATTATGTGATTTACATTTTTATTATGATGCACTAAATGGTGATGATAGACAATTATATATGTTGATTTCAATATTTGGATTTTATACTAACATGTCATATTTTGGATGCATAGCCTATGTTGGATGTTCTGAGTAGAATTATGATTTTATGAATGCCAAAATTGAATTAATTGTATGATGCTAGATGATAGAATTGTTAATTTCGGATAATGATTATGGATTGTTATATATTGTCTCGATGTTGTTAATACGACCATAAGGCCAAAGAGGTATTTTTTTGTGTTGTAAGACATTTTATCACTTACATCAGAAGGGGATAGGGGACCAACCATGGAAGGTTGTCGGGTGTTGAGTAACGAGGCTAAAATTTGACAACTTGTGGAATGTTATGCTGTGTTGTTGTTGCATGCTTAGTTAGGAGGTTTCCCATGGGGGTGACCTCACATGTGTGGCCATGGGGTGAAATTTTTCCCCTTTATTTTAATTTAATGTGTGCTTTATTTGTGTTATATGTATTTAAATTTTTGGAAATGGTTGTCACTTTATTAACAATTATAATTATGTCTTAATTAGCTAATCCAACCTAATTTATTAACAAAAATAAAGATGTGACAGTTAAATAATTAAGAGGGTAGACAATCCTTGAAATATTATGAATGTAAGTTGGATTTGTGTTGGTTTGTGTGTGATGTACTCCACCCCAACTTCAAAATTTGGATATTGACTTGGGAGACTTTTTTGGAGGCTTGTGGGATAAGCTAAACTTGTCTCATGCCTCTTAAATTCACCCAACAACCCTATCTATGGGTTGGGGAGTTAATTTTTGACTTATTTATCCTTTTTGGAGTGTAAATGAGTGAAAATAATTGCACTTTCCTACTTATCTCAATTAATTTTTTCCTTGGAAGGATGGTGTGCAAGTTTGAGTTTCTTTTGGGTTTTCATAGTCTTACATGCTCATTTATTGTCTTGGGCATGGTGTTTTGAATTTAGTGTGGGAATGGAGGAATGATGAAGTGGCGTCCTACATGGAGCCACCTCATCATCCTCACATTAAAATTCTATTTATTGATGGAATTTGATGGATTTGAGGTTACTTGTTCATTTTTCTTCCTTTTGCATTTTTGGAATTGGGAGCTTGTTGGAGTTTACTTGGCTTGGAGGCGTAAAAGACTTGTGGAGTGAAGTTTTCTTAGAAGGATGATGTGCAAGTTTGAGTGTCTTTTGGGTTTTCATAGTCTTACATGATCATTTATTATCTTGGGCATGGTGTTTTGAATTTAGTGTGGGAATGGAGGAATGATGAAGTGGTGTCCTACATGGAGCCACCTCATCATCCTCACATTACAATTCTATTTATTGATGGAATTTGATGGAATTGGGGTTACTTGTTCATTTTTCTTCCTTTTGCATTTTTGGAATTGGGAGCTTGTGGAGTTTACTTTGGAATTTACTTGGCTTGGAGGCGTAAAAGACTTGTGGAGTGAAGTTTTCTTAGAAGCTTGTATTTTTCTTATTTATGTTGTAAATGTGATAATGGTGCTTGTTAAATATTGTATGAGTGTTGTGATGGTTTTGTTTGTGTGGTTGGGTAGTATGCCTTAAGTTGGGTGTATGGAGATGGATTATGGGACCATTGGGGAGGGAAAAGGGAGTTTGTGAGGCATGAATTTGGTGGGAATGTGATTGAGAGTTTCACCTATGGGGACTGAAAAGGAAATCATGGTCATATTGTTGCATACTTGCAAGAGAGAGATAAGGTTGTTTTGTTGTATTGTGCACATGGAGGCTTTGGGTGAAACTCTCACTTCACTTGGGAGATAAAAGGAGGTGTTTTCCATAGTCCTTGCTCCATTTGGTTTGATTTCAAACCTTTATGTTGTTTGAGAAAGTTGTAAAATTGTGGAGTATGTCATTTTAGTTGTGTTGAATGTTTTGAAATGCATGTTGTTTTTGGAAGCCATGTTTGTTTAAAGAAGTTGTCAAATGTTTCTCAAGATCCCTAATTATTCCTTGGTTGGGGCTCAAGGGCCATTAAGGGGATGAATTCTCCTCTTAATGGATTAAAGGTTGGGTGGAGAGCATTGTCTATTCCCCATTCCTTTGTATTGTGATTCTTGTTGTGAAATATTGAAGAATGCAAGATTGAAATTCAAGTTGGGAGAAGACATACAAGAAGACTTGTATTTTGGCCTTGTTGATAGTCTTTATGTTGTAATTTGTTCATTTCATTATTCCCACCTTGAGTGGAAGATTGTAAAATTGTATGTTTAATAGAAAGCTTGTACATGAACATTTATGTAATTTTTTTGTGCATAGTTTTGTGCTTTAAGCTAAGTTAATAAGAATAAAGACTAACACATAATAGTCTTAATTAACAAAGTTAAAGAAAAGTATAAAGCACCATCAAGATAAGAGCTAAACAAGGTTAGACAATAATATTATTTGCATTTAATACTTTAAAGCATAAATCAAACTAAACATGTAAATTTGTCAAGAACCTCTACTCTTTTGATTAACAACAAAATTAAATGGACCTATGTAGGCTCCATGGCAATCAAAGTGGTTGTTTTTGATATCCAAGAACCTAGGAATGAGAGCTTATCAAAGTTGGGCTACAAGACCCTTTTGACACCTCCCATATGAGCCAAGCACTTTGGTTAGAAAAAGAGGCTTACTCTTCAAGTGGTGAATTCTCAAGAATAACAAAGGAAAGATTATAGTATATTTGCTATGTGCTTTGATTTTGTCTTCTCAAGGAATTAGTTGTAAGTGTAAAGGTAGGAGGAGGGATCTTTATATAGCCGAATGGATAAAGGAACCACTACATCCCTTTGCATGTGGGATAATAGGGATGTTGAGTTAGTTATGGATAAGGGGGGGTTTAGATAGGGTCGAGTTAACTTTAGCAGGGTTTGTTTTTCCTTTAGTGACTTATGTGGATAAAGGGGGCCTTTTAATTAATCAAGGTGATTTAATTAATAGCTGTGCAAGCTTATAAAAGTTTTTAGAGGAATATTAGCATGATTTAGACTATAGAAGGGGATTAAATCAATTAAATATTGATTTATTGGTTTAATGAAAGGGGAAACTAATTAATTAATAATAATTAATTAGTCTAGATAGAAGGGGGGATTTATTAGTGGAAGGTCGTTAATTAGGAAATTTGTTAGATAGGCGACTTAATTAATTAGTGTAGTGTAATTAATTAATGACCATATGAGGGAAGATGGGCTCTTTTGACAATATGTCGCCAATTTGCAGGAAGGGAGATAATTAGCGCAATTTACGTATTTAAATTGTTTGGGCGTAATTATGGGTGTCTACATTTGTCCCTCTTTGGGGTGGCATAAGTGACGCCTCTTAGAGAACAAGCATATTTACACAGCAAAATAATAATATATTCTCTATACATTTCACACAATACAATAGCCTAATATATAGGCTGGAGTTTCCCTAGAATATAGGAAACTAACTCAACTAAAAAATCTCAACAAAGCCTAATTATGTGGGGTGAGAATAACTCACGTAACCCACACATAACAATAATAATATATTGTTGAAACAATATATTATAACATCTCTAACAATAATCTCTCAACAATAATAATTACACACGTAATTATTATTCACACACATAAATATGTGAAGCACTATAATATTCCTAACATTCCCCCCCTTAGTGTGAACATGGGGAAAACCTGCCTTTGTACTTGCACCTGCTCATGATCTGGTGATTTTCACAGGATGATCACAAACCTCAAGAACGGTTTTGCAAATGGTTGACCACAAACCGAGAATGGTGGTTTTGCAATTGGTTAACCACAAACCAAAAAGTGATGGTTTTGCAAATGGATTACAAACAACCAAGAATGGTGGTTTTGCAATTGGTTTACCACAAACCACAAATGAAGGTTTTCAAGTGGTTTACCTATAACCACATCATGATATGCCAAGTACTATTCTCAGCCCTCATCACATCTCACTGAAGGGAATAACATAGGAAATTCTGCTGACATCTGTTGCTCATACATACATAGAAAAAACTGACATACTAGAAATGGAACATTGGAATGATGTTCCCCCCCTCAATGTGAAATTTTCACTTATTGAAAACAAGATCATTGCAAACTGCGACACACCACACTGGAAGCACTAAAATCAAACTGCACACACACATGTCACCAAAGCTGATATGTGGCCCCATCGTTGGCAACTGACAAGAGGTCGCTGAATGACCTCCAACCTTCAATGCCTCCTGCCTCCGGTTGTCGCTGCTTAGCTTATTTGAATTTAACTTGGACGCTCAAACTTTGCATGTCAATTTTGAGAAGATAATATTCTCCCATAATTTTAACATATTTATTGGATGTCTGGTTCGTACAAGAGAGATATTTTACTTTGGTAGTCTTGACACACTTTATTAATGACTTGACAATGAATTTTGAATCTAAAAAGAGGAAAATAATAATAACCTTGAAATCACCGACTTAAATTTTTTATGACAATTTTGTGACTCTTTTCAATTTTGGAGGACATGCTTTTGACATAAAAATTTACTCTACGAAAATGATAACTATTGACAAAAAAATACCTTTTATTAAATTTTTAGAGGACCCTATTAAGAACACGACTCTTAATAAATCAAGACTCTTTATTTTAAGAAAATATAATGAAAGATTGGTTTTGAAATTTATGGATATCGACTCAATGACTTTAATGAAGACTATTTTAACTATATAAACTTCTCTAATTATAAAGACCAAAATTAAAAATACTTAAAAAAAAAAAAACCTATACATGTGACAGAACTCTACAAAACTATTTAAAAGTACTAATTTGACACATTATATTTTTAAAACATAAGCTCATCAAAAGAGAAAGTATGACTCGACTTTTGGACCGACTACTAAACAGATACCGTTGTTCATGGCAACTTGAGTGGCCGTGTAAAGTATGAGCCAGGAGTCTCATGCATTTTTCATGTAGTCTTATATCGCTATTGAGGAGAGGAGAAATTGGATCGACAGAGTATGGATATCAACCAACCAGATTCACCACCCAGAGGAGTTTGTAGTTTTTGAGTCCCACTGTGAACTGTAGGAGAGGTACGTTTTCGTGGAAGTTTGACTATAAATTTGGGGCTGATGGTGAATTCTTCTCCTAAAACAAGAATCCAAGAATGACTTGATAACAAGTGTACAGTTTCGCCAGTGTTGAGGATCCAATTCGTTGATGTGAAATATTATATCGAGAGATGAGAATTCATATCCCTGATAACGGTGTGACCAATGGTGCATGCACATATCATAACCATGCTATTGAAATCTGAATGACCAGTGTTACAGTGAGAAACAAATACAGGACGCCAAATTCCTGGATAAAATGCCAAATGAAATATAGTTCGTGGTAATATTCAAGTTATGGAGTCGTGAAGATTCTCTAGAGTCGAATTAGCTCACATCCTTTAGCAGTTGCACCAGGTCAGGCTTGTTTCGAAGGCACTAATGTGAAACGAACACAAATCTTGTTTCTGCAGGCTTCCACACGACTGCACAGGTAGTTGATAATTTGGAGGATATAGATTACAATAGTATCCACGTGCACAGTAGATCAAATGCAGTCGCATGCATTTAAAATCAGACCTGGTCTTGGATAGCTATCTGAAACCACGATCTATATTGTAGGATCTTGTTAGACAGCATGGATGTTGGAGATACCGCCCATGGACATATCAAACCCTGTGTATTCCTCCAATCATACAATATAAAACTATATTCAATTTTACAGTCACAGATCCTTACACAAAAAGACTCTCATTTTCATTGTATTCGCTCTGATACCAAATCTTGGAGAACAAGCATATTTACACAGCAAAATAATAATATATTCTCTATACATTTCACACAATACAATAGCCAATATATAGGCTGGAGTTTCCCTAGAATATAGGAAACTAACTCAACTACAAAATCTCAACAAAGCCTAATTATGTGGGGTGAGAATAACTCACGTAACCCACACATAACAATAATAATTATATTATTGAAACAATATATTATAACATCTCTAACAATAATCTCTCAACAATAAGAATTACACACGTAATTATTATTCACACACATAAATATGTGAAGCACTATAATATTCCTAACAGCGCCACTTCAAAGATAGTAGACAAATGAAATTTTGAAGAGGTAGAAGAAAAAATAGTAGGAGGGAGAGATGCCCCCTCGAGCGTCGATGGGGTGATGAAGGAAGATGATCGATAATTGAAAAAAATGTGAGAAATAAATAGAAGAATGGGGAGGGGTAGAATGCCCCAGGTGAAGCAGAAGGAAAGTGGTGAGAGGAAAGTGATGTAGAAGAAATATGGAGGAGTGGAGAGAAGATCTTAGCCTCTAGCCTCTGTATTGGAACAATTTTGGTGTTATCATATTGTCAAGAGATCTACATCATCGGTCCTTATGAAAAATATAAGCATACGACAAAAGTAGAATGACATGAAAAGTCATACTAAGAACGATTGTCCATTGCTAAAAACACCAACTCTATGCAACATACAATAATGCAAATGCAATACGAGAAGGAAACAAGCTCATTTAACAGGGAAAACAAGTATGAATCCACATATCCAACCCAACAATGATCAAGACAGTTGTACAAATGTTTTGTTATCAAGCTGAAGAGATCCACATGTTCGTGATTGATGACAAGGGTTAAAAATGATGCCCCAAGCAAGGATATATGCAAGGGGAAATGATAATGGACACTGGGTCCAAGTAAAAAGCTTTGTGCGCAACGAAACAACACCAGGCAACAAACATGCTCCAGAGTACAGACGAAGCAAAAAACTAGCTTTGTGAATGGTTGTGAATTCGGTGATCTATGAGTCATATTAATCAGGGAAGATGTGAAACAAACCAGTAAGATATGGAGAGAATACCATGCGCAAGACACAAGTTTTAGCCGTAATAAGTAGGTTACCTATTTTTGTAGGTTTTTTTTTTGTGAAATTTTTTTCCCTGTTATTGAATTTTTAGATTTTTGAAGTGATCTATATATTTTGGGTTTTATGTTTTCCTAAATGCGGTAGACAGTAGAAGATAATAGAAGAAATAGAATGAAGGGCTGAGGTGCAAGAGAAAATGCCCCAGGGGAAGAAAGAAGCAACAAGCGACAAATAATGTCCTTGTATAGTGAACAAAATCAACAAAATAATTATTTATGAGAGTGTGGATAAGAAGAAAAATTGCCTAGGAGCAATAAAAATTGTCCTAGTGAGAAGAAAGGGGTATTGGATAGCAAAAAATTCCCCAACATGATGAAAACTAATTATTTAATTAAAATAATTATTCAACGGTAAACAGAGGAGAAAACGGCGGTCGAAACAAGCCTCCAGCCATTCACGGCAGTGAAAAACGGGTTGATATACCCCACCTGGGGGGGTAAATCACTGCGACCAGTTCATTTTAACTGACCACTATTGAGTTTTTACCATGAGGCCTTGACAGTGATGAGGATGATGGTGATCACAAGAGATCAATTGATATGGGCAAACACAGTCTAAGGGTACCAGTGGCACGCCGAAGATGGTGCCTTTGTGAGTATCTAAACCTTCTTTGTCAATTTTGTCATTAATGCCCCTAGAAGAAGGAATTAGTGTTAGGATTCACGTAGGGCACGCGCATGCATAGGCACAAGAACACTAAAGGTGGCGTAGGTGTCTCATTGGGGGCACCGGTGCCTTAGGGTGCATGCGCACACACGTAGGTACACTCAAACACACACATGTGCATGCGCATGTGCCACATGTGTGCACGCACGCACACACACTAAAAGGGTAGTGTACACACATAGGGGGTAGCACACACACATATGGTTTATGCATGTACACACACGTAGGGATAAGACTAGTGGCGCAAGTGCCAAAAGAGTGGTGCACATGCCCAAAAGGATGCATAGGCGCATGATTGATGGCCCAAGTGCTTTGAGACAGTTGGGTGCATGCGTATGTGCCAGAAGGAGGGTACACATGCCTGAAAGGGTGCATAGGTGCACCATTCCAACGGAGGATAGACAAGAAAATGCCAAAAAGATGACACTTAGAAGAAAATTTAGGATTTTTGGGTTAACCCTAAAAAAATGATTGATAGATTTTTAGAAGAAATGTTAGTGATTGACGAGTGGATTGATTTTTGTACAGAGACAATTACCAGCACTTCAGATGCGAGAGCATCCATTCACGGACCTCACCGAGCTAGAGGGGAGCATGCATCGATGAGATCTTCGACGTAGTAACCATTCTTTTGGAGGTAGTGGGACTAGGTCCCATGTCTCGGATGCCTTCCATCACACTGGGACCATGGTCTGCTTATTACAACTGGTTGAGTGCTGGCACAGTGAGAGTCAGTGCTTCCGAACTCCCTACTGGGAGAGATGACCATTACTTTGGAGGATGTGTGGAAGATTCTCTTCATGTGCCAATCATGGGTTCACTTGATTGAGTACACCTCTGATGCATAGAGAAAATTAGGGCAGCCTATAGTGACTTGGTTTGACAGAGATGACATACCTACATGACGGTATGACTGTTACATTTACATGAGTGTATTTCTGAACCTGACACTGCACCAGAGGGCCCCTATATATTATGTCACTTATCAGTGGGTTTTTTGGTCACTGATAAGACTGGGACATCTTTCCTAAGAGGGTTGCTACCACTAGTACATAGGATTTTAAGTGGTGAGCGCTATTGCTGCGGTCAGTGTATACTGGCGCACCTTTACTGGGATCTACATATTATCACTTATCACTGTCAAAAGATAGTGGGGCCTACCTCATCTACTACAGAATTGGCCATGGGACCATATTGCCATTCGGGGACCCTGTGGGCACTCTACAAGTTCCTAAGATCCAGAGGAGCCATCTTACATGACATGGGTATCAGTAGGTGGTGATGTACGAGGTCACCTAGGCAACTTATATAGGTACCAGCAAGAGTTTGAATGAGTTTTCGGAGAGAGAGTTATTATATGGAGACCCTACATGCACATTTAGTGGCCAAGATAATGTCATAGAGCTTAGTGTTTGTATAGTAGGGCATTACCTCATCAGGAAGTTGGAGCTATATCATTGTGTTATACAGGGTTGAGAGATGCCAAGTGAAAAATAGGCATGGTAAAGGGGGTTCTGCATAGCCTAACATATGGTATGCCCGTAGAGACTCTGAGAGGTAGAATATGGGGCCATGTATATAGGTGACCTGAGCCAGGGCTAGTTTCTTACATGTGGTTTCAGAGGTGTGGGACCGAGTGCTAAAGAATAGAGATCTGGTCACTACCGTGGATTTACTAGATGTGGTATGTGATTTTTTTACCCCAATGTTTGACTATCTTGGAGGACGCTTGGGCAGTAGGTGCCAGACCACCGATAGAGATTTGAGCATGGTGGTGACTAGAGAGGAGATGTAATTAGCTTGTGACCCAGAGGATCCGATTTGATGGGATACCACATGATGAGTAGGGTACCACCCAGGTACAGGGACCAAGGTCACAGGGTGCTAGGATAGGCACCATCACAGTTTCCTAAGAGCTAGAGTTCTAGAGTAGGGCCAGTCATCTAGAGCACCACAGGGACTGGTCCTGGTGGCACAATTAGTGACACAGACAGCCACTGTATAGTAATAGTTACAACAGGCTCTAACATAGAGAGACCAGGCCAAAACAGAGAGAGATGAGGCCCAAACCGTGAGAGTGACAGTGATAGTCTGAGCGAGATTAGGCCTTAGACTCAAATTTTGACAGTATCAATAGAGCGAGATCAGGCTCAGGCACTGGGTTAGCCCAAGAGGTGATAGTGCTGTGCACTTTCAATAGCATATCTGGCAGATGGCCTTGCAAATGGCTCAGATGACAAGCCCTATATCAGCTAGACACATGCCCAGCTGCAGCCCGTGATATTAGAGAGCAGAGATAGGCTCAAAGTAGAGCACATAGTGGGCTAGGCCCGAGCTTGCCTGAGCTTCAGCAGAGATAGTGATCTTGCTAATGTATAGATGGTATAGTGGTGACTTCTCTAGACACATAGAGATCTAGCTACAGCCAGAGGGTAGAGCCTCTTATTACAGGTCCTTATACTTTGAGGTAGTTCCTATGCTTAGTGGTGAGTGCCCTCCTATAGACTAGCAGTCCAGCAGAGTGACCAAATCAGAGAGTCATCAGGCCTTAGCGGAGCAACCATGAGGACAGCTCAGGGTGACTGAGCATATGTTCTCACTATGCCACCACCACAAGATACAGACCAGCCACCCCCTCTGAGGGCTCAAGTCATCCTTAATTGTATTGTATTTGACACATATGCCTCTTGATGAAGGCCTTTATTCTTTGATATATGTATCATCCTTTGTATGCCTCAGATGAAGGCATTTATTCTTTGATAGATGTATAGGAGTCATGTTGATACTATGCCTTTTGTGAAGGTTGATACATCATTCATTTAATAGATGTATCATATTTTGACATGACATGTGTGCAGATGAGATGGACAGTTGTTGATGTATAGCAGTTTTGATGGTGGACATGCCTCTGATAGAAGTGTTTGTATGATGTCTAGTTGATTAGATGTATCATCTTTTGTACGCCTCAGTATGAAGACATTTGTTGATGTATAGCATGTGGTTTTTTATGTATATCTGATCGATTTTTGACACAGATATACCAACACATGTATTATATGGACATTATTTGACATGACATATGTTTTTAGTGAGATGGGATGATATGTTGTTATGGGTCCTCATTAAGATATATGGATAGATAGATGTGATCCCCTCTTGCCCCCATTTGATGATATCACATGTGATGATCTAGTTTCATGATTCATGTATGATGTATCACATGTAGTTTTTTTATTTTTAGATGATATGATCTTTGTAGATGATATTGATCAGTAATGTGTTTTTTATGTGAGATGCACCATACTTAGTGCACATGCAAAATGCATACACATGATATGGGTGCAGGGGGATAGATTTTGACTATTTATGCAAAATCACCTCTTGCCCCCATTTGCACGATACGATATGTAATGATAAACTTAGCTATTCATGAAATGATGCATACTTATCAAAGTTTTCTTAATACAATGATGTATAGATGATGTACAGATGTGATGCATACTGATACAAGAAAATAATGCACAATGCAACAGAACACAATCAAATGCAAGTAAACTTAAAGTACCACATGTTTTTTGCAAGTTTGTTTTTAAAAATACACCATGATTCTATTGTTTAGGGCATTTGCAAAAACACACTGTCAATATGTTTTTGTGTTTTAAGAATACAATTTTCTATTGTTCTAACGTTTTGTGAAATATGAATCCTAATATTTTTATGTCCAAGTGATTCAAAATAACGTATTGTTTTTGTAAAAACATGAAGCAACTATACAATTGCAAACAAGCGTTATTTTGTGAAACAATTTTCTATTGTTTTTGTGTTTTGCAAAATAATTTTCTAATGTTTTTGCAAGTTTGTGTTTATGAGACAATTTCCTATTGTTTTAGGGTGTTTTGTGAAGACAAGTTTCTCATTGTTTTTTGTGTTTTGTGAAACACTTTTCTGAATGTTTTTGCATTGTTTTTGTGAAAGAATTTTTCTATTGTCTTTGTTGTTTGTGAAACATATTTTCTAATGTTTTTGCATTGTTTTTGTGAAAAAAATTTCTATTGTTTTTTGTGATTTGTGAAATAATTTTCTATTGTTTTTGTGTTGTGTTCTAACATTTTTCCGAGAGCTATGCACAGGTGACCAAGAAAGCATGGATTCCCCCTAGCGTTATATGGGGAATATACAAGGATAGATGCCACACACTATATACACAGGAAGGTGAAGTCACAGAAATGCCCCCCCCCCCCCCCCCCCCAGCGTAAGATGGGGAATAGGCCAAGACCATGCCCATCACAGAGGAATAAAAGGAGACAAATCCAGATCAAGGCTTGATAGGATTGGGGCCCACATAGGTAATCTCATAGGTAGACGTGGAACTAGACCTAGGCTAAGTAGAAATACCCTTCAGATGCAAGATGCTTTGTGAATAACGAATCCTCCCAAGGTGCCGGAAACTGGTTTTCACCCAAGGACATATCCAAAGTTCCACAATTACATGGTTTTCACTTATGGACGATCTGTTTTTTCTCTTTTTGTTTTTTTATTTTCTATTTTTTTTTATTTTGATTATTTTACCATGTTTTTTGATTTTTTTTTTTTTTCCTTTTTTAATTTTGCACGATGTTTAAGCATAGAACCGCTAAATATGCATGGCATTCATGGGATCACGAGAGCTTGTGACCATTGGGTGGTGAGCAAGTTTGTATGCTCCTAGTTTCATACTTGGCCACCATAACATAAGGCCCTAACCAATGCATGGTTCGAAACTTTCCTTTCTTTTCTCGTTCTTCCCTTTTGTTGAACTAATTATCCTTCATGACCAAATCACCAACCTCAAACTGGCCGAGGTACAATTATCTTGTTGTAATATTTTTGGAGACTCTATTCCGATACACTTTGAGGTGATTAAGGGCTGTAGATGTGCTTCTCGTCTATGGAGCTCTAACTTAGCCTATTCTAGCCACCCAGTAATCTTCATCCTTATCAAGATAATCCTTAAGAGAGATTCTTAGGGAAGGAAGTTCAATTTCTAGCGGGATGATAAATTCCATCCCAAAATACTAGAGAATATGGCATCGTTACACATATAGGACTATGAATATAGGTCCTGTAAGCCCAAAGAGTTGGGTGGATTTGCAAATTCCAATTACGCCTTGTTTTACTTACCATTTTCTCCATTATTCACACCAAATTCTTATTTGTTGCCTCAGCTTGTCCATTACCTTGGGGATAATATAGTGTAGACCATTTTAACCTAATTTATAACAGATATTAGAGACCCTTTACAATTTTATTCTTGAATGAATTTCCATTATCAGTAACAATGGCTATAGGAATTCCATACCAGTAAATGATATGATTCATGATGAATTTGGAAATCTGAGCTCCTATTACATAGGTTAAGGGGAAAGTTTCCACCCACTTGGTAAAGTATTCAATAGTCGTGATGATGTGGGTATGACGATCAGATGAGGTAGGGATAAGTTTTCCTATCAAGTCAAGTCCCCATTTAGAAAATGGCCATGTGATAGTGATGGGTTGCAATGGCTGTGATGGAGCATGGATGAAATTTCCATACTTCTGACAAAGTACACATGTTCTGACATAGTTACAACAGTTGGTTTCCATGGTAGGCCAATAATAGCCTACTCTTAACAATTTATTGGCCAAAACCATTCCATTAGTATGTGCTCCGCACACACCCTTCATTTACTTCATTGATCACTTGGATCGACTCTGTCATATAAAGACAACGTAATAAATTCCCATTATAGCCACGACAATAAAGTGTACCTCCTAAAAGGGTATAGCGGGCTATTTGGTGAATTAGGATTTGTTTCTTAGAATGGGAGATGTTAGGAGGGAACGTGTTGTCTTTGAGATAGGTAAAGATGGGCTCATACCATGGGGAATTGGGACCAACAACATCAAAAGCCAGACATGATTCTGGCATGTCGTACGTGGGCTGACATAAATTTTCCACAAATAACGGCATGTCATTATTCCCTGGCGGAATACGAAGCATAGAACCCACTATTGCCATAGCATCTGCCGATCTGTTTTACACTCTGGGATCTATTCAAATGTGATGCGCACAAAGTAATCCTTTAGAGTTTATACCAACTTTTTGTAAGGTATGAGCTTTTCATCCTTAACCTTGTATTCATCATTAACTTTCTTGATAATTAACTAAGAATCACCCACAACCTTGACATGATAGATGTACCATTTGATAGTGAGATTCATCCCTGCAATAAGTGCATCATAATTTTTTTATATTGTTTGTGCAAGGAAAACCCAAGCGAAAAGCCTATGGTATAGGGTCGCTAAAAGGATTAATGAGGACCAAAACTGCTCCTAAACCATGAAAAGTAAAGGACCCGTCAAAGTGTATCTACCATATGACAAATTATTCAATGTATAATAATGAGGCATATGGCAGATCCAGATTCAAAGTTTCAGTGCCTTGCAAAGGTGCTTTTGCTAATTGTTCTATGAGTACTTGTCCCTTAATTGACTTCTGATGCACAAATTCTATATCAAATTCACTTAGTAGGATGATCCAATTAGCCATTCTACTTGTGAGGGTGGGTTTTGATAGAAAGTACTTGAGAGGATCCACTTTAGATATAAGCTTGGTTTTGGTATTCAATAGATAATGGAAAAGTTTTTGAAAAGTAAAGACAATAGCCAAACAAGCTTTTTCAATTTGGGGATAGTTGAGCTCATAAGCAATGAGAGTGTGACTGAGGTAGTATACCGCTTTTTCTTTGTGACCAAGGTCGTATTGGGTGAGCAACGCATCAATAGAAAATTATGTAGCAGAGATATAAAGTAAGAGCGGCTCACTAGGAGTTGGAGGTATGAGGACAGGCATATTGGCCAAGTATTGTTTAAGCAAGGTGAAGGCCTACTACTGATCTGGTCCCCAAATGAAGGTGACATCCTTTTTAAGTAGGTGGGTGAACGAATGACACTTATCTGCAAGTTGGGAGATGAAGTGGAAAACAACCTATATTTTTCCTTGCAAGCAGCATAGTTGCTTAATGTTCTTAGGAGGAGGCATCTCAGTAATAGTAGATACTTTAGCAAGGTCTACCTCAATTCCCCTTCTACGCTGAAAACTCATTTCTTTGGGTTCAACCATACTTTATACTCTCATAGACGCTCAAAGATACACCGCAAAATAATAGGGTGATCCTCTCCTGCCTTATATTTTATGATGATGTCATCCACATAGTCTTCCATGATGTCATGGATCATATCATGGAAAATTACCATCATTTCCCTTTGATAAGTAGCTCCTGTGTTTTTAAGCCCTAACGACATTACTTGATAACAAAAGGTACCCCAAGGAGTTGTAAAAGTTGTTTTGTGCTGATCTTCATTAGCTATCTTGATTTGGTTGTAACCTAAAAATCCATCCATAAGAGATAGCACCTCATATCATGATGTTGAATGCACAATCATATCAATATTTAGTAGTGGAAAATCATCCTTAGGGCAAGCCTTATTAATGTCTCTAAAATCCATGTAGATTCTGATCTTGACGGGATTCTTCTAGATAGGGATGATGTTGGATATCTATTCAGAATAATCAATAGGCCGGATGAATCCGGCTGTCAGCAATCTTTCTAATTCTTCTTTAACCAGTAGGGCCACCCTTGGGTGCATCTTTCTGAGCTTCTGTTTAATAGGCTTCGCATCTGTATGTAAAACTAAGTTGTGTATGACCAAAGTTGGGTCCAAGCCTAGCATGTCCTTATAGGACCATGCAAATACATCTATAAACTCCCTTAGTAGCATAGTGAATGTTTTTTTTTCCCGTGCCGAGAGTGATGTTCCCAATTCGACTATTTTTGGGTCCTCTTTTATACCAATGTTGACATCGATAGTTTCCTCTACTAGTAATTTTGACAAGTCCTCCATATGCATAGGATTGGGAGGAAGGTTAAGATCTTCATCCAAGGATGTCTCCACGAGATTTTCACCTTTAGTGTGGTCACTTTTATCGTCCTTTGATTTTTGCACTTGTTTTTCGGCTAGTGCCTCAAAGAGGTTTTCACTATATGACTTGGACTTTGATTTTTTCTGAGGCTTTATGTTGGAACTTTGGCCCTTGCTTTTTCTTAAATTTTGCTGACCACGAAGCTCAGCCTCCTCACCGAAGTAGGCACAAGTATCCAAGTCAATATAAAAGCCCTTTTTGTGGTCTAAAATGGGAATTGTATCCTAAATGCTCATGAACTTTGCAATAACTTCATCATTCTCAAATAGATCTAGTGATATATGAAGTTGTTGGTCCCATTCAACAAGGGAAGGGTAAACAAGGTCAAGGATTGGTTCCATGGGGGTTATGGTTAGGACATTGATATTCATGAATAGGTTATGGAGGCAAGATCCTCATATTGTCTATAATGGGAATCTGTATTGCTGTCTAGATAGTCAGAGCTATCCTCACGTTCAGAGAAAGTAACGTCTTGATCATTGGGGTGTGCCCCGTAAGGGTGAATTCCAATTTCGTATCTTTCTATTTTAAAATGTGGGAGAGGTACTAGTTCCCGTTGTCCTTGCTCATTTCTTCCGCATCCTAGGCCCTTGTAGCCCATGGAGTACATCATTTTACTGGATTTATCGTATTTAGGGGTTTGATAACAGGTTGGCTGAGTATCCTCTAGGACCCAAGTTGTAGGTGGGTCCAACAATTTTTCTTCAACCAACAAGCCTCCAAGTAAGAATGACCCAATAATGCGTTCATTTCTAGGTCTTCTAAAGCGATAGTTGGGTTGACCTCGAGTCTTGGGTGACAATGAGATGTTTGACACTAGGAGGGCTTGTTGCACATTATATTCTTCACATCCGTATTATAGAACCTTCATCTCCCATGAATCAAAATGAGAGGTTGATGTAGACACACCATGGGCGCAAGAACTGAGAGAATATGAATCTATCTGTGATTTTATGGCCTCAGATTAGAGAGGGACAACTATATCAGTGAAGGGACATGCATATGTGGCCTTACGTGTAAAAATATTGAGAGATCTGCAATGAGCGAAGGGCTCTAAATATCCTTGTATTTTAATGGTGTGTCCCTCATGCTTCAATTTAATGCATTGATGGAATGTCGATGGCACGGGTTACATGGCATGAATCCATGGTTGGCCTAGAAGCATATTATACGGAAGTTCCAAGTCCAGGACATGAAACTTTGTTTGATGGAAAGTGGGACCCACCTCCATGGGAAATGTGATTCTTCCCGTTGACTCCCTTTCCCTGTTGTCGTAAGTAGTGATAATGATGATATTTGACTCAAGATCTACCTTAGTATGCCCTAGCTACTTAACTAACTTTAGCATGCATATGTTCAACCCTGATCTGTTGTCCACAAGCACTCGTTTGATCTTTTTGTGGGTAACTACTACCTCAATATACAAAGGAATATTATGTGTTGGATTTTCAGTAGGGATCTCCGTATTATTGAAGTTAATATGTTCATTTGGTACGATGTTTGCTACTGTGGCTTGAAGATGTGGAGGATATTCCTCTAATGGCACTCCTGACCCCTGAAGAGTTTGGTATAGAATGTATTTGTGTACATTTGATATCTTAAGAAGATCTAAGATCAAAATCTTATCAGATGTCTTCTCAAGTTGCTCTAAGAGGTTGTATTTACCATTTTTTGGGGTTGATGGAGAAGGTTCCAGAATCACGAGGCGGGCATGCCTTGTCACAACGGAAAAATCCTTTCCCTTGATCCAGATGGTGTTGACATGGTTAGTAGGAGAGTGAATACATCCAATAAGTGAATCATAATGATTGTTTTCTTTCTTGGTGTATAAGTAATTCACTGCTTTATAACCTTGGGATGACTCTCCCTGATCCGGCTTTGACTTTTCTGATTTATCATGTTTGGGGAATGGTTCTTTATATATCCCCATATTTTCATTGGGTGTCTAAGTTTTCTCATGGTTTTCCACCTCTATCTCCCCATTGTCGATGAGGTCTTGGATATAGGGATGAATTCATAGACATTTTTCTGTCTTATGTCCCTTGAAATGATGCATTTCACAATATTCATGCTCCTTGTACCATGACAGTTTTAGAACATTGTCATCAAATGGTTATGTCGTAGGATATGTCACCATATGAGCCGCATCCAATTGTTTTAATATAACCAAAAAAATTTCATTGAGGGGGGCGAACATTCTCCACTTGGGTGGTGGTTGAATGGGTCCTTTGGTTAGTTTAAAAGGTTAACCAGTTTGAACCACTTGTACACATTTGGAATCAGTGATCCTGTCTCCTACCACATTTTTGTTTTTATTAAATACCTTCGGCTTCTCCGTGGGTTTAACATTTTGATTATCTTTAGATTAGGACTTGAGAGTTCCTTTGGAAATGAGAGGTTTCTCTATTTGAACCCTTTTTACTTGACCTCCTCAAAAGTGTGAACATAATGCATTTGGAGGTGGAACGCTATATCTGAATTTAGGTTGGGCACTAATATACTTACCAACTATTTTTCAGGGAAATCACAAGGGAAGCGGCTAGCTATCCCTCTCCACCATTGTAGGAAGCTGATGAAAGTCTCATTAGGATGTTTTTTGGCATCACATAAATCTGCCATGGTGACATCACTCTCTATATTGTATGAGAAGTGACACACAAACCTTTCTTCCAATTCTGGCCAAGTGAAAATTGATCCCCAAGGTAAACGTGTAAACCACTCCAAGGCTTGACCTCTTAGACTCTTGGGAAAAAAATTTATGAGATAATTATCACTATAGGATACCTCTTGACATGCCATATAGAAATATTTGACATGATCCCATGAATCTCCCTTCCCTTTATATTTGTCAAATTTTGGAATGTCGAATTTCTTAGGAAAAGGTTGAAGGGTCATAGTCTTATCAAAAGGATAGGGACATAATTCTTCATATTGATTCTTTCTAATGCTCCCCATATTACTCTCTTGAAGGATTGCGAGTGTTGCTTTCATAGACTATACCTCTTGTGTGAGTAATTGTTCTTTAGTGGGAGAAGCGGGGATATATACTCAATGATACCCTGTATCGTCTTCTCCTTGATTTTCTCTATGGAGTTCACTGATCTTGACCTTAGGCCTTGAATTTTGAACATTTTTACTTGCTTCCTTTTGTACATGAGAGGTTAGAAAAGCTAATTGTCGGCTTAGGGTACTAATTTTTTGTTCAATTGTGGTTTCCTCTTCTAAAGGTTCCTCCTCTTCCTTGTATTGTGGAGGTTCTTCAACATTCTCATGTCCTGACCTATTTTTACGTGGCACTTTGATAAAGGGTATCCTATGTCTCACTAATTTATCATTTCCTGTGTTGGAGCTAGAAGCATGTCCATGCATCAAAATATCCTCCATGTTGATAAGGGGTTGCTCTTCTTCATTAGCATTGTTCATAGGTGGGATTGTCTCATTTTCAGTGGGCATTTTGGCCCCCAATTCTACAACCCATGCTAGCACCCTATCCTTATTTCTAAAAAGAAACATGTCTAATAAAGTAGGGTCAAATTCAAACTCTGCATGTGGGGATTATAATTCATCACCACTATGATCGACCATATCTTCTATCTCTTTTTCCATAAAAAAGAGAGGCCCTAGATCATGTCCAATGAAAGGTTTTGACCCTTGTTTGTTTGAGGCTTCCCAAGCTTACACTTTTTGTTCCTCGTATGTTTGTTTCTTGAGTCCTATTCGTGTTTCGAGAGCCATGATTTGTAGTAGTTTCAGTAGGGTAAGTTATAAATATGATTAAAGATTTGTATTCACACCTAAGTGAAATCCAAGATGAATGCTAAGAATATGAATGAATAACAATGTGAGAATACCAATGTGATAGAGTGATAAATCAATAGTGACACAAATGTTTGGTATCTAAGCCTGTCAAATGAATGAAGTACTTCCTAGACTATGTTTCAACAAAGTAGTTTGATATCGTAAGATAATTAACAAGATGTTCTCACTTATGCCAAGTTCAAAAGAATGAATAAGACGTAAGTAACTACAAGAAGTTAATGTGACCTTCTAACAAGGTATACTAGAAGCAAGCTCAAATTCGATTAAGACCTATATCCCAAAAAGTGCCAGTTACAATTTGTGAGTGACACAACAATGTCACCAAGATATCTTAACAAAACTTTGCAAGAAAGTAAGGTATTGATATCAAGATGATATTGATATAACACACACAAGTGGTAACACGTAGCACTCTTCAAAATCGAGGTAATAATAGAGTCGAACTAAAAGCTTAGAGTATAACTAGGAATTGTTAAAATGTGTGTAGCGTAATCTTACAATATAGATATTTAGGTCAATTTGACAAGAAACAAAATGTAAATACCAAAATTGTAGTGATACGATACAAACAAGGTAACCTTTCTAAGGAATTTCAAGATAATGAACCACGCATAACTACAATGATGATCCTGACATGGGTATCAAGATCACAAAGGCCACCAATGATATGAATATGCCTCTACACACTTTAGATGTTTAACTTAGCCAACAATAAACATGGATTGGCGTAACAAACAAAAAAGTGGCAGAAACAATCGATTGGTAACACAAAGATAATCACCTTTATTTTGATCAACAAAGTGTCAAAAGAACGTGACGGAAGTAGATCAAATGGGGGGGAAGAAATGCTGGCCTCACTTCGGAAGAGTTTCACCTCACCCTAAGGAAAGTAAAAAACTAAGCGAAAGTAATGCATCACACGTTTCGTGATGAAAATATGGCTCACAACTCAACACTTGTTTTTAGAGTGGTAAAAGTGGGCTCCTGACCAAAGAATATATTCCTAGGTGGTTCTCTCATCCTAGGTGTTACAAAGTTGTCTTAAGCGAGCACGATTTACCCAAACAATCCTGACTATCTTGGGAGTATCTCGGCTTTACTTTACCCCCTTCAAGAATAGTAGGAAACTAGTGCATCTACATGTACTATCACTGGGGTCACCATACAAACAACCGGTAACGCTATCTCACAAAGGAATCACTAGTCAAGTAGGTAGTGTAGAGCACTTCCAGTTTCTTCCACAAGGTTCCCTCT
This sequence comes from Taxus chinensis, assembly GCA_019776745.2. Lineage (NCBI taxonomy): Eukaryota > Viridiplantae > Streptophyta > Pinopsida > Cupressales > Taxaceae > Taxus > Taxus chinensis. The sequence goes on from CM034154.1 coordinate 223,437,722, forward strand.
TTGGGGTTCCTAGAACCACCCCTATTTTCATAGCTTAAAGCGTTATTGTTGATGGCAAATCACAGCACCCCTGAATGTCTGCAACTCGATGGGTTGAGACTCTCAGTGTGTTTTCATAACATGGAGCTTTTCCCAAATGTGGGACCTTTTGAAACGGGAAAGCTCTCCGGATGAAGGCCGGTTCCTATTCCTCTGTTCAGATGCACACATAAAAATGCAGAGGGTTTACTCAAAAACCTAATCTAACTTGCCAAGGAGACAGGGTAAGAAGATGCATAAAAAAAACATAAACTAACAAAGGTGATGCACTGAGGAATGAAGAACACCTGTCTTGCTAATAAACACAAACCATTAAAATGCAATGCAAGATCATGCACAGATAACAAAAATTGTAGTGAAAGATCAGGAGGATGAAAATGAACACAAAGAGGGTTGAGAATCATCCATAGACATGCATTATTTGCTCCAAAGATTGATACAATACACTACAAAATGCCAAGAGGCAACGTTGCATTACAATTTTAGATGGGAGGTTTGAACTCCACAAATTCACCTGCCAAAGAGAAGAAGGGAGGGGCAAAAAAAGAATGTCCAACCTTTAGAAAGAAGCCCCTCCTTACAATTTATAGGAAGAATGAGAGAGGGAAGAGAGAGGAAATCCAAATCTACCCCAACCACCTCTAGGTTACATTTAATTTATCTCATTATGGTGGTAGGTGAGAACCCTAGCAAAACCAAAAAAGTGGCGAACTGTATTTTGTATTTTTAAGAATTTTTTCTCACCCAATTAAATATATCCAGTTGTAGTTGGGCAGAGGACCTTGTAAGATTTCCAAAAATTCCAACCTTACGTTAATCCGAGCTCCCTGTGAAAAGTTATGGCCATTTGAATATCTGCGTCAGGGTTTGCCTTCTGTTAGCACTCAAAATGTTGCGCCTCCTGAAGATACGCCCTGGCACATCCATCCTTATGTCAACATACTCTTATTTGTAGCATAGGCACATCCATATTTGTGTCGACATCCTCTTACCTATGCCATAGGCGCATCCATATTTGTGCCGACATCCTCTTACTTGCGCCATAGGCGCATCCATATTTGTGTCGACATCCTCTTACCTGCGCCATAGGCGCATCCATATTTGTGTTGACATCCTCTTACCTACGCCATAGGCGCATCCATATTTGTGTCGACATCCTCTTACCTAAACCATAGGCACATCCATATTTGTGTCGACATCCTCTTACCTGCACCATAGGCGCATCCATATTTGTGTCGACATCCTCTTACCTGTGCCATAGGCTAAATTTCTTCATGTCAACACCTTATGTCATGCACCCTTTACCTGTGCCAAGGTGAAAATTTCTTCATGTTGACACCTTATGTTGTGCACCCTTTAACTGTGCCAAGACGTGAAGTTCTTCATGTCGAAACCTTATGTCGTGCGCCCTTTACCTTTTGTTATTCCCATATCTACCTGAGGGGGAAGATATATACAACAATTTGGTGACTCAACGGGGTCACCTACCTGCTAGGTAGAAGATCAGTGGCCTTTTAGCAATCCATTGGGCATGGATTCATAAGCAATAACCTGAAACCAACTTGATCTCTGATCCCGAGCCTGATACCGCAACTCCTTCGAGAGCATGCTGAACTGTAGAAATTCAACCTGGGAGCAACAAAACCTATGCCAAAGCACTTAGGGAAATTGAAACCTAACTACAACAAGACAATGTGCATCCGCACTTAGAGGAATTGAAATCTAGGCTAATATTTACAAGGGAAACCCTTTCCTTTTAGTAGCAATGTTTAAGATAGATTCCGTTAACCGGAATCGGGAGTTCTTCTCCATCCAATGTAGACAATTGGAAGGCATTACTACTTTTACATCCCGTGACCATGTAGGGGCCACTCCAAATGGCATCAAACTTGGAATGCCTTCCTAGTTTTGCCTGATCTGCATCCCATTTTAGAACTAGGTCCCCTTCCTGGAAGGTCCTTGCTCTTGCCTTCTTATCAAACCATCTTTTTACTAAGGCCTGATCCTTTTCAATCATCAGAACTGCATGTTCTCTTATTTCTTCCAATTCCATCAACTCTGCATACTTGGCCTCCATTGGTTTGAACTCAGACAACTCCAACTGCTTCATGAGCTCCAATGCTGGCAATTCTAATGATATAGGCAATACTGCCTCTTTCCCATAGACCAACTTGTAGGGAGAATTACCTGTAGATCTCTTTGGTGTTATCCTGTCAGCCCATAATGCTGATTTTAGCTTGGTATGCCATGTCCTTTGGTTTTCATCTAGAGTCCTTCTGATGATTCTTAGCAAATTCTTGTTCGTGGACTCTGCCTATCCATTACCCTGCGGGTAATAATTTGAAGATGTGCTCAAATAGATTCCATTCTTGACAGCCCATTCTGTAATCTTGGAACCTATGAATGCTAATGCATTGTCTGATATGATAGTGGCTGGCGCATCGAACCTGGTCACTATTCCTTCATAAAAGTCTAGTATGTTAGACTCATTTGCTTCTTTCAGTGCTACTGCTTCGGTCCACTTGGTGAAATAGTCTGTTTGCCATGAGAATCCACTTGTGGCCTTCACTTGAGTTTGGGTTGATGACCCCGATGAAGTCCAATCCCCATTGCATAAATGGTTGGTCAACCAAAATTGGGTGCAATGGAAGCGCTGCTAGTCTTTCTTTTTCCCGTGAAGAGTGCACATTTCTTGCACTTTCTTATCAATGTATAGCAGTCAGTGAACACTGTGGGCCAATAATACCCTACCTTCATTATCTTGAGAGCTGTTACTCGTGGGGTGAAATGCCCTCCAGAATCTCTATCGTGAAAATCTTATAACACCCTCTCAATTTGACCTATCCCAATGCCCATCAATAGAACTCCATTGATGTCTTTCTTGAACAAAACATCATCAACGAGCACATATGGGATGGCTTGTTATCTAAAGTATCTCCTCTTTGCTTTGCTCATTTCTGGAGGGCATAAGCCTGCGTGTAGGAAGTGTATCATATTCTGAGTCCAACAAGGAGTGGGCACATCATCATTTTCCTGTTCTTGACCATCCTGTAATACCAAGACAACCTCTTTTTCATCACCTGCTTCGACTTGCCGACTCAAAGCTAGTTGTTCACATAGTCCTTTTCCACGTACTAGCTTCGTGACCTTGATCTCGATGTCATATTCCATGAAACAGAGTTATCCATCCTGCACGTTTCTCGTTCAAATATTTTTTTAGAAGGAAGTCCTTGACTCCCGCATGAGAGACCAACAATTGGATCTTGTTGTTTAAGACTAGGTTCTTAAATTTATTTAAGATCCTAATCACTACAAGGACATGCTTTTCAATGAAAGAGTACCTAGTTTCGTATTCTTCCAAGCTTTGACTGAAGAAAGAAACTAGTTATTCTAATCCCTCTTTGTTTTGTTGTACCAGGATTGCAGAAATTGTGTCCCCACCACCGAAGGCATATAACATGAAATCCTTGGAGAAGTCTAGATTGACGAGAGTTGGAGCTTGAGATATAGCCTCTTTTATTGCCTCAAAACTTGCCTTGCCTTCAGATGTCCACTTAAATGTCATGCTCTTTTTTAACATCAGCGTTATTGGCTTTACGAGAGCTACAAAGTTTGGAACAAACCTGTGGACAAAATTGATCCTTCCCAAGAAGCTTTGAAGCAGCCTTCTTATGACTTGGCAATGGTAACGCTCGAATTTCTTCAACTCTTTCTGGGTCAATCGTCAATCCCTCCTTTGAAACAATATGGCCTAGAAGTTTTCGTTCGTGAGCTAAGAATATGCATTTTTTGGGATTCAATGATACCCCAAATCTTCTACACCTCTGAAATACCTGCCTCAGATGAAAGAGGTGATCCACTACATTTTTGGAGAATACAGTGATGTCATCAAGATATATCATAACTATTTTATTGATCAATCCCTTGAATGCCATATCCATTGCCCTTTGGAAAGTGGCTCCAGCATTTGATAGCCCAAATGGCATCTTCTTGTAGGCATAGGTGCCCCATTTGGTGGTGAAAGCCATCTTGAACTGGTCATCTTCTTTTACCATTACCTGATTATACCCTGAGTAGCCATCTAGGAGAGAGAATCTCTCCGAACCGGATACTACTTGCAATATTTGTTCCATTGAAGGAAGTGGGTAATGGTCTTTGAGAGATGCCCTGTTGAGGTCTTGGAAGTCCACGCACAACCTAATTTCTCCATTCTTCTTCCTGACCGGAACCAAGTTTGTAACCCAACTTGAGTGCTTGATCGGGAATATAATGCTTGCCTCTATTAGCTTGTTTAGCTCTTTCTTCATTAGAGGCTCAATGTGAGGGTTGACTAGTCTCTGCTTCTACCTGATGGGCTTAGCATCTAGATCCAATTCTATGGTATGTTGTACCAACTTTGGATTGAATCCTCTCAAGTATTCATAGCTCCAAGTGAAGACATCTGGAAATTCTTGGCAAAGCTGTATGAAATCTGATTTCTCCTGCTCAGTGGCCACTTTACCAATTTGAAGTGTTTTGCCTTCCCCAACCGGAATTGGCTCTGAATCTTCTCTCTTGACCTGTATGTTAGCATTTTCCTTACGGAACTGGTCATTAGGGTTGAAGATAGACTCCAATGTTACTAAACCCTTGGGAAGCTCTTGTTTGTCCGCAGCTGCACTACTTGATCACTGTACTGCTGCTCTAGTCTGTCTTGATTCCTAGCTAAGAATTCAGCCTCTTCTTGTAAGAAATTGACGATCTGTTGCTTGTTCTCAAACACCTGCCAACTTGTGTTATTATCTGGAACTACTAGCCTCACAATCACATGGATATGTGGTTGCGTTTTTTCCCTTTTGATGTTGTCAACCACATCAAACATTGCTCTAACTACTGTGAGCCTATCCATGGCTTCATTTTTCTTCCTAGGTATGGACACGATGTTGAAAGCTTTGAAATCCTCAATGAGGTCCCATACCCTGTTCTTGTAGTTCTTCAGTAGGTCATTCTTTGTAGCATGTTGTCCCCTGACTTGATTGACGATTAGCTCACTATCTCCAAACACCTGCAAGTTCTTTATGCCCTTTTTCCTGGCCCAATGAAGTCCATGAATCAAGGCCTCATATTCAGTTGTGTTGTTTGAATAGGAAAACTGGAAACGGAAAGCTGAATAATATTTGATGCCTTGAGGTGAAACAAGCATAGCTCCTCCTCCTGCACCTTGCCTACTCCTTGATCCATCAAAAAATAATTGCCATACCTCATTGTCATCCTTATGGTCTGGTTTGGTGATGCTAGGAATAGGCTGGTTTTCTTCATGTATGCAATAGACTCCTAGCTCAGATTCTTCTATTTCTTGGTAGGGATCAAAAGCATGTACCTTGCTTGCCCATTCATCTAGAGTCAAATCTGGGATGCTTCCAACTTTGGTGTCAGCTTCATCTGTGCTTTGATAATCTTCTTGATCAAATGCTGAACAGTTGGCATTGATTTGGCTTGGAGTATGAGGCTCAATATGAAAGTTTGCAATTGGTTCAGATCTGATTATGACCTTAGTACCATATCTTGTTCTAAACAACATGTGTGACCAGTCAGAAGATAAGTAGCCTCCAATTCTAGCTGTGAAATCCCTTGATAAGCATAGGGCAAAGAGTGGTGGAAAATCTATCACTGACACATCTTACAAAACGGTAACGTTGGGGCATGCATGCAAGGTAAGATTCAAACTTTTAATCACTCCCACCGTTGCTACTACTGTCCCATCCAATTGCACTACCCCCTTTGATATGACTTCATATTGGAGACCCAGCTGATCAGCTATTTGCTTGGGCATGACAGAACTACTTGCCCCAGAATCAATCATGCAATTGTGTACTAGTTTATTGCCAATGATTAATGAAACATAGAATGGAGGGGGCTTCAAAACTTTACCTTGTTTGTCCTCCATGACTCCCTTCAGGACTGAGAAACATTTGTGAGGACATTCTCTCGCATATGGACCTGCTGGTTTGAAGTTGACCAATTCTTCATGGCAGCTTGTAGAAGATCTCTTTGGCCTGGGATGGATAAAGATTCCCACATTGATATATTCACATTTTTCTTCTTCATTTGATCAATGATGCTAAATGGGGATGAAAGATCTCTTTGTTGTCCTTTAGGCTACACATTCCTTTCTTGTGCATGGGCAGCAACAGCTGGCATTTGAGTTGGTTTAGAAGGTGGTTTGGGTTGTCCTTGCGTGTTTGGAACTGTATTTTGCTTACCAACACCTTGTGGAGTGATGGAAGGTTGTAGATCACTTGGAGCCAATGACTGCCCTTCACCAATATTCCTCTTCTTTGATCTTGTGTTAGCTACTACACTCTGAGAAATTGTTTGATTCATGCCACAAAAATCCTCAGCTTGCTAATTCACAAGTGCGGTATCATTTGGAGCTATGTTTTGTTGAGATGTCCCTTGTTGCTGATTTGTTTCTTGACTCACTTCACCCTCTACGCTAGTAGTTGTCACCATCAAGGCTTGGTTCAAAGCACCATTGAAGCACATAGATTGGTTGTGAGGTTCATTACATGGGAAACACCAATCATACTCTTGAGCTATATTGTTTTACACTGGCACTAATGCTTTAGAAGTAGATGCAACATTGGGGTTATAAGGCTGAAATGGTCTATTGGCGGGAGGCCTTACTTGGCTTTGATTTTTAGCTAGATTGGGTGGTGACCTATTGGGAATGGTATGGTTGCCTATTAGGTTGAGCTTGAGGATGATAAGAAGGTCTAAAACCTTGGGCTTGCTGCCTCTTGAGTGTAACTAGCTCATTTCCCAAATTTTGCAATTGTTTCATGACCTCTTGGAGTTCATTTGAAGCACTAGAGGATGAAGTAGAAGTTTCATTTGAACTTTGATTTCTAGGAGTGGGAATAGGAGCCAAAGTGGGTGCTTGACTAGTGCTTGGATTTTCTAAGTTTGGATACAAGGGCATGGGAGGCCTAGGAGCCAGCTTACCAGCTTGAATAAGATAGTTTTCAGCCCTAATGGCAATGCTATAAGCAGCAGGTAAGGTTGTGCCTCCCATAGATTGAATTAACATAGAAATATCAAAATTCAAAGCCTTAAGATAGTATAGAAAAGCACCTTCAGCTGTTGGCCTAACGGCCACTGGAATTCTATCCCAAGACCTTTGAAATCTGAAGTTGAAGTCAGTCAGCTGCTCATTAGGAGCTCTCTTGATAGTTGTCAATTGTTCTAGTAGAGACAAATTGTCTCCCTTTTCCCCAAACTGCTCATGGAGAACTATGCATAACTGATTCCAATTTTGGATAGAACTGGCTCCAAGGCTCCTAAACCATTGCAATGCCTTCCCTTTGAACAAAGATGCCAACAATTTGACAGCAACATCCATTTCATTTATCTCATGGATTGTGCAAATGTTAGCAATGTCTTTGACATGATCACCAGGAGTGGTATGATTTTCTCTAGTGAAAAAGGGAATGTTCTTCAATGCTGTAATTGGAACTGGATTCTGTGCATTGAGGGCAAGTGGGCTACTGCCAGTGAAATTGACAAAGGGATTCGGTGGTAGATGTGCCATTATGATTGGCCTAAGAACTCTTGTTGATGCGAGAAAAGGTCTACCAGGTGGAGGTGTAGATAAAGTCCAGTTAGGTGGAGATGGTGATCTTCGTGGTCCTCTTCCTCTCCTTCCTCTGCCTGGCGATAGTTGCAAGTGACCAAATAGATCCTCTTCTCGAGTATCAAACCTAGTTTGAATTCTACTTGTGCACCTGGGCAACTATTGTTGCTACACCGCTAAATTCTATCCCCTTCAGAGTTGCCAGATGTGTTAGATAATGAGCCTCAAAAGGCTAGATTCTACCAAGTTACACACCAAACCTGACAATATTAAAAAATAGAATTTAAAAGCTTGAAGGACCTAGAAGATATAGTTCTTCAATTCAGTTATCAGGTTTTGTTGTGCAGCTACTAATCCCCAAAAGGTACAGTCAAAACTTAGGTCATGTAAGGCAACTTACAAAACCTGAAATACTCCGTGTCAGAACTTGGGACATGCTCAACACCTGGGAAAACCTAAAATACTAAAAAACCATGAAATTTTGAAAGTCAAAATCTCAAAAATATAAGAATACCCTTTTGAAGATTATCCCCCGATCTATCAACTGGTGAAATTTTGACTTGTTTTGAGCAAGTTAAGCCCTTGAAAATCGATTTCAAAGTTCAGCCTGGAAGGTGAAAAATCTGAAATTGTAAAACCTGTAATTTTTTAGTCCAAATTTCTTGAAAATTCCTTCAAATCTTGTGGAATGACCTCTTGTCCCACCGGGCGTGCCAAAACTGTTGATGGCGAATCACACCACCCCTGAATGTCTGCAACTCGATGGGTTGAGACTCTCAGTGCGATTGCATAACATGGAGCTTTTCCCAAGTGTGGGACCTTGCGAAATCGGAAAAGCTCTCCGGATGAAGGCCGGTTCCTATTCCTCTGTTTAGATGCACACATAAAAATGCAGAGGGTTTACTCAAAAACCTAATCTAACTTTCCAAGGAGACAGGGTAAGAAGATGCATAAAAATAAAACCTAAACTAACAAAGGTGATGCACCGAGGAATGAAGAACACCTGTCTTGCCAATAAACACAAACCATTAAAATGCAATGCAAGATCATGCACAGATAACCAAAATTGCAGTGAAAGATCAGAAGGATGTAAAATGAACATAGAGAGGGTTGAGAATCATCCACAGACATGCATTATTTTCTCCAAAGATTGATACAATACACTACAAAATGCCAAGAGGCAAAGTTGCATTACAATTTTAGATGGGAGGTTTGAACTCCACAAATTCACCTGCCAAAGAGAAGAAGGGAGGGGCAAAACAAGAATGTCCAACCTTTAGAAAGAACCCCCTCCTTAAAATTTATAGGAAGAATGAGAGAGGGAAGAGAGAGGAAATCCAAATCTACCCCAACCACCTCTAGGTTACATTTAATTTATCTCATTATGGCGGTAGGTGAGAACCCTAGCAAACCCAAAAAGTGGCGAACTGTATTTTGTATTTTAAAGAATTTTTTCTCACCCAATTAAAGATATCCAATCGTAGTTGGATATAGGACCTTGTAAGATTTCTCCAACCTTGCGTGAATCTGAGCTCCCTGTGAAAATTTATGGCCATTTGAATATTTAGGGTCTCCTTCTATCAGCGCTCAAAATGTTGTGCCTCCTGAAGATGCACCTTGGCACATCCATCCTTATGTTGAAATACTCTAAGTGTGCCAGAGGTGCATCCATGTTCATGTGTCAGTGCTCAAAATCCATATTTGTTGTGCCTCCTGAAGGTGCATCCTTGGTGACATCCATCCTTATGTCGACATAGTCGACATCCTTATTACATGCACCATAGGCACTAAATTTCTTCATGTCGACACCTTATGTCGTGCGCCTCTTTACCTGCGCCAAGGTGCGAATTTCTTCATGTCAACACCTTATGTCGTGCACCCTTTACCTGCGCCAAGGTGCGAATTTCTTCATGTTGACACCTTATGTCATGGAGCCCTTTACCTGTGCCAAGGCGTGAATTTCTTCATGTCGACACCTTATGTCATGCACCCTTTACCTTATGTTATTCCCATATCTACCTGAGGGGGAAGATATATACAACAGTTATGCCAAAGGGGTTATGTTCTAGTTGAGTGGATAGGGATGTACCCTTTTCTGAAACCTGCAATATAATGTTTTAAATATGTTGTTATTTTTATCTTGTTTAATTAGGTGTGGTTTGCTTGAAAACCTTTTAGCAACATGTATGAAAACTGTATTAGTAGTTTTTTACTTCATTTCAATTCCTTCTTTCTTTGACAAGTGTGGTATTTTGGTCCTGCATAACGAGTTTAGTAGTTTTCCATCAAAAGAGTAAACATCATTTCTGATTCTCAATATCATCCAAGGACGCAAGAGAAGAGCATACGCGATGTTTCCAAAATCTAAGAAGATATCAAATGGAAAAACACTTTAATTCAAACACCCCAAGTTAACCCATTTCAATTCACATATTCCTAACAATTTTAAAACATCAAAAAGACTTAGGAATCATTTCTGATTCCCAAGATCTCCCCAAGGGACATGAGGGAAGAGCATATGTGATCTTATTCTTCTAAAAAAGTAATGCAAAGTTTATCTAATCAAGTAAAAGCATGTAAAAACACCCTGCAGAAATGAGTATTTAATTAGATAAAACCTGCAAGATAGTTAAAACCCTAACACATTAATCTCAAGAAAACAAAAAATACACTTGCACCCCTATTTTGGCATCTACGCGTGGGTTAGGGTGGATGTACCACTTTGTGTTTTTCTAACTTACAGTGTACCTACACCACCAAAGAGATGTGTGTGCCACTAGAAAGATGCATGTGCCACCTCAGATAAAAACATGACTAGATTCATACAAAGCGCATGTGCTACCAAAAAAGTGTGTGTGCCATTGGAAAAGTGTGTGCACCACTGCTAATTAAAATAGTATCAGATTCTGATAGAACACTTATGCCACCAGAAACATGTCTGTGCCACCAGAAAAACATGTGCGCCAGGGTTAGGGTGTATGCGCTGATCTGACAGGTTTTGCGTTGTAGTGAAGGTACATTATGAAATGATGTCTGCACTTGAGTTAATGTGCTTGTGCCCTGGTTAGGGTATGTGTGCCGGGGTTAGTGCGCTTGTAACTATGTTAATAGACAGAGATTTAGATTCTGACAGTGTGCTTTTGCCACCCGAGAGGTACCTGCTCCACCACAAATGTGCTTGCGCTCCTATTAGTGCGCATGCACCATTCCTACAACCAAAACATGAAAAAAAACACAAAAAAGCTCACAATACTTCAAACTTTAGCAAGCTAGTTTAAAAATGGCACCAACCCATTGAAATGATGGCTATGAACAAGAACCTACACATATAATATTAGCAAAAATTCCAAGAAAATGGACATTACTTACTACATGTGCATATCAAAATTTAGCCAAAAAAATAGAATTTAAACTAAAATGACAAGGGACTAGGTCCCACCGGGTGTGCCAAATGTGTGCATAGTTTCGTGCTTAAGCTAAGTTAATGAAAGTAAAGACTAACACCTAGTAGTCTAATTAACAAAGTTAAAGCAAAGTCTAAAGCACCATCAGGATAAGAGCTAAACAAGGTTAGACAATAACATTATTTACATTTAATACTTCAAAGCATAAATCAAAATAAACATGCAAATTTGTCAAGAACCTCTACTCTTTTGATTAACAACAAAATTAAATGGACCTATGTAGGCTTCATGGCAATCAAAGTGGTTGTTTTTGATATCCAAGAACCTAGGAATGAGAGCTTATCAAAGTTGGGCTACAAGACACTTTTGACACCTCCCATATGACCTAAGCACTTTGGTTAGAAAAAGAGGCTTAACTCTTCAAGTGGTGAATTCTCAAGAATAACAAAGGAAAGATTTTAGTCTATTTGCTATGTGCTTTTCTTTTGTCTTCTCAAGGAATTAGGTGTAAGTGTAAAGGTAGGAGGAGGGCTTTTTATATTGCCCAATGGATAAAGGAACCACTACATCCCTTTGCATGTGGGATAATAGGGATGTTGAGTTAGTTATGGATAAGGGGGGGTTTAGATAGGGTCGAGTTAACTTTAGGAGGGTTTGCTTTTCCTTTAGTGACTTATGTGGATTAAGGGGGCCTTTTAATTAATCAAGGTGATTTAATTAATAGATGTGCAAGCTTATAAAAGTTTTTAGAGGAATATTAGCATGATTTAGACTATAGAAGGGGATTAAATCAATTAAATATTGATTTATTGGTTTAATGAAAGGGAAAACTAATTAATTAATAATAATTAATTAGTCTAGATAGAAGGGGGGATTTATTAGCAGAAGGTTGTTAATTAGGGTATTTGTTGGATAGGCGACTTAATTAATTAGAGTAGTGTAATTAATTAATGACGATATGAGGGAATATGGGCTCTTTTGACGATATGTCGCCAATTTGCAAGAAGGGAGATAATTAGCACAATTTAGGTATTTAAATTACTCGGGCGTAATTATGGGTGTCTACAAATTTGAAGGTATTGTAGTGAAAGGAACAAAGTTGAGTTGTATGTTGGTTGAAATGGAACTGTCCTTCACTTGTATGTTATTCCAAGTCGCGATGTAGATATATTTGTAAAAGAAAGGTGTGATTGAAGGAAATTCTTGCATATTTTTTTATTCCAAATTATTTTGATTTAGTTGAATGGGGAAAGAGTCTTGTTGTATGCTTGTTGGAAAAAACTACTTATCTTGTAAAAAAACAATAGTTACTCTTATTTCATTGTATGAAAGGCATATTGAAGTACTTAAACTATAGATGTATTTTTAGACTTATTGAATGAAGGGAAGTAGATGCATATTCTTAGATACGGAAAGATTTTTTCACTTGCAATCATATTAGATTGAATAAGATAGTTTTACCAAAATTTCCAAAGTTTAATTTTGTATAAATTGGTAGAAAACTCTAAAATTCTTATCTTGCAAATTACCTTGTCTTATAAATCAAGTTGTTCCTTTAAACTAAGTGAGAAAAAAAAGAAATTTAGGTACATACAAAGTTATATTTTCATTTAATTATATAACTTATTAAAAATTATATAATAATAATAATAATAATAATAATAATAATAATAAAATTTAATATTGTGGTAATAGAAATAAATAGCAACAACTTATAATGTGATTAATAAAAAAAGAAGAGAATTTAATTAGAATTTATATAAGTTTGATTTTTTTTTTTATTAATATATTAATATATTGGTATTTAATCCTCGTCATGAAAATTATACAGCTATATATATATTATAATTATTATTATATTATATATATCATACCCCTATATAATAAACAAAACTTAGTACCAAATATCCTTAAAATCCATAGTAAATTGGTTGGCCGCACGAACTATGGCCACTTATTGATTATTGTGGAAAAGCGGCGGGGGGGGGGGGGGGGTGCAGCGTCCCAAACCCCACCCCCCACCCCATTGTTATGGAGACCTTGCCCCCCAAATTAATAAACAAATGTAGTTTACAAAACTACAAACCACCATTTTTATATGGCCAGTGTGCCATACCGTTTGCCATTTAATATATTTTTTTAACACAATTTATATTTTATAAAAACCACGGCCTTTATATGGAAAAAATGTGTGTGTGCATGTGCGTGTGTGTATACTGGTTTTTTTATAGTAAGAACAGTCCCAAATTTTATTTCAATATAATAATATTTATCCATATATATATACACCCATTTAAGTAGATCTGGAAAGGGGTAAAATACCTAAATGCCCAAGAAGGGAAAATACATTGAAATATATATATATATATATATATATATATATATATATATATATATATATATATATATATAACCTTATATAAGAAAATATTATTAAAAAATATATTTAAAATCCATATTAAATTGGTTGGTCGCACGAACTATGGCCGCTTATTGATTATTATGGAAAAATGGGGGGAGCGTCGCCGACCCCACCCCCACCCCATTGTTATATGGGATGGGGGGCTAGGGTCAGTGACCCTGCCCCCCAAATTAATAAACAAATGTAGTTTACAAAACTACAAACCACCATTGTTATATGGCCAGTGTGTCATACCGTCTGCCATTTAATATCTTTTTTTAACACAATCTGCATTTTATAAAAACCACAACCTTTATATGGAAAAAATGTGTGTGTGTGTATTTGGATAAATATTGTTATATTGAAATAAAATTTGGGACTGTTCTTAATATAAAAAACCAATACACACACACACACACACACACACACACACACACACACACACACACACACACACACACACACACACACACACACCCATTTAAGTAGATCTCAAAAGGGGTAAAATACGCAAATGCCCAAGAAGGGAAAATACATTGAAATAGATTAACAATAAATGAATTTGAAAATTAACCCTACAAAAACATTGGAAATAAAATAAACTTGGTGTTGTGTATATCCATCCCAAGCTCCATTTCCCTCTTCCATGGCTTCCTCTCCTTCCCTACAACCTGTAAAATAGAAATGAGAGAATAAGTCAAACGAAAGAATAAAAGCTTCCTAAAAGAGGATTAGGGTTATTTTTGAATCCTAAATCTAAGGGCCCAAATTCAATCCATCCAATGGCCAAAATTATTCCCTATAAAAGTTAGGTGAGAGTTAGGTGAAATCATCATTTAAATGCATGGGTCAAGTTTGAATGGGGCCACTTAAGTGGAGTAGAAGTTAACTTTAATTTGTTATCCATTATTATTTATTTAGTAAATTTTAAAAATAAAAGGCCCATGACCTTGTGATAATTAAAGTAAATTCATTCCCTTAGTAATTTAGACAACATTTATAATTGGGGATTAAATTTAATACTATTGTTTAATTGGAAGAACAAATTAGACTTAGCCCTAAAATAATAAAATTATTAAATGACATTTGAATAATGTTATTAAATTAAATGAGGAGGAAACTAAGGGGATTGTAAACCTAAACTGGAGTTTAAATATTATTATCTAATTGTTTTTAAAATGATCTTTTGTTAACTGAGAATTTTCACTAAAAGTTGTAACGAGTATTGTTTTTTTTTAAAATAAAATTTATTCAGTAATTTTTATAAATTAACTGTTGGTTTTTCTTGGGTTTTGTGAGGGTAAAAATTGTGGATGTTACATCTCGTTACTAGTTGCACTCTTTAAACTAATCCCCTCTTAATCAAACCCCTTTGAATTTTTTTTTTGTTTCCTTACAAATACTTTCTCAAAGAAACATTACATAAGTTGCATGTTCTAGTTCATGTGATGTTTCATCTTTGTTCAATGACTTCAACTTATGGTCATTACCTTCTTTGATAGTTAGTGTATGGATGTCGAAAATGGTGTACACTAAACACTCTTGCACATGCACACTCAAACACACATTAACCTCCCATGCACAAGGATAACTCATGCATGAGAGAATTCATGTGCAACAAAAATTCTTTTACACCATGACAACTCATTTACAAAATGATAGTTCACATACAAGAGAATTCATGTGAACTATAATTTATTTTAAAAACTAAAAAATCATACGCACAAGAATAACTCATTTACAAGAGAAATCATACACACAATAATAACTCATGTACATGGGAATTTATGCATACAAGAATAAATCATTCACACATAAGAGAAATATTTCTCACACATATTCCTCCTCATGCATGCCACACATTCTTTACAAAACCTTATATCTTCTAGAGGCCATAACTTATGCATACTAACTTGAAACAAGATACCACTTTTGAATAAGTGCATATTTTTTTAGGAGAAATAAAATAAACAATTAAATTGTATCATTGGGGCTTTTCTATATGATATTTTCACCTAAGTACATAAACCATGCCAAAATGGAAAATACAAAACCTAGTATACATAAACATACATGTATATACTTATTTTTGGTTGATGCAAGATTACTCATGGGATTAGATTCTCCTATATCATACACCTTGAGTAGGTGTTTTGTGAGTGTAGTGTCAAAAAACAAGAATAAATGTCAGATCCATCCTTTTGACCCAAAGGATAAGGCTAGGGTGTGCCCTTCTGCCACTTTAAGAAACTTTGAATTTTTTAGCAACCTACTAGATCAAAAACTCTTCTCCTCCACCTAACTTTGATCATCCCCCAATCAACCCCTACCATCATATAGGAATAATTTTCTCCCCTCCACCAAAAATATTTCTTTCTCTTTTTCCATCCTCTTGTGTGTTTTTACTAACTATTATTCATCCACCTCCACCAAGTGTCCTCTTTACCATATTCTACACTCCTTCTAAGATCTTTCCTCCTCCGATAGCTCCTCCTTCTAAAAATTTTCATTTAATAACTCACCACATTTAATGCATAGAATGATTACACATCTCCTCCATTACTATATCTAGGATGAATTTCATGTCATATTAGATTATATACTTTCTTGGGTTGATAACAACATTAATTGTTCATTATATTCTTCCCAAACTCTTATTTACGTTTCTCCATATCCTCAACACCTTATGGCAAATTCATTGCTACCCTCTTGGAAACCACTACAAGACCATAGTTGTCAAAAATTTCTACCTCTTTCTCTTTACACTCTTTACCTCCCAAGGTAACCTTTAGCTATTCAAAACTCAAATCCTCTCATGTAAATTATTCTTTTATCAATACATCTTCATTATATGCTTCTAAATATGCTAAAAACACAACTTCTATCCCTTTATTCACTATCACACTTTCCTAATTACCTATAATAATGTCAAAACCAAGGGAATCAAAATTTCCCCCTAATGAAATTCATCTATTTTTCAAGTAAGAGGTGGTCTTCTCCTCTATCAAGTGATGGATCTTAAAAAACCACCACATCATCTATATTATCTACTTCATAACATTATCATCATCTTCATATTTACTTTCTTCTATAAGTCTCACAATAATTTCTTCTTGTGGAAGAACTTACACAAGTCCTTCATTTCCATCTCCATGCCTTTCAAAATGTAAGCTTTTGTTTCTCCTTCTTCTACTGAAGATTATTCAATATTCTCCAAGGTCCTATTATTCCAAGGATCCTTCCCTCTCTTCATCTCTACAATACATGGCTTGATCCACTATATCCTCATTTTTTCATTTTCCTCTCCCACAATAACAAAATATCCTTCCATGTTGTCTAACTTGAATCACGTTATATCCAAATCCTTCCTCTTATTAATGTATAACATGAGTGGTCTAGATTCAACCTTCCTCTTCATCTATGCATCAACGACAATTGGGGCTTGTATTCTACTTAACACAATATTTGAAAATCATTTGACTGGTTTGCATACCTCCCATACATCTCTTTCTTAATTCCCTTAATTACACATCTAACCCTCTATTGAAACCTTTTAATTAAAATCCTATGTATGACACAAACCTATCTAGATCACTCTTTCAACAAGAGATTATCTACCCACCTATACAATATGAATAACTACCCTATGCATCCTCTACTCGCTACTCTCTTAGTGGTTGATGTAGCCTTGATTATCTACCCACCTATGTAAGATGGAGAACAATCAAATCTCATTATACACTTTTCATCTGCCCATTTTTTCATATGGAGGGAAGAAATCAACACTCTCTCACTCAATTTAGAATTGTTACCAAGTCTAATACTATTTTATGTAGCCATGGTTAGTGGGTTCAATATAAGATAACCTCAGACCTTGCAGATAGTAAATTTAGACAAAATAATGGACATTCACATAGTCTTCCACTAATGGAAAACATCATAATTATATTTATTAATCTTAATGAGAAATTACAATGCACATACCCAACAACCACCTATATCTTATCAGGATTAACATGTATAATGTTATAATACCTCCAATACCCTCATGGATGGGATTCAATCCTAAAGTTCACCCCTCACATCTAAGATCTATAAAACAAATATCACAACCCTCTAATGGTTTCACTCTCCAAACTAATATTAATCTATAAATAACATCCCTTATGAGAAATAATTAATTAATTTATAAATATATACTCTAAGAAATCATTACAGAAGTTGAACTATTTCATTTTGTGTGAAATTTCATCTTCAACCAATGAATCTTTAACTTATAGCTTCATTATGTTATATGATAGCATGTTATTGGATATCCAAACTATTACACACATCAAAATACTTTCATGCACACTCATAACTCCTACATTAATTTTTTAAAATTATTTTACATATAAAGGCATAAAAAATTGAAACTTGACTTGAATCAAATTATGGAAACATGAAAATAAATTACAATAACTAGAACCCTGAAATCAGGGTAATTTAGATAATATAAAGAGAAATAATATCATGAGTAAGGGAATAATATATCCTAATTATTCTCAAGGAATGACTCTAAATAAGACACATAGACTACAAATCAAATTAAAAACATGTTTTCAATTTATCCTACAAATCTAGCTATCCAAAATGATCTCTACAAAAGAAGTAACTAAAAGGGTCAAAATAGGCAATGTTACTATTCAAGGGTATCATTCATATCCTAAACTACACTGCTTTTATTTCCTTTCTTGGAATGTGTTCTCTTACCTCTACTTAGCTATAATCTAAGCTTGGAAGCTTGCGATAATGTGTGACAATGTTGAATCAAAATATCCTTTAACCAAATCTTAGAACCATTTGAAATAACAAAGAAAGATGAGCCCTAAACTAATCCCTATATGTCCTCTCATACCCCATTATGTGAAAATGGTGTACTACATACCAAGGATCATGGTCCATGCAGTTATCCCATAAAGAGTGAAGTTTTTCACGATTAAAACTACATCATATATGCTAAATGCAGATAGATTAATCAATGTGCAATTTAGGATGATCCTTCATTCATAAAGAGACACTTGGAAAAAATACAAATTTGGATTAGGAGTGCAGATTTAGAATTGTACTCATGGAATGTTGTAATACAACTCTTGAGATATATATGCGTATAAGTGTTTTTTCAATAATCTCCCAGGTATATTAGGATTGTAATCCTTTATAGGAGGTACTAATGACATTAGGGTAATTTTTATATATGTGAAAGTATTCATTAATTCATTATACAGATCAGATAGAAAATAAAGCCTTGGTGGACCTAAGGAAAATACCCAATTTTTTAAAATGATCATTTTCTATATAAAGGGAAAAAATAAAAGGGGCATATAGGTTCAGTACCATGTCTATGTAGTTTTTTTATCTTATCCTAGAGATCAAAAATCAAGGAACAATGAAAAGAAAAATTGTATGCAAACGTGTAAATATGACTTTAAACAAACTAAAAGTGACCTTGAGTGTGTAAATATGGTAGATAGAGGAAATAAAGATGATAACATGGGGAAATGTGTGTGGAAGATCTAAATATGTGGCACTAGTCCAAATTTTGTAAGGATTTCAAAAATGACATCTCTAAGTGTCTTCAACAATAATTATATCACTATGGATTCCCTCATTTAATCAGTGTCTAAAATGCAATAAAAAATAGGTTACAGGGATATACAAAAATACATATATGTTATAATCATTAAGGGTATTGTAGTTATAACGTTTTTATGTATCATGTCCCATGTGAGTGCCCACCATGTGGAAATGCAAGTAGATCAATATCTCGATAATGATAATCAATTTGAGACCTTAAAACAATTGAAAATAAAAAATATAAAAAATAAGAAGAACAAATACACTTGATGGTATGTAAAATATGATGTTATTGTTGAATTTTTTGGATATTTTCATATGGTGCACATGCCGCAAATGATGTAATGTATGAAACTAGAGGTGTACAGATAGATGTAGGGTATTCACTAAATAATACCAAACTATATTTTTAGATGTCATGGGGTATACATTCCCGAAAATGTTGTAACTGTTGAGATGGAAGTAATCCAAATGGAGAGAGGGAAATCATTAAATTCTATTAAACATGGAAGGTAAATTATAAGTTTTTTAATCAACCTAATTTTCATGGAGATGTGATCTTTATTAAACCATTGTGGTGTTCACTTATTATCCAAAGAAGAAAACAAATATGATAAAATCTATGAAACTGTGACATCTACCTTCTAGATGAGGAGGAGATGAACTTTGATTTGAATAGGATCACATTTAAACTTACAAAAACCACTAGGATAACTACATGAGGCTTGATTCTACTCAAGGGAATGTAGTGCAACACTTCCAGATTCATTCGACATACGTTGACCACCAAGGGTAGTCTAGCCTCACCAACACATTGATTTCTCCTTTTTTATCTAGTAATTGATGAAGGGTATTATCGGTATTTAGGGTTTCCACTTATTTTAGGTCATTAGAGGTTGTGTTGAGGTTGTGTAATCTAGAGCGATATCTAATGAAAATGGTTTATAGACAAGCGATGGACATAGAAAGTTACATAAAATGATTGCAAGTAGGTCCAAGAACATATAACATGGGGAAATAATGTACAAAATAATGGAAGGAATATATAGTTATTGACAAAGACAATTTACAGTAGACAATATTACAAATGAAGCATATTCAAGTTCAAAACAAGCCTATTTTCCCATTCTTTACACTCAGATCTCCCATATTCCACTCTGCACAACTAAGTATCCATCTCATCTTATATTTTTGAGATAGCATTATATATACTTTTATTATTGCAAGTACTAATTCATTATTCTGATTATGCATGGTAAATTGTAAATTATTTAATTTAGAATAACCCCCTACAATTAACCCTTACATCTTATATATTGTTTACACATCACATTCTCTCATATATATTTTTAGGGTGTAAATAAAATTTGTAACTTTGTATTTATTTTTTCACACATCATCCTTCAAAATATTCCCCAAAATTAGCTCCCCTATTAGATAAAATTCCATGCAATAACCCATTTATGCTCACAAATTCCCTAAATAATAAGTTAACTATATGTGTAGCATTATTAGTCATCCTACATGCAATGAAATAATTTATTTTTAATTTTTGTAAATGATTTAAGAAATAATCATGAAACTCATATATTCTATGAAAATATAACACAAAATCCATTCTCAATTCATCCCATGGTTTTTTAGATAGTAGTAGTGGCTGATACATCCCCACATTCTAGAATTTTCCTTTGACAATAAGAAAATATGTATCCTTGTACATAATTTAATTTAATTCAAATTAATTAAATCTAATATTGTAGAGTCACATGTGATAAAAAATGGTAAAGTACATATTTGACATAAGCAATATTAGATGTAATATTTAAAACCATAAGAAAAGAGAAAGGAGAGAGGACTTATTTATATTTGATCTCAAAGTGTTATGGACTGGTAAAAATATAGAATAGGAGGTGATATGTGTCGTCAATTCTCAGAATAAATTTTGTAGATCACGGAGAAGGTTGGACATGGGCGTATGGACTGGGTTAGGGGTTCTTGGGTGCTAGATTATAAAACTGGGAACCCGTGAATGTAAAAATGACCAGAACCTGGTTTTTACTACGTCACATAAATATCACAAATATCTCTTGTTGATCACTTGTATGTCACACCTTAATCACCAAGGGTACCTGTAACCTACAAAATAAATATCACTTGTAAAACCCACAGTACCACATCAAATCCAAAAAAATATGCAATATGGGGAGTCATACTGACCCCAACAGTCACCCGACAGAGTGAACTTATGACCGAGGACTACAATACATCTCAGAATCCATGTATTTCTTGTGAGTGTGTGTGAGAATCGTTCCCTAGGATGCTCGTGTGTAAGTGTACTTAATAGAAAAATATAGCTAGATGTAGCAATGCAAATAGATTGTGTGGATGGAATAATGAACTTCCTCTTCCTATGCAATGTATGCAGAAAATTTAGTCCCTTATCCCTTGATTGAATTACAAATGGATGCTTTGAAGTGCTTTAGGTTCCGTTTGAGTACAAGCTTAGGTGATAGGAATAATGCATAGAGCTTGGTATCTCATTCTGAACACATAGCTATGTATTTATATAATTCCCTTATTTGAATTTTATAATTGACAACTAGAAGGCTGACCCATAAGTGAAAAAGATGCCCAAAAAATAAAAGAGACCCAAAAGAAGTGTGTAAGGTGGAAAAGGGTCAGGGCCTCCCAGAGGGGATAGGGGCACCTAACCGCTCATGTCCTGGCTGGGCGTTGGTGTCTGGACCTATAAAAGATAAATGAGTAAAATACCAAATGGGATGTGGGGTGTAAAATGTTAAGAACTAGTGACCAAATATGTGGAAACAATTCCTCAAATCACAACAATAGGAAACTATTTAGCATAATTATACTTGCAAAAATGTAACAACATAAATAAATAATGCACAAGAGAAGACATGACAAGATTTAACATGGTTCACCCAATGTGGGCTATGTCCACTAAGAACTTGCTCATATTTTACTATAAACAAGAGTAAAACAAATATCACAGTCTTATCTCAGTTATGAACTCACAAAAGAATTCCAAAGATGCTAAATCACATCTAAACCACAATTGATACCCAATTGCTCAACCTTGATCACTCTTGATCACTAAGACTCGGGACCTCTTGAAAACTTAAGATACATTCAATATACATTAGGAAGCCCCTAATACCTCTATTTATAGGATTACAATCCTTTTAAGAAGTCCTAAAGACGGAACTAGAAGTTTGAAATTCATAATCTTTCAACATCCCACGGCTGAAAAAACTGTCACGGTGTTGACAACCTATTAACATCAACTTGAAAGCAAAGTCACGATATGAAAAAAGTAGATGACTATAGAATTCTCCTGAAGTCTCCAAACCTAACTATTCAAACTCCAACACTTTAATAATGATTCCAGAAGACCAAAAACAAGCTCCACACCCCAAAAATCTCCCACTTTGAGATTGTTTCCACTGAGAAAAGTTCTCAACCCTTCACTTTCAACCATGAAGGCCAATCAAAGTTGAACACAACTTAAACTTCTCCCTTGTGACCACCTTGGTCATTATATCTGCAAGATTCTGATTGGTATGAATCTTTTCTAGCTTTAACTTATCTTCTTCCAAAGCTACCTTGATGAAATGATATCTCAGCTAAATGTGCTTTGTTCTAGAGTGGAAAGAAAATTTCTTCACTAAATAAATAGCACTTTGACTATCACTGTGTAGTCTACCAAATTCTTTATTATGGCCCAATTCATCAAGCAACTGTTATAGTCAAATTGTCTCCTTGCTTGCCTCTGTGGAAGCAACATACTCAGCCTCTATGTTTGACAAAGCCACAACCTTTTGTAACCATGAAATCCAACTCACCATTGTATCACCAACTGTAAATACATAACATGTCGTTTTCCTCCTACTATCCAATTCTCCTACCATGTATGAATCTACATAGCCATGCAATGTAGTGTCTGATCCACTAAAACAAAATGCTACTCCCACAGTCCCTCTCAAACACCGAAGGATCCACTTCACTATCTGCTAGTGTTCTTGACCTGGATCACTCATAAACCTGCTCACTACTCCCACTACATGGGAAATATCAGGCCTAGTGCATACCATAGCATAAATCAAGCTACCAACCATTGATGAGTATGGTACCCTGGACATCTGGATTCTATCCTCCTTAGTCTTAGGACTCTACTCCTTTAATAATTTAAAGTGATCTACTAAAGGAGTACCAACTGGTTTAGCATCCTAGATACTAAACCTCTCCAAGACCTTCTTTATGTAGTCTTCTTGAGATAATACCAAATTCCTCTCCTTCCTATTTCAATTTATTATCATACCAAGGATTTTTTTTGTTGCCCCCAAATCCTTCATAGGAAAGGAGTCACCTAGCTACTTCTTGAGTACCTTTATTTCCTACATGTTCTTCCCTGCAACAAGCATATCATCCACATACATGCAAAAAACAATATAACTACCATCAATAAAATTCTTGATATACATGCAATGGTCTAAGTGACACCTGGAGTAGCCCTTCTCCTGTATAAAACTTTCAAACTTCTTGTACCACTGCCATGGAGCTTGTTTCAGACCATACAAGCTCTTCTTCAATTTACACACTAACCTCTACTTCACTTTGACCTCATAACACTGTGGTTGCTGCATATACAATTCCTCCTCCAACTCATCATGAAGGAATGCAGTCTTCATATCCAACTGCTCTAAGTGCAGGTATTCTACTGCTACTAAACCAAGAACAATCCTAATAGAAGTTATTTTAACAATAAGAGAAACAATTTCATCAAATTCAATACCTTTCTTATGTGTAAATCCCATAACCACCAACTGAGCTTTGTATCTTTTCCTGCCTCCATCTTCCTCTTTGATTTTATACACCCACTTATTTTGTAATGCTCTCTTTCCCTCAGGTAGATCCACTAGATCCTAAGTCTAGTTCTCCATAAGAGATCTATGCTCTTCATCCATGGCTTGCTCCCACTTCTTCCTGACATCTACTTGCACTACTTCCTCAAATCACTTTGGATCTCCACTGTCAGTGATAAATAAATAATTCAAAGATGGAGTAAATCATTCAGGTTCCCTTCTTACCCTAGAAGACCTTCTCACCTTAGAAGACCTTCTCACCTCAGGAGTTTAGGGTTCTTGATGAGTAGGTTCTTGAATTGGCTATGCTGGAACATACTACACTTGAATCGGGGCCTTAGACACCTTGCCATCTACAGTGTCCTCTAACACTATATATTCTTTCTTTGATTCCTCTTTCTGTTCCCGTAACTGATCTTTATACATGACTTTTTCATTAAAGACAATATATCTAGACCGAAATATTTTCTTGTCCTTAAGACTCCAAACACGGAAACCAAATTCATCCTCACCATATCCAATAAAGGTGCATTTCTCATACTTATCCTCTAACTTGGTCCTATCATCTTTATCAATGTGAATAAATACCTCACATCCAAATACTATAAGAAATGAGTAATCAATTTTCTTACCAAACCAAGCCTCCTCAGGTATACCTCCATCCAAGGCCATAGAGGGTCATCTGTTAATAAGATAAACAATTATACTTACTGCTTCCGCTAAAAAAATGAGTGGCAACCCCACATGTAACCTCATGCACCTAGCACGCTCCATGATTGTCCTATTCATTCTCTCTAACACTCCATTTTATTGTGGAGTTTTTGGAACCATATTTTCTTATGGATCCAATTTATCAAACAATAATCAAGAAATTCATTACTGCAATACTCCCCTCCATTATCTGACCTAATACATTTCAACTTGAGACTTTCATCATTCTCAACCAAGTCTTTCCATATTCTGAAATTTTCAAACACATCAGATTTCTATCTAATGCAATATACCCAAACTTTCCTAGTTGCATAATCAATGAAAGTGACATAATAACATGAACCACCAATAGATTTTACCTTAGCTAGCCTCTATACATCTATATGTACTAACTCCAACTTACCCTCCTTCCTGGTAGGTCCAACCTTGAGGAATCTCACCCACTTCTATTTCCCATAAGCACAGTCCTCACAGAAGTCCAAATCTAACTCCTTTAATCTAAGAAACGTGTCCTTTATAATCTACATGCCCTTTTGACTTATATGACCGAGTCTCTGGTGCTAAAAAGTTGCATCTCCATCTGTGGCAACTAAATTACAATAATCATCACCACTGGTTAAATACAAATTACTAGTTTTCTTACCTCTTGCAACCACAAGAGCTCCATTGGAAACCTTCCAAGAATCCGTTGTAAAAATTATTGTACAACCATCGCTACCCAACTGACCCACTGATATCAAGTTCCACCTCAACTTAGGCACATTGTATGACATCCTTAAGTAGCCATGTGTTCCCATTTTGCATTTTCACCTGAGCACAACCTTTCCCTACTATGCTGCATGGTTCATTGTCACCAAGATATACATGTCCAAAATATCCTTGAACAAAATCAGTAAAGTAATGCCTATGTGGGGTGACATGGAAAGAAGCCCTTAAATATAACACCCAAGGCATCCTGACAAACATCACCTGCTGCCACATTTACCTCCTTAGTTTCCTCTTTCTTGTTCTTCTTATCCCAAAGAGCCCAACAATCTTTCTTAGCATGATCAACCTTCCCACAGTGCCAAAATTATAACTTGCTCTTAGACTTTGGCCTTCTGTGATCATTCAACTTCCCACGGTTACCTTTCCCTCCGTTCTTTTGTCTCCCTCTACTCTCTACCGTCAAAGCTTTTCCAAAAGTAGAAGAATCTTCTGTGCTCTTCCTTCACATTTCCTTTCTTAGGATCACACCTATTACATACTCAAACTTCATCTTTGAATTATTAGAGACCAAATTACTTACAGCCATAACCAATTTGTCCTAGCTATCTAATAAGGAGTACAAAATCAACAAGTCCCTAACCTCATCATCAAAGTCAAATTTTACCGTGTTTAACATAATCACAACCGTATTAAATTAATTCAAATGATCAACAACAGAACCATTCTCAGACATCTTCATATTAAATAAATTTTTCATTAAAAATATTTTATTAGAGGTAGAGGGTTTTTCATATAACTTCCCCAACACACTCATGAGACCTTCCATGGTCTTCTCCTGCGATATGTTGAAAGCAACAAAAGATGCAAGGCAAAATAGAATTTCCATGAGCACCTTTCTATCCAAAAACTCCCAATCCTCATCCGACATGGCTGTAGGTTTCTTTGCTTTTCCAGCCAAAGGAACAAGGAGGTCCTTCTGATATAAGTAATCCTTCATTTGCATCTTCCACAAACCAAAATTCTTCCCATTAAACTTCTCAACCCTCAATTTTCCCTCATCCGCCATAACTCCCACTCAAGCTAAAATTTTCCTATGATTTACCACTTCAGCAAAAAACCACCAAATCTCTTAGACCAGTTATTAGGAATTAGTGAACAAATGTGCAGAAACAATTCCTCAAATTACAGTAGTAGGAAACTATTTAGCAAAATGATACTTGCAAAAATATAACAACATAAATAAATAATGTATAAGAGAAGAGAAGACAAGATTTAACATGGTTCACCCAATGTGGGCTACGTCCACCAAGAACTTTCTTAGATTTTATTATCAACAAGAGTAAAACAACTCTCATAGTATTCTCTTAGTTATAAACTCACAACAGAATTCCAAAGATGTTAAACCACATCTAAACCACAATTGATACCCAATTGCTCAACCTTGATCACTCTTGATCACCTCTTGATCACTAAGAATCAAGACCTCTTGAAGACTTAATATACATTCAAGATACATTAGGAAGCCCATAACACCTTTGTTTATAGGATTAAAATCCTTTTAAGAAGTCCTAAAGCCAACCCTAGAAGTTTGAAAGTCATAACCTTTCAACTTCCCATGATTGAAAAAAGTGTCACGACGTTGAAAACCCATTAACAACAACTTGACAATGTCACAACATGAAAAACAATAGATGATTGCAGAATGCTCCTGAAGTCTCAAAACATAACCGTTCGAACTCTAACACTTCAATATTGATTCTAGAAGACTAAAAATAGGCTCCACACCCCAACATAAAAGGCCAAATAGAAAACAAGAAGCAAAGGAAAAAGGCCAAAAATAGTCATTAATTACCAGTTTTCTTGCTTGGGAATCATATGAATGATAGTATGTAATTAGGACCTAGAAATGTACCCAAGTGCATGATTTTGTGTCTACAGTACATATTTATGCACATTTACAGTCATGCATGGAAAAAATAACATCTCACTTTACTCTTCCAATTTATTAGTAACACCAAAGTGACTACATAATCCTTCATTATTTTTCTTCTAGATAAACTCTCACGCATTGACCCATAGGTACACACAATTATGCTCCTTTGAAGAAAATTATTCCTATAAGAAGTAATCCAACCAAGGAATAATCATTAGTTCTCCACATACTCCACATGCTTATATAAAATCCTCATCTTCTACATAAAGATTTTTCATGGAATCAAATCCCTCATCTTCCACATGAATATCACTCAATAAGCCACATCTTATACTCAACACATTCACAAATCTATTTTACTTCCCACATATATTCTTCCATATAAATAGGTAACTCTATAGAAACTTAACCCAGTTTATGTCTCTAATTCAAATTACCTTGAATATTTGTTCTTGGTGGTTTATGTATAACAAAAGCACCATCGGAAATAACTAATGAATCCACTTTTTTAGAGATTACATGATGACTTAAAGCTCCTAAACATACACTAAATATTTATTACATTATTCATTTAATTTGTCACTAGAGTACAAAATGTGCCTAGCTTGGTGTCCATTCATAAACCCAATGTATATTTTACTCATATCACAATAAACCTACAAACCTTTTATGAAATTAGTTTATTATAACTTCATTACTGTCAAATTATGCAAATTTTTCCAACACTCATTATACAATTCCTATGCCAAAGGGCCAAAATCATGAAAATATGGATTCAAAAGCTACTTACAACATTTTAGACTTAGATTCCCATGTACCAACAAAATCATCGAGTATGAAACTCACCCAAGAACTTGCATTAGCACATCAAACCTTCATTTTGTTCAATTTCCCCTTAACCTCAAAATAAGACTACTAGCCCTAAAAAACATGCAAACCTTATTGTCCCACATTGTTTCTAATGACTCAAGAGAATTTAAATAAATTTATAGATACCCTTTTAGGTATCATATCTCCTCACTAATTTTCAAACTTCGTCATTCCTTCTAGCTCCTTCAATTCACCTTTCACAATTTGCATTAAGGCCTAGTTCTTGTAGCTCTTTTTTTAGGAAAACCTTATTTTTTAAAACAACTTACCCCACTTCATAAGAAACCAATCCTATATTTGGATACCCTTTATTTATTTTAAGTTTCTCACCAAGTTTTAGGCTTTAACTCACAAGCTAAGTGCTTCAATTAGAGTGTTATCATTTGAATTAACCTTTTAGGTCTTCCAATTAAATTACCAAGGTTATAATGTCTTCCTTTAGGTCATGGATATATAAATCACCTTAGACAACTTACAACATCCTCACACAATTCCTTGTCATGTCTCAACTTGGTACTTAATCCCAATCTCAACATTTCACTATCTTATCATCTTAGGTCATTGTTCAAGTAGGGTTTAGAACGAGTATTCTTGCTTTTGGATCTAAAATATTATAATTTCCTTTTCCAACCTATTTCTTGCCTTCCTCTAGTTATTCCAACCTTTATTAAGTCTCCACATATGATATGAGACACCTTATTGAATATACACCTCAAAGCTTCACCAAGACTATTATGAAAAACAAAGTATTCGACTGTGTTTTCAAGTTTATATTCAAAATACCTATGGATCCTGATTTAAACCATTTTTACACCTAAAATAGATCTCTTCCATACCACTATAAACATTCAATAATGTTTTAAATACTAGTTTTAGGTATTATGCTATTTTCTTCTTTAAACCAAGCCTCCAAACTAGGTTATACCCATGTACAGTCGGTCTAATTTTTCAAAATTTTCCCTATAAAAACTCATTCATATCCCTTGAAACTTTAGAAAAATATTTATCCTATCTATCCCAAAATTTTCACCAAATTTTAGCCTTTACTAATTGTTATAATGCAAGATATGTTTGTTTTTCACGTTTGCTCAAACCTTAAATAGGGTACATACCGAGAGCACACTAGTTTAGGTTTTAATTTTTTTGACCACACTTTAGGTTTCTTCCTGAATCTAACACCCTCTATAAACCTTCACACAACTTCTCCTTCTTATCTTGAGTATCTTATCCCACTATAACAATATTTATGGTATTAAGTCTTGATTCTCTTGTATAGGGTAAATTGTGTTACCTAGTTTTGTCAGTTTTGTCTTGTTTTGGTTAACTCTTTTACATACATAAAAACTCTTATATAATATCCTAGAATATGGTATAAGAATGATTATAAATATTTCACTTTTCAAAAACTCCACATAAATCTTATTTAACTCACAAATCATAAAATCCCAAAATACTAACTCAACTACTCACATCTCCTAGAACAAATGAATTTAGATTTTCTCAAGCTTCTCTAATTTTATAGAAATGTCTTCTCCTGTAGATAACACCATTGAACCATCTCCATAAATTATAAAGTCAAAACATAACAGAAAATACCAAGTATTCTTACAAATGTGAGAATAGATTTCAATCATCTTCAAATCTCACCAAGCAAGGATTGACCCTGTCACATCATGAAGATTATCAACTCAGTATTATCAACCTTATCACTGTCAAACATACATCTCAATAGGTATTCATACAAACTCAAAATTGTATTCATATTTCATGCACATATTCAAGGTTTTCAAGATTTATTATTACTATATTTGTCTTAAAAAGTTAGCATGATCTCATATAGATCATTCTGAGCCTTCATGGCCCTTTTACACCTTCCTCCAAGCTATTTGTATTCCTCCTTACAGTCTCCTCCACCTCTCCATTCAAATACATCTGATTGAATAGCCTAAAGGATGTAGATACACTTATTTTAGTTTCCTAACCCCTAATAAGAAGTAACCATGATTAATAATCCTTACTAGAAGCATGGGACATATGTAAGTACATCATTTTAGGCTCTTGAGAACCTTTACAACAATTCAAACTTCCTAATCTACCACCTAGACCTCTAATTACCTCTTATGAAATTTAAATATTTGAAATGGCTCATTTTGGAGGGAAACCCCAAATTGCCTTATTACAATCATGAAAGGACCCAAATGATTTGGGATCTATACAAACACACTAAACCATTCCCCTAAAACCTATCTCAGTTCAATAAATGAGAGAAAAGCAAAATTGGTTATTTACATGTCAATGATACTCCTGCATCATACTCCCCAAGTGGGAAGATTTGAACTCATGTTCAAAAAATAATTTTTTTCCAATCATGATGAAATTTTAAGATTCTTCTTTATTTTGTTGTATCTTTCCTTCCTTTGTCAGCAACACGTGTCTTGTGTTCAACTTTTGCTTTCATCTTCTTCTTTTTAATTGTTTCCTCTAAAATGAGGATTTCAATTTGCTTTATCTTTATTTGAGCTCTTTTAAGAGCTTATTCTTCTATGAATTTCACTTCCTCATCAAGATAACATGCACATACAAAATTACACAAAAACTTAGATGAAAAATAAAGAGAATTTTGAGTCCCCTAATGTACTTCTTTCACTTCTTCTTGCTTCTCTAATTTGCACTTTGTTTCCACAACTGGTTTTTCTTGTTCTTCTTCATTTTCAGTCTTCTCATCCATAATCTCAACTTTCCCTTCATCAATCCTCAATATTTCATAATTTAAAGCACATTCAAGTGCTTTGAAATGGAATTTTTTGTGCTACAACCACATCAAATAGGGTAAAATGTAAACACCTTTATCTGACTACGAATTTTTAATACTAAAATTACACTAATTATCTTCTTTCCCTTCATCTTCTTATAATGAGTGATTTTACGCTAATTAGATAATATTCCCCTTTGTATTGATCAATTAACAACATTTAATTAATTAACTAGCCTCATCCCTCATATTGGATGCCAAGTAATGTCGCTTTGTTAGTTAAAATCTTCTTTTGATTAATTAATTAATTAACCTTTCAATCTTGTATTTAATCAATAAACCCACTTATTGGTTAAATCCCCCTCTCAACACCCTCAAATTCTACTAATTTCCCTCCAAATAATCTCCAAATAGATTGTATAAGTTAAACTTGGCCTATTAATTAATCCCAATTTATTAATTAAACATTCCCAAACTCCCATGAGTTACTAATCTATAATTAATCTCTTCTAATCATACTTATCCCTTTCTATTTATACATTCACTAGGTTACAAGATTCTACCAAATTGGAAAGCTATATAAGAAACCTAGTATACCTTGTCACACCTTACACCATGTCCTTACAAGGCATTTGACATATCTAGAGAGCATTTCCTTTGCAAGAAATCTTGTGTAATGTCCCCTTTTTCTACCCCAAAATCCTGAGGGACAAGTCAAGTCCAAACCATGGTCAAACCCAAGGATTGTGGACGCTGAGAGATAATGGGAAGGGGCCAACTGGTTCTAATGATCTAATATTGCGTTGAGGGTCACTTTTGGACATGGTGACTCAAAAAGGAGAAAAGTAACTTTAGTTACTCTATTTTATTTGGCCCCTCCATGGAATGAAATGTGCCTAGGGTTATGGGGCTCGTTTGCCAAGGTAAAATATATAATGAGCTAGAGGAGGGAGAAAAGGCACTTTTTGCATATACATTTTACTGACCCCTTCTCATGTAGCTGCTATTGTCATGCTTCTACAACTTGTGGAGTCAAATCCCACAGGGACCCTAGCCTCGGTGGTGAAAGGCCCATCCCTAGCTAGCGGGGCATTCTTCGGTAATGAGAGATCTACCCTAGTATGTCATTTTGGAGCTGTTTTCTAGGCCGTGCTACAAAGATATTTCCATAGGGTTCAGAGGAAGGCTTTTGAGGGTTTTTTGGGGCATCTGAGGAAGATAATAAGTGGGCTTCTAGATCATATTCATGACAGCCATTTGGGCAGGGTGTGGCAGCTCATTTAAGGAGCCTCCTTCATTTTCTGACCCCTTTCCAAGCATGATGACTTACAGCCTTTATTTGGGGTTTTCCAGTCAGTCGTTTCAAATCTGAAGGTGGAAACATTATTGCCTCTATCTATTAATGTTATTTTCAAAGAACCTTATTTTTTCTCTTGTATTTAGAGGGTCATGAACCTTTGAAGTTTTCCAGCCACCTAGGGCACGCTGTACTTTTTTGGGAAGTGATATATTATTCCAAAAAATGTTTTCATAGTGTTTATTATTACTGTTGCAAGATTCCCTCAAAATTTCATGCACTATGGGAAAATATTTTGTGTGATATCAATTTAATACCATTTGTTGTTCTAGCTGGACATTTTTAGTAAAAATCACTATTTTACTTTGCTACAATTTTTCATATATTTTGTGCATTTTTAAGTTGTATCCCACAAGGGATATTTCAGTGGTATCAGATTTGTTGTTCCTCCAGCATGTGTTGGTTAAATATGGCAGTTTGGAAAGATCTCAAAGGGTATTTTATGAAGGAAATGTCCACCAACATGGTGAAATAGCAAGAAGCCACTAACCTTTATTTGAGTCAGCTCATTCAGAATGTGAATCAAAGCAGACCTAGGGACAATAAGGAACATGGTGAGAAAATTGATAAAGGGTAGCCAATAGAGGTGATTGATGAGGATTCTTATTGGAGGAAGTGCCAATCTTTGAGTAGGGGTTTCAGAGATAATATGGCATTTCCAAATTATTGCATGATGAAGATTGGTAGCAAGCCCAAATGAGGTCATCATATGCCGGTACCTAAGGGTTTGTAGAAAAACATTCTAAACCAAATGGTATGATTTCCATTGAGAAAAATAATTACATTAGTGAAAATTTTCTTGTTAGAGAAATTATTCCAGCTTAGGAGAAGAAACTTGTTTATGCAAGCAAAGCGGATGTAATGGAAACTCTTAAAAGTTTGAGGAAGGGAATAATAGAGTTAGAGCTGCTAGGTTGATAGTGACTCAAGAAAGACATCACATACAAGAGTTCAAGGAAACAATGGGGGCAATTGATGCAAGGAAGTCTACAGCCACGAAAAAAGACTCTATGGAGTAGCTGACACATGAGGAGGAGCCTCACATGGACACTTGTGTAAAATTGCAGCCTGCTGTAATTTCCAAACCAGCAATTGTTGAACAACTTTTAGATACTTTCAACATGCACTTAGGAAACAATATTGGGGGCAGCTCAACATATGTTTATCTTGAACACACGGAGGACATTGTTGGCCTTGAAAGGTATGAAGAGCACACTAAGGTGTCTTATTTGTTGTTGCCTATTCCAATTTATTTCCATCATGAGATACATGATATGGTAGATGATGAAGTCTTCATCATGGATTTTGTTGGACCGAGGCTCCAACTATGTGTCTATGAGCATCTTGTGGATGATATATGGTGGCAAGTTTTATCTCACTTAACAAATACAAGGGCTCATGGGAATTATAAGCTATGGGATCCTGGTAATATGTGGCAATTATCCAAAACTATCAATTCTATTTTTGAAAATTTTGTGACTGATTTCAAAAGCAAAAGAAGGAATTCCAATGTGTCTTTTGGGATTACAAGTGTTGACAAGCATGATTGCTTCATTGGAGACTCCGGTGCAAGAAGGGAAAGTACCTCTCAAGGTACTAGAGTTGGTTCTATGATTTCTAAGAAGGGTAAGAGAATATTCTTTAATCATCTTTAGCCTGCTAGACTATGTATAACAATAGTCATAATGAGAGGAGAAAATATTAATATGGGACAACAGGGTCAAAGAGGTGAGAGTGGACATTCAGGGAAGCGGCCTCCCCATTCTTTTGCCAGGCCTTTGGGGCTTCATGAACCTTCTTTCTTGAAGGATCAAGAAGCTTCACAGGTACAACAACCTGTAGATATTTTGGGCGAGTCTTTTCAGGAGAGTAGCAAGATGGGACAACAGGGTCAAAGAGGAAAGAGTGGACATTCAGGGCAGTGGCCTCCCCATTCTTCTTCCATGCCTTTGGGGCTTCACAAACATTCTTTCTTGAAGGATCTAGAAGTTTCACAGGTACAACAGCCTCTAGATATTTTGGGTGAGGAGTATTTTTGGGAGAGGAACCAGATTTGGAGTGAGGGATTTCGTAAAAACATGCCATTCCAAGAATATTGCAGAATGAAGATTGATAGTCGACCCAAGAGAGATCATCAGAAATAGGTACTAGAGTTACAGAGGAGATTGGGACACATCTCCATTCCACACTTCGATGGTTCTAAGAAGTGTACTGCATCATCTTGGGTCCAGAAGCTGAAGACATACTCCGAATTGAATCCTATGCATGAGGAATATGTAATTAAGTTTTCAATCTCACATCTTGAGGGAGATGCTCATGATTGGTGGCATCATAGGTTGATTACAAAGGGACACATACACATTATGACTCATGTAGAGTTCACACAGAGGCTGGTGAGCATAATTGAAAGGAGGGACCCTAACAGGTATTTCAAGGAGTGGAATCATTAGAGACAAAACCAGTCCCCTGGATCAGTACATTGTAGATTGTTATAGATTACTGGTCATGGTACTTGATGTCACAGAGAGGAGGTTGATTTCGCTGGTCATAATAGGTTTCACTGATGCTTTTGCTAGATTTTTGAATGAATTTGAACCTTCTTCTTTGCATGGGGCTATTAGGAAAGCTCGGGACTTGGAGTTATCCACTCCTAAGCCAAGGGCTCCACCTCACATTCAGCAAAGGGAACCTCCATCTGGATCAGATGAATGTCAGTAAATGGATCCTCCATTGAGGCAGGTGGTGGTTAAAAATCTAATCATTTCCTGAGAACAAAAAGATGAGTTGAGATGAAAGAAACTATGTTTCGATTGCCACACACCTTGGATCCCAGGATATGATTTCAAAGGTAGAGGGAAGGCTCAATTCATTGAATTCTTCAAGGAGAGTAAGGGTGACAGAGGTGAGGAGTTAGAGACTCGTGAGATGGATGATGGAGATGGGGTTGTGTTGCAAAGTGCTGATGTGGGGAAGGAGGAGAAGAATTTTCCTTGGGAGATTATAGCCACATTGCCTAGTACTCTGATGTACAAGGAATTTTGGATTAGATGAGTTATGCAGGGTCAATGAGTTAGGGTACTCATTGATAGTGGGGCAACCCACAATTGTATTGATGCCTCATTGGTTGAGAGGCGAGGACTACATACAGAGGATCTTGAGGGCCTTAACGGGGTTGTAACCCATGGAGAGTCTGTGAGGTGCACATGGTGGGTTCCCCAAATGAGCATCACGATGGGTAACTATACAGTTACCGATGATCTCCACATATTTGGTATGGGAGTGACCAACATAGTGCTAGGAGTGCAGTGCCTTCGCTCTCTTGGGGAGTTTAAAACTAAATTTTAGACGATGGAGCTGAAGTTTAAATCTGAGGGTAGGAATGTGATAATTCGGGGATTATCTACAGGAGCACCTAGGGTGGTTACAATTGAGGGGATAGAGACAAAGTTCCGGCATGGTGAGTAATTTTATTATCGTGGATCGATGCTGAGTAGGATGGATGTGGAGTTGACGAGCAATGTTACACATGAGACAGTTACAGAGATTGGGGTTACAGGCTCAGATCCTCCGAGTTTATCATCATGTTGGTTATCTAAGGAGTCGGTAGACTGGAGATCTCATTTTCTTGTTGAGTACTCTAAGAACCGACACGCTTGCGAGATTCTAGATGGTCACATATAGGATGACACCTACAGATTGGAGGATGAGATGATATTCTATCATGGCATATTAGACCTTGTGTTAGACTTAGGGTTGAGGGTGGAGATATTGCGACATGTGCATTATTTTTGCATGACTAGACACCTGAGCTTTGATGAGGCATACAGGCTCATATCAGAGAGGTTCAGAAGGCATGGGTTGAGGGAGGATATCCCCAACTTCATACAGGGATGTACGGTTTGTCGTTATAACAAATAAGAGCTTACAAGTTCAACATGTTTTGAATCAACATGGGATAACACTAATATGTATTTTACTACCTCTATGCTCGGTGAGCACTTCACCCACGTGTTAGTCAGTGGAGAGATGAAATTGAATCATGGTTATTCAGTAGGTTCACATTCAACACAGGAGGTGGACTATGTGGAGCCAATATTGCCGGTTGATTGTCTACTAGAGTCTTGGGACTTTTCCTCCATGGGACACATTGAGATACATTATGAGGAGCCTTTCTCTTACATGAGTGCAGGTCATGTGGGAGAGTTAGCACCATTTACGTGTATTTAGGTTGTTTCATAGGAAGATTCAGGGGACTCTACAGGATCTAGATTGAACTTTCATAC
The DNA here is from genome assembly GCA_019776745.2 of Taxus chinensis. Taxonomy (NCBI): domain Eukaryota; kingdom Viridiplantae; phylum Streptophyta; class Pinopsida; order Cupressales; family Taxaceae; genus Taxus; species Taxus chinensis. Next base: position 223,474,291 of record CM034154.1, read on the forward strand.
CCAGGAGATAGCGTTCCATCGGTAGGGATTAGACAGATTGACATTTTCTGTGTGGGTACTAGGGGATAGTCGATGTGGGAATCATACCACTTTAGGAGCAACATTGTTCTCCACACGACATGGAGAGCATGATCACTACATGGGGTGTCTTGGTTACTTCGCATCACACCAATCATGAGTTAATTACAGGGTGAGGTGGAGAAACTGACGCTATGGTATTCAACCTCTACAGCATGACAGAATAATGCTTGGGGTCAAGCATTTCTCAGGAAGGGAGGACTGTAATGTCCCCTTTTCTACACCAAAGGCCTAAGGGTCAACTCGGGTCCAAGCCAGGTCATACCCAAGAGGCTGTGGATGCTGGGGGCTATTGTGAAGGGGGCTGCATGGTCCTAATATCCATGGTTTATGTTTGAGGGTCACTTTTGGACAATGGAAACTTAGAAGGCCTCCATGGAATAAAATGTGCCTAGGGTTATTGGGGCTTGTTTGTTGAGGAGAAGTATATAAGGAGCAGAGAGAGTAAGGAAAGGTGCTTTTGATATACATTTTATTGAACCCTTCTTGTGCAGTTGTTGCTGTTGCGTTTCTACAGCTTGTGGAGTCAAATCCCACAGGGACCCTAGCTTTGGTGGTGAGAGACCCATCCCTAGCTAGCAGGGAATTCTTCGGTAGTGAGAGATCTACCCTAATCTGTCATTTTTGAGCCGCTTTCAGGGTCGTGCGGCATAGACATTACTTGAGGTTTTAGAGGACAGATTTTGAGGGTTTTCGGCGCATTTGAGGAAGATAATCAGTGGGCTTCTGGATCAGATTCACGATAGCCATTTGGGTAGGGCGTGGCAGCTTGTGGAAGATGCCTCCATCATGTTTTGACCCCTTTCCAAGCGTGGCGACTTGCAGCCTTTATTTGGGGGTTTTCCAGTTGGCAGTTTTAGATCTGAAGGTGGAAACATTATTTCCTGTAGCTATTAATGTTATTTCCAAAGACCCTTATTTTTGCTCTTGTATTTAGAGGGTTACGAACCTCTGATGTTTTCCAGCAGCCTAGGGCTTTTTGTACTCTTTTTGGCAGTAATATATTATTCCAAAAAATATTTTCATAGTGTTTATTATTACTGTTGGAAATTTTCCTCAAAATTTCATGCACTGTGGGCAAATATTTTGTGTGATATCAATTTAATACCATTTGTTGTCCTAGCTGGACATTTTCAATAAAAATCAGTATTTTACTTTGCTGCAATTTTCTATATTTGGTACATTTTTAAGTGGTATCCCACAAGGGATATTTCATTCCAACTAGGGTTGATGAAAATAGATTGAAATTTAGAAAAAGGAATATTTAAGCAAGATGAAAGTGTCTTCTTCAAGTGCTCAAGTTCTCAATTTCGGTCCTCATTGAAACTAAAATAAAATTAAAAATGATGAAGAAACTTTGATGTTAAAGGATAATTTTATGTTTATCTATATTATATGCTCTTAGAGAAAATTTGTTAGTCTCTTCATAACTACTTTTTTTATTTCTTATTTTGTAAGCTAATGTGCATTGATGAAATGCAAGATGAGTGTTTCTATATCAATACCTATTTTATAGACAAGAGAAAAAACTATGTATTACCAACAACATTTTTGCTTCTTTATTTTATTTAACAAGTTGCATCAAGGATTCAAGTGCTAAATATAAATAATGATTGTGACTAGAGTAAGATTCTATTATGCATAATTAGATCTTATGCAATAAAGTGATAATGTGAAAATTTTAACGAGGTAAAAAGAAGGCATATCCAAACTTTGAAAGAGTAATTAACTAAAGAACAAATGTTTTGGCTCAAATATGCCTTGATAGAATGGAAATGAGAAAACCTTTCCACGCGTTTGATATTACTTTGTTTTAAGTGTGTGCTCTAAACCTCACATCGACATAAAAATATGCGAGCAGCTAATGTATGGTTAATAGAAATCATTATCTATATATCTTGAAATTGAATGTGAAACCGTTATCTTTCCAAGAATATCAATACTACATATCATTTATTAATTATTGCTTATATTAGAGGGGTACAAATCTAAAAGAAGGTCAAGCAAAAAGAAAGTGTAATGATTTTGATGATGAGGTGGTGATGTTTAGGCATAATACTTGTGTCGACTTAGTCATTTTCCGAGTTCAATTTCTGAGGGTTCAGGGATTATTACAAAGATATGTTATAACTGTGGTTGCATTTTGATTACTTGCAATTCTATTATTGGAACACCCTGCTGCACCCAAAACATATACCCAATAACACCCATAATTATTATCACTTCTATATACTTGACAAGAGAATTTGCTTCACCTTACTGAACGTTGGCTCATGTGGAGGAGATAACCTTGAGTGGTAGAGTTGGGCGTCAAATTTAAACCATTTAGATCTCCATAAACAAGATGGCAGCAAACATAATTTCCTTGCTTAAGAATTAAGAGGTCACCATCAACAACATATACTCGTTACATTTTCCGCGTGCTTTCGCACGTCAGCGGTCTTTTGTTTTTCAGCTGGGCAGGTCGGCTGGTCGGAAACAGTAAGTGGTAAAAACTATCTCGTCTTTTCCTCCACCCTACAATTGTCAATCTTGCTTCTAATGTGGGGCAGATGAGCAGAAATTATTCTTCGGCTATGGCGATTTCAGTAATTTGATTATTGGAGATTAAACGCCATCTACGTTTATGAATGATGTCCGTGCTTCCAGTTCGCTTTAAGTACGGGTTGTTCTTAAAGTTAACAGCTATTGCTTCAAGACAATCCAGCGCTACAGTATTCTCATATACTCCAACTTTTAGCCACAGAATTACAGATCCCACAGACACGAATGATATCCGATAAGTTTACAGGACTATACGATTAAAAGGAGTCGAATAATTCTGTTTTAGTTTATGGCGTTTTGTTGTTTTGCACTGAGTATGATCGCAGTACAAATATCGCTATTCAACTCGCGATAATTGCTGAGTTGCAATCGAGCAAGGCCAGATGCGCAGGCTCTGAAAGTTACTTTCTTCGTCGGACGTCAGTTGGTAAGGATGATGACTGATTCTTAAACTATTTGTAATTTGTATAAATCATTTGAAGATTCTTTAATAAGGAATAACAAGAAACTCAATATTAATAAATATGAAATAATCCAATAACTCCTAGACATAGTCAAATTACCATATACATTAAAGAAAAGCATAAATCAACATATTTTTAAAATTTATTTAATTATGAAATAATTCACCTATTACAAATATATATGGATTTGCACGTGCACATACTTTTCTCAAATATAGATAATTATAAAAAATAGAACTGTTTTTTAAAGAATAATAATGTAATTTAAAGTAAAAAGAGTGAGGATGGGGAAATTTGTGACTTCCAAAAAGGTGGCGAAGTTGAAGGTGGTAAGTCGCACCCTATCATCGAGGTGAATTCTAGAGGTGTGGAGAGTAGTGGATCGGGCGGTCTGTGTCCAAAGCATAGTGATTCAACATGAGAGGAATTTGGTAGAGATGAAAGTAGGAAGACAAAGGTGGTCTTGGATAGTATGGTGGAAGAAGAGATTGCGATTCTACGGAGTCGTGCCCTCATCGTCAAATTCTATGGCAGGTGGCTTTCAACCGATGCTATCTCCAGGTGGTGCAAGAAGTAGTGGGGTAGTGGAATTAAAATTGAATTCCTCCCTAATAGATTTCTTCGGTGCTCTGCCGTAGTGAGGAGAAAAAAATTGAAGCCCTACGTAGAAAGGACTGGATTATGGGATAGAATGGTCTCTTTCTTTAGCCCTAGGTCAAGAATTTTGATGCGCTTTCTTTCTCACTAGGCGAGACCCCTGTTTGGACTCATCTTTATGCGTTTCCCTTTAAATATTTGAAGCTAAAATTCTTTCTTCAATATGACTTGGAAAAATAGGAAGTCAGGTTTTAAGAACCGACCCAAGACTTTGTGTTCTAGTTAAACTAATATGGAAAGACCTCTAATAGCTCATTAGATTCTTTCCAAAAAAATGTCATAAGTCATTACTATTCAACCGACCCAAAGACTTTAGATAGTTCTATTAGAGCATATGCGAAAGCCTCTGTATCTAGACTCAAAAAATGATCGAGGGAGTGGCTTCAAAAAGTGGATTATGAAAAGATTCAACCTAGATGTGTCAAGTGTAACCAATTGGGCCATCTCAAATGAAAATGCCAAGCTTGCCCTCAGGGGTCATCCAAAGTGGTCTGGAGGAACAAACCAAAATCCCCTCCTTCCTCTCTAAAAATCAATTTTAATTTCCAAATGTTGAAATTCTCTCTCCTATATGCATTCTGAAATATACTCAAAAGGTGGTAAAAGAGGAAACATAATTACTTTCTTTGTTGAATGTGTTGGGGTTAGCACAAGGTTGTGCAAATAATATAAAAGATCTAAACATACATGAAATAAAATGGATATTCTACCAGAAAAAAATATACAAAACAAGAGATATAAATCAACACCACATGTCTGATTCAATTCTCAACAAGGAATCTTCCATTGTTTTTGTGTCTACAAAAACTATTTTTCCACATTTATGTTCATATACAATTGTCACTACCTTGTCTATGTAGCATTCATTACAAGGAATTTCCATTTTTTGTCTCAAAAACACCACATTTATGTTTAATACAATAAACCCATATGTAGCATCATTAATGTAACATAATACTGGGATCCTCCATGAGAAGCTACCTGGGTTGGTCCCAACACATATGAGTGTACAAACTCCAATTTCTAATCCTTCTTAGTTGCCCCAAATTTGAGAAATCTCACTCTCTTTGGCTTTCCAAAGACACAATGCTCACATAAATCAAGATCTAAATCTATCAAATCTGATAACTTACCCTTATCCTTTAAGATTTGCATTCCATTTTGGCTCATATGGCCCAACCGATTATGCCACATGCATGTATCTGAATCTGAAGAAGATAACACAAAAGGAATAAGTAACAAAGGTAGATAAATATAATGTTCCTACCTTCTTTTCTCTTGCCACAACAAAGACACTTGGTGACTTTCCAAGAGTTTGCTATGAATGTAACCATGCAACCAGCTTCACCTAGTTGCCCTGCATAAATAAGATTCCTCATGAGTGTTAACACATGCCTCACATCTTTCAATACCCATGTTATTTCCATTTTCTACACATTTTTTGATGATGCAACTTACCTTTCTACTTCAGTAATACTACATGTATTTCATTCTACATGCCAATGAACCCTTTTACCAGTAATACTACAAGGTTCACATCACCCAAATAAACATGCAAAAATTACCCTAGACATAATTTCTGAGTTAACCCTTATTAGGGGTTGCATGGAAAGAAGCTCCTGAATCTAAAACCCATGATTCTATTATATTATCCAAAGAAAGAATAAAAGCATATTGAATTACCTCTGCGATAATATTTTCCTCTTTATTTGCCTCTTTATCTTTGTCTCGATGTTTGTTCTCTTTATCATTTGACCAACAATCTTTCTTTACATGTCCTTTCTTTCCACAATTCCAACAGGTAATTCCCTTACATCTGGATTTAGATCTGTAATTCCTTGACTTTGATTTACCATTACTCTTACTCTTGGATCTCTTTTTCTGCGTGCCTCTTCTTTCTACATTCAAAGCATTCCTAGATGATGATTCCTGAATACATTTCCTGTGAATTTATTCATTGAAGATTATACTAACCACATCATCAAAATTCAAAATATTACTAGCAGATGTTGTATTAGTAATATCCATTACCAAGTTATCCAACTATCAGGCAAAGAACATAGGACTAAGAGTGCTTTCACTTCATCATCAAACAAAATATCTACCGATTTTGACTGATTTATAATAGATCGGAAATCATTCAAATGATTAGATGCAAATCCACCTTCATGCATCTTAGAACTAAATAATTTCTTCATCAATTAAACTTTATTTTAAGTACTAATTTTTTCATATAAATTAGCAAGATATTCATTAACTTTACTATAGATGTCACTTCAATAATATTGGAAGCCATGTATGCTGTCAGGCTCAATCTTATGGATCCCAAAGCCTTTCTGTCAAGAATGTTCCATTATTTATCAACCATCTTCATAGGTCTAGAATTTTCATCGAACTTAAAGTAAAAATCTCTTTGATACAGATAATTCAAAATCTACATCTTCCATAATTGATAATTTCGATCGTCAGACTTCTCTACTTTGTATTTGTTTTCTTTTGCCATTACTGTAGCTCCCACTTAATCAGAAAACCCTCTGTGAGTAAATCTATCAACACATAAAACCATCAAACAAAACTCTGATACCAGTTGTTGAGGTTAGCATAAGGTTGTACAGATAATATATCAGATCTAAGCATACATGCAATAAAACGTGGATATTCTACCAGAAAAAATATAGAAAACAAGAGATATAAATCAACACCTAGATTTAATGTGGTTCACCTAGTGTGGGCTACATCCACCAAGAAACAAGCCAATCTATTATCCAAAGCTTTTAGAAGATATACAATGAAGTTTTACAATCGTTCCAAACCTCTCACGATGTACAATACTTTCTTTATCTCTAGCTTCTCCTTCTTTTCCAAGAATTCTCTCTCTCACAATTATTTTCACAATAATCATGCACTCTCAAAATCCTTACTTCTAAACCCTAGCTTTCATAGCTTGTATAAGCATATACAAACTTAAGGCACTTAACCATGCAATTATAATCAATAGATCTACTTTAATATTAAATTTAGATCTAATTCCCACAAGTTAAATAAAACACTCACACATAGGTAATCAAAATCGGTTATCCCTAACTGATGCGATTTCCTTCTTGCCTAACTGATGTTGGTCATAAGTGACCAATCTCAGTCCCTTCATAACCGATGTCGGTTACTGTGTTTTCTTGCAAGTTTAATATAGCATGCTAAACTGAAGTAATTAAACTCCACAACTAAATAATCTCTTACTTGGAGATAAATTACTGCACTATACCTATACACCATCATTCTAAAATCCTTTCCTTAGCTTTGTGTATTCATTTTAAAGTCTCAAACTCGAAAACCAATAGAAGTGGAGTGTAGCTCCAACTTATCTTTTGCTAATGGCTTTGTTAGCATATCCGTAGGGTTTTCACTCATATGAATCTTCTCAATTTTTAGTTTCCCATCCTCCAATACCTGCCATATGAAGTAATACCTAAACTGAATGTGTTTCCTTCTAGAATGAAACGTATGTTTTTTTTTCAAAATGAATTACACTTTGACTATCACTGAACAATTTGCAATCATCTTTCTCCTTTGCCAACTCTCCATGTTAACTTGCTCATCCATATCATCTACTTTGCTAGCCTTTGTAGGTGCAACATACTTTGCCTCTATAGTAGAAAAATCCAAAACCTTCTATAATCTCGAAATATCCAGCTAACTTCCATCCCACCTACTATGAAAGTATACCCAGTAGTGCTCCTTATACCATCTAGATCTCCAGCCATATCCGAATCAACATAGCCACATAAAGAAATATCCAAACCTCCATAGCATAACTACATGTTCGATGTCCCTCTCAAATAGCTGAGTATCCATTGGACTACTTTCCAATTCTCTTTACCTGGATTGGCCATAAATCTACTCACAACTCCCACTGCCTATGCAATGTCTGGTATTGTACAAACCATAACATACATGAGACTCCCAATTGCTAAAGCATATGGTACTCGTGTCATGTATTTGACCTCCTCATGTGATGAAGGAAACTAATATTTTCTCAATTTGAAGTGTCCAGCCATAGGTGTACTTATAGGTTTTGAATTCTACATTTTAAACCTTTCTAACACCTTGTAGATATAATCCTCCTGAGACAAATACAATTTCTTGTTTTTCCTGTCTCTGTGTATTTGCATGCCAAGGATTCTTTTTTCATCTCATAAATCCTTCATAGTAAATGTGTGAGCTAGCTTTCCCTTAAGCTTACCAATGTCTTGCATACAAGATCCTACAATAAACATATCATCCACATACAGTAACAAAATAATATAGCTCCCATTTTCAAGCTTCTTGAAATAAACACAATGGTCATATTCACATCTCAAGTAATCATACTCATGCATGAAACTATCAAACCTCATGTACCATTTCATTGGAGCTTGCTTGATCCCATATAGGTTCTTTTTCATCCTGCACACAAATTTCTCCTTACCCTTGACTTCATACCCAAGCGGTTGCTACATATAAATCTCTTCATCCAAATCATCATGAAGGAAAGTTTTCTTCACATCTAGTTGCTCTAAATGCAAATCATCTACTGCAACTAAACTCAATATAGTACATATGGAATTCATTTTAACAACATGAGAAAATATTTCACCAAAGTCAATACCTTGATTTCTGTGTAAATCCTTTTACTACAAGCCTTGCCCCATATCTTTTCTATTCCACCCTCTTCTTCCTTGATCCTGTAAACCCATTTATTCTACAATGTCCTCTTACCTACTGATAACTTAACCAAATCCCAAGTCTAGGTTTTGTTCCAAGGAGTCCATCTCCTCATCCATGGCATGCTCCCACTAAATGCGGGTCTCGTCCTGTACATTACTTTTTCAAAACTTTTTGGTTCACCATTATTAGTCAATAATAAATAACATAGAGAAGGTGTAAATCTTTTTGGTAGGTTTACTTACCCTTTGTGACTTTCTCACAGGAGTTTGGGGTACCAGAGGCTCATTATGGACCTACTGGACATTTGTTTCCAATTCTGACAGTGACTGTGGTCCCCTGTAACCGACACCAATTCTGTAAACTGATGTCGGTTTGGCTCTTCTATAACTGATACCAGTTTGGCTTATTGATGTCGGTCAAGGGTCAACCGACACCGGTTACTATATAACCCTGTAGGTATGAATTTTAAATATGAGAGTCCATTTTCATTTAAAAACTTCTCAACCGATTTGTCATTGGGTACAAAAATTTGATTCCTGGTACATTCTCTTTTCATTCCATTCAATGTCACGACTCTTAATAATTTTATAACTATCTAAATCCCAAAAAATGGAATCCAAAATCACAAGATCCATAACTAATGAAAGTACATCTCTTGGATTTTGCATTCAACTTTTTTCTAATTTTCCTTATCAATATGCACAAAAGCTTCTGAACCAAAAACTTTAAGAAAAGAAAGATCTACCTCTTTTCCATTCCAAGCTTCCTATGGTATTCCTCCTTCTATTTAACTTGAAGGCCCATAGTTAATCAAAATAAACCGTTGTATCAACTGCTTCTGCCCAAAACTACTAGGGCAATCCAACCTGTATCCTCATACTTCTAGCACATTCCATTTCTACAACACCATGTTCCAACTTTTTTCTATTTTCATGTTCATTCTTTCTGCAACATGATTCTCTTGTGGTGTTCTTGGAACCATCTTTTTTCTACGTATTCCATTCACTGAACAATAATCATCAAAAGCCTTGCTAAAATATTTACCACCATTGTCATATCTAATGCACTTTAACTTTAAATTTGATTCATCCTCAACAAGGGATTTCCATCTTTTAAAAGTCTCAAAAACATCAAATTTATGTTTAATACAATAAACCCGTACCTTTCTTGTAGCATCATTAATGAAAGTAACATAATACTGGGATCCTCCATGAAAAGCTACCTAAGCTGGTCCCCACACATCTGAGTGTACAAACTTCAATTTCTACTCCATATTAGTTGCCCCAACTTTGAGAAATATCACTTTCTTTTTCTTTCCAAAGACACAATTCTCACAGAAATCAAGATATAAATCTTTCAAATCTTATAACTTACCCTTAGCATTTAAGATCTGCATTCCTTTTTGAATCATATGGCCCAAATGATTATGCCATATGCATGCATATGAATCTAAAGTAGATAACACAGAAAAATGAATCAGTAACATAGGTAGATAAATAGAACGTTCCTACCTTCTTTCCTCTTGCCACAAAAAAGGAACCCTCGGTGAATTTTCCAATAGTCTTCAGTGAATGTAACTATGAAACGAGATTCACCTACATGCCTTGCAGAAATAAGATTCCTCCCGAGGCTTGGCACATGCCAAACGTCTTTCAATACCCATGTATTTACATTCTACAGTTTAAGATGAAATTCTCCTATACCAATAATACTACAAGGTTCATAATCACCCAAATAAACATGTAAAAAACTTCCCTGGACATAATTTTTGAAATAACCCTTATTAGGGGTTGCATGGAAAGAAGCTCTTGAATCTGAAACCCATGATTCTATTCTATTATTCAAATAAAGAATAAGAGCATCTTGCATTACCTCTGCTGCAATATTTTCCTCTTTACCTTTTCCTGGGTGTTGGTTATATTTATCCTTTGACCAAAAATATTTCTTTGCACGTCCTTTACTTTCCACAATTCCAACAGGTAATTCCCTTACCTCTAAATTTTAGGTATTCCATTCCTTGACTTTGATTTCCCATTATTCTTATTCTTAGATCTATCCTTCTTCCTATCTCTGCTCTCTACATTCAAAGCATTCCTAGATGATGATTCCTCTATACTTTTCTTGCAAATTTCTTCAGTTCAAGATTATACCAACCACATCATAAAAATTGAAAATATTATTAGCAGATGATGTATTACTAACAACCATTACCAAGCTATCCTAACTATTAGGAAAAGAATATAAGAATAAGAGTTCTTTCACTTCATCATCAAATAGGAATATCAATCGATTTTAATTGATTTACAATAGATTTGAAATCATTCAAATGACTAGATGTAGATCCACCTTCATGCATCTTAGAACTAAATAGTTTTTCTGCATCAAATAAACTTTATTTGAAGTAATAAGTTTTTCATATAAATTAGCAAGATATTTCATTAACTCTACCGTAGATGTCTTCTATGCAATACTGGAAGCCACAGATACTATCAGGCTCAATATTATAGGTGCCAAAAGCCTTTTTATCAATAATATTCCATTCTTCATCAGTCATCTTCTGTAGGTCTATAATTTTCATCCAACGGTAAGTACAAATCTCTTTGATACAGATAATCCTTAATCTGCATATTCCATAATTGATAATTTCGGCTGTCAAACTTCTCTACCTTGTATTTGTTATCTTTTGCCATTGCTGTAGCTCCCACTCAATCATAAAACCCTTTGTGAGTAAATATGTCAACACATAAAACCCTCAAATAAATCCCTGATACCAGTTTTTGGGGTTAACACAAGGTTGTACAGATAATATATCAGATGTAAGCATACATGTAATAAAAATCGGATATTCTACCAGAAGAAATATACAAAAAAAGAGATATAAATCAATATCAAATTTAACGTGGTTCACCCAGTATGGGCTACATCCACCAAGAAACAAGCCAATATATTATCCAAAGCTTTTAGAAGATATAGAATGGATATTTACAATCTTCCACACCTCTCACGATATACAATACTTTCTTTCTCTCAAACTTCTCCTTCTTCTCCAAGAATTCTATCTCTCACAATAATTTCACAATAATCATCAATACTTTCAATCCTTACTTCTAAACCCCTTGCTTTCTAGCTTATAAATACCTTATAAAAACTTAGGGCACTTAGCCATGCAATTACAATCAATAGATCTGCTTTAACACTAAAATTAGATCTAATTCCTATGAGTTAAATAAAATACCCATGCACAGGTAACCAACGCCGATTATCCCTAACCGATGCCGTTTCCTCCTTTCCTAACCAATGCCAGTTATAGGTGACCGATATCGGTCCCTTCATAACCGATGCTAGTTTGCGAGTTTTCCTGCAAGTTGATATAGCATGCTAAACTGAAGTAATTGAGCTCCACATCTCAACAAAAAGTTTAAAGTCACAAACATTATCTATACTATGAGTGAAATATAGTTTCTATTAAATAGTGATTTAATGAAATTAAATCTTATCAGAGGACTCAAATTAAATTGATGTAATAGTAATAACAAATATATATCATGTAAGAGACAAACAAGTGTAATCAATAATAAGATAAGAATGCATTAGCTTGTATTTAAATACATGTGTTGATTCTGGGCTACAAAATAGGTGTAATAGGCTAGATCTGGATTGAGTAAGCTACATTTGGAAAACTAGAATATGAGACTCAAAATAAACTTGATAGTCACCCCAATATGATTATCACTGAGTGTTGCACTAAATTTCAGACTCTATGTGGTTCTAGTGTGTGTATGATTAAATTATGTCTTTTGAAGTTAAGTTACCCTTTTACTAGCTGCACCAAGATAACAGGGTACAACTGCATTTCCCCCAAGATGAATATGTGAGATGGAATCCAGAAATAGTCCCTCTTATACAATGAATGTTACAGCCTAAATGTAATACGTAAATTTTTCTCTTTTCCCCAAGTTGTAGATAGGAAGTAATAGCCCAGACTACCCAACCCCTCATAATAGTGATTATTTTGTGTATATATATATGACTTCCTTGTTTGAATATTGACACTTAGTGACACAAAAAGATAACCCATAAAATTAGAAAAAAACCCAAATTAAAGTGTTAAATAGCAATTTATAAAATTAAGGAGAATGGACACAAGTTCCCATAAGGGAAACTAGCACTCGAGTATTAGTGTCCTTACTGCGCTGTTATCCTAAAAGACAAGAAATAGAAACATGACCAAAAATGGGGACATAGATCCCTATGACTCAACCAAAAGATGTAAACCCAAGAAGTATAAGACAATTTAATAATCAAACCCAATAAAAAGTAATAGGACTATGAAAAGGTGTCACTAGTGTCTAATATTTGTACTTAGAAATCATGTATACAACATACTAGAGGTGTAATGTGATAGTAATAAGTGTCTAATATTTTGTCTACATTCCCCCCTTTATGCTATTTGGATGTAATTAAATAGTATAAAGGGTATAAGAAAAACATACCTATAAAGGGCTAAATAAGTTGTAGTTGAGGTGTGTCAATAGTAAGAATCACAACTTGGTGAACCATAGATCACCATTTTGATCCATGTGGATTGAGTGCATTATCACAAAATAAGTCATTAGATATAAACGTGATATGGAGATACAACACACTTTGAAATCTAGAGATTGATGGAGGGATTGGGAGTGATTAATTCCCAAAGTGATGTGAAAACTCTACGGATTTGAGTGTCCTATTGCTAGAGAATAAGTGTTGGGAGATCAAATTTTCTCTTCTCCATGAAACTTCCTCAAAATGGTTCTACCACTGCAGATGGAAATGAACTATTTGTTACTTCCTACTAGTCACAGAAACCCCCTACGTAAAGTGGACAAGGATAGACAAGGATGTCTCATTTACCCCACTTCACAATCTAAGGGTACAAATTAGGCCAAATGGAAAAGTTCTTAAATTTGATTAGCTCCTAGGTTAGGCCATATGGGAGGGATATTGATATTATCAGGATACATTTTAGAAATAGCCTATATCAATTAAAAAATAGTATTTTATTTAACTTGATCGATTTAAACCAACTTTAGAGAATTAAATCTCCCCCAGATTAGGCCATTTGAGGGTGACATTGTGGGAATCTGAGATAGCTTTGTACTTAGAATAAATTGAACTTTGTGATTTTGAGTAATAACTTTTGTAGGATTTGAATATTACTTTGTGATAAATTGAAAATAGAGTGGAATTTACTAGTTTGTTTTTGTGTATTACATTGTATATTTTATTGAATCATTTTAGGAGGGTAATATGATAACCTCGAATATTTTCCCCCTTTTGGAAAAGGTGTGAGAAGTGAGTCAGTGAACCATGAGCCAAAAAATAGTAGATAAAGTATTTGGAGAAGATTTAGAGAAATATAGATTAGAATAGGTAGTGTTGATTGAAATATAAATGTAGCATATAACAAAGTATAGGGAGTGTGTTAGTCAATATTCAATGCAGTAGATGTCAAAGATATGGTTTTAGGACCACTGATGGTGATGAAAATAGGAAAATGAAGCTTAAGATATGAAGGAAACAATGTCTATGAATTAGTTACCGGAAGAGGAAGTATAGTAACTATAGTAATTGTGATGAAAATAAGATTTACTATAAATAATAAGGGTAGAAAAATTAATAGGAGTCTCATTTGCAAATTGAATCAATTCGATTTGATCTCTAGGTGATGACTATGTTGTATGCGTGAGGAGCTCTACCGACTAGATTTGAGAGGGTTGTAGATGCATTATAAACCCAGCCAATGGATGAACTAGTAAGTATTGTGTTTTGGAAGTATACTATGTAGGATTATAGTGATTTTTATTCATTTTAGCATTTTTTGAATTTTTGAGAATTTGGGTGTTTTTGTCCAAGACGAAGCCGATAGGGCTAGTTTTGTACTTTGGACGATAACGTCCTGATCTAGGTGCTATTGTCCAAGTGGTGGGAAGTATTGTCCAAGATATGGGAATTTTTGTCCTAAGGCCTTTGATGGGATTTTGATCACGTTTTTACATAACTGAGTCACTAACTTGGAGTTTTTGTGCTTGTTTGTGTTTTGCAGAGATGTATATTCATGTGAGTTCCATACAGGTAGAAAGTTAAATATGTTGTTGGCATTGGGGTTAGAGTAGGATGAGCGGGGAATATTAGATTATGTTAGGATATAAAACATCACTAGATTGGGGGAGCTGCCCCATATATGCATTTAATTACTATATTCTATGAGGGATGGTGTGCAGATACATGTACCTTTTGGTTACCTACTGGGGAGATGACAATGACTTTAGAGGATGAATATAGGAATTAATGGTTTTCAGTAGTGGGAGAGTGATTTTAGGCTATGCACTTAGGTGATACACAATGGTAGTAATGAGTTGTGAGCAATTATTTTATAGGGTCGTGGACACACATAAATTCATTTATCAACACAGATGACATAGTGAGATCAGGTGTTTTGTGGTTGTGGAATTTTTATTACAGTTGTATTAGCTTCTTGTGTGGCCATTGATGGAGGAGGGATGTCCATATCATATAGGATGCATGAGATTTTCATGAGTATTGAGCAACATGGGACCTGGTATGCTTGAATCCATTGTATGTTGGCTCATTTATATAGAGATTTATATAGGTTTACCTAGGAAGATCATGGTGGAGGGATTGGTGCTACTACACTTTTGCATATATGGGTGTATGAGAAAATAACAGTCGTGAGGCTGTTAAGTGATCCAGGATAGGATTGGCCATGACTAATTGTTTTGTGGCTTGATGGGTTGGAGTGAGGGATCGTGGATTTGATACCATGAAAAATAGGTCTATTTTGGATAGGAAGGGCCTTGGTGTAGTGAATTAGAGATTATACAAGGACTATGGTGGCTTGGATGAGGACTGTGTTGAGACTCGATTCATCATGTGTAGTATGTGGTTAGAGGAATGATTTCCAGGAGTGATTAATCTCTTTCAATATGAGTGTGTGTCATGGTAATTTGGGATAGACCAAGATGTGCCCCCAGAGTTGTATGTATGACATACATCTATTCATCCAGTGAAGAGAGAAGGGGTGAGGCTAGGTCCCAAAGAATCCTAGTTCCACCCACCATGTGTAGATGAGGTTGATGTGGAGATATTACTGATTTGATAAGATGACACATGGTGGCCCTTAACCTATACTGAGTGGTGGGTGGAGCAGTGGTGGGTGCTATTGTTCCCTATAGTGGTGTATGTAGTAGGAAATACACTAGGTGCACATGTAGGAGGAGGAGATCTAGTAAGAGGTTAGGTACCTACCCCTGAGGATGATGTGGAGGTGGAATAAGGTACATGACATAAGTATGAGACAGTGTGATTTTTATTTTCTACTTGTAATGTGATAATGAGGTGCTAATATGTGTCGTGTTTAGCAGGTGATGAGTGTTAGAGCATGTTCATGGATACATTGGTATGTACGTTGACTCGTAAAATGCCCCCATATTTTTTTATAGTAGGAGGGATTTTGGAGAGATTGGATCATATTTCCGGGGATCATGGCCACTTATTTGATCTTGTGGAGGTGTTTATATCCATGTGTATAGTGTTGTAGTTATAGTGAGATGAGGTGAGAATAAATTTGTCTTGAGTGAGAGAGGTTGTAAGAGGAGATGGCCTAACACAAAGTATTTTTTATAGATATGTTGAGCTTCAAATCCGACATGAGGATACAATGGCCGAGGCATTGTCGTTACAAACTCAGCTAGAGGAAAATTGGTCCTGAGTATAGAGGGAGAGATCTAGTGGAAGGATTCAAGTTCAAGATCTCTAATAGTAGCCTCCAGTAGTATGACATATTTTGTAGTCAACATTTCCCCTTGATTTTTTATTATGAAACATTAAAGAGATGTATATATATAATGAGATAATTTTTATATGATTATGTGTACTTGTGTTGTTATATGAAGTATTGATTAGTTGATTTGATTGGATATTTTTGAAATTGTGATGATATAATTATATATATGGGAAGGATTTTATAGAGTAGAGTATATGTGTTGATAACATAGATAATATCATGATGATAGTAGAATAGATAGTAGAATTATGATAGGCATGCATTTAATATGAACTTTAAATAGGGATTGTAGTAAAGGTGATAACACGAGTGAAGATAACTAGGGAATAAAAGATCATGCTAAGCGATAGAAATAGTGGCATAGTTTAATAGAAGAAGAATGAAATCATATAGAACTAAATAATATAACATCTAATAGGAAATTAGGTGACAAATATGCACAAGAGGATCAAATGATGCAGTGTCATGAGCACAAGTGCCGAATGATAAGCCTAAAGTGATTATAGCAACACTAGGAAGATGTGAATCATATAATGGTGAATGGTGCTCCTTTGGGACCCACTTAGGTCTAGGGTGTATGAAAAATGGGGGAAACATCTTGTAATGCCCCATTTGATGTTCCCCAGTCCCTAGCATGACGACCTTGTTGCTAAGCCTGGGAGACTGGTGTGCGTGTGCTTTCGTTGACCGTTGTTGACCTTGTCCAGGTCGCAGTGAAGATTTTTCACCTTCCCTCTCCTTCTTGCCTTTCGGGTCGTTGTCGACACCCCAAACTGTGGACCCCGTAGCGTCATGGATGGTTATCCGGTTAAAGGAAAATTTGGTTCTCAGCTCTTCGAGTTTGTCGGGTCGTCGACATTAATAGGATTAATAATTATTATCATTATTAAGCCATAAAATTATTAAAATAATGTTTATAATACTATTATAACTCATATCGCTGACTTCGATCAGTTGCTTTTGTGTCAAAAATTTTCACCTCTAGTAATGGATTGACTTTAAGTTATATTTTATTTATTTGTCTACTTCGTTTTAGGGTTTTATGACGTTTTTAGATTAAAACAAACAAAAGAAATAGATAAATAAATTTAAAAGGAATTAAAAATAAATAAATGAAATCCCGTAAAAGGGGCGGATTAGGGCAAAGTGGAGGAAGGCGAAAAAGTTGAAAAAAAAACGTAGTTAGGGTTTTGTCTTTTTGGCTTTTGGAATGAGTTAGTTTTGGGCATGGGGTGGTTGGTTTGGGGGCGCAGGGATCTGCACTCAGAATGAGTTTGTTGAAAGGCCTTGGAAACTTTCAAGAAAATGCTTTGATTCGTGTAAATCCAGACTCCACAACCGTTTCAGCATCCTCCCAGGTCGTGCCAATACTGTCCAGCGTGGATTTACCATCAACACCTGATAGTGTTGCAGTCACAAATTCTTGGGGACAACGTATGGACATTCATCAAAGCAAATGGAGGAGGATTTTTGTCTGTTTTATCTTGTCACATTGCCAGCATCCTCCCAGCCACGCCCAGACCTGCATGGGCTCCCAGCAAAGCCAAAAAAAAAGGTAGAGCAACCTTGTCAGATGTTGCAGTCGCAAGTGCCCTAGTAGATACATTTGTAAAACATGGAAGCATGCGAACTGTTCGTCTAAATGCGTGGAAGAAATGCAATTCCATGGACTGCAATGATTTCGGGATATGCACAAAATGGTTTTGTTGAAACTACATTAGAACTTTTCCAAGCAAAATACGGTTGGCATGGTTTTGAAGCCACACCCCACAACCTTTGTTGATATCTTCCTAGCCTGTGTCAAAATGGGAGCTTTAGAATAGCGCATGGACATCCATCAAAGCATCATGGGAAGATGGATATCTTTAAATGTCTTGTCAGGTACCCAGATCAACATGTATGCAAAATGTGAAGGCATACACAACGCATGTGAACTGTTTGACAAAATACCTGAAAGATATGTGGTCTCCTGGACTGGAATGATAACAGGTTATGCAAAAAATGGGTCTGTTAAAAAAGGTGCTAAACTGTTTGATCGAATGCCTCAAAGAAATGTTGTCTCATAGAATGCCATGATGGTAGCATATGCACAAAATAGATGTGTATAAAAGGCCTGTGGTCTGTTTGGTAGAATGTCTCAAGAGATGTAGTCTTCTGGAACATACCCTGACCTTGTAAGATTCATTTTTGGTTTAATTAACTTTCAGACATGCAGGTTGTATGTGCATGAGGGTTGTAAATACTTTGATGGCATGAGTGCCTCTTGTAGTATCATGCCTAGAATTTCATTATGTTTGCACAACCTGGTTTTTGATGAGCACATTGAGGATGTGTATTTTTAAACATTTTAATGGGGCATGCATTAAGGCATGTGAAGTGTTTGACTAAATGCCTGCACAAAATCATGGTCCTAAAGGTTGCATAGATTTGAGGCTATGCACAAAAGGAGGAAGATGTCGTCCTACCCAAACAACAATAATAAGAAATTTTGATCATGCATTCAACAAGTGGTGGGTTGTACATCATCGAAGGTAGACAGAAATGTGATCAAAGTAGTGGAATGGTTTTCAAGCATGTAGCAACTACTTTTCTATTTAAAATTCAAGTGATCAGGAATGGTGTGACGTGGTGGAGCTAGATCCAGGCTCGTGAACCGGTTGGCGATGTGCCCAAGCAAGTTACTGAACCAAAGCCCGCAGTTTCAACCGACTTCACTCTCCAGGCATGGTTCTTCTTCCCTTACCTCTCATAATTCTCGTGTTTTAGTTCTCTTTTGCAACTAAATAGAATTTTAAATTATTAGGATTTTTAATACAGTTAAATGTCCCTTCAACTCTTTGCAAAACAATAAAGTGTCATGTCACAACTCTCGAAGTCATTATAACTCGTCTACTTTAAACCATGAACTATCACCCTCACTTCGAGATGATTTAGAAAACTCTTACCCTTCTTGATCGCTCCAATATCATTTTATCGACCAGATGAATTTGACTCCCCATTGATAAAGTTGACCTTCTCCTTGTTTTAAATAGTTAAATTTTGCAATTTTCGGAGACTCACTAAGTACCCTTCGCAACTCTGGAAATGAGATGTGAAGTTTCATTCGTGTACCTTGGTATACGAGGAGTCACCTTGACCTTTGGTTTGACCCGAAACAAACATATGACATCCTTTTGACGCTCTTATAGGAACCCTGTTACACTGGTTTACAACAGTAGAAAGTTGTTAAATCTAGAAAGTTGGCTTTCGTTTTGAACCACCATTTGAAACCTGAATGGAGAAATTACGTCCCGTCTTCGCAAACCTCTAGCGTTTATACTAGACAAATGCATGGAACATTCAGTATAGGAAAGAGAACTTTTCGGGATAGTTTGGCGAAGCCATTTTGTAGGCCTCCGGTCGCAGTTTGACGAGGTCAAACTGGTCCAATTTCATCTTGTCGCTCCAGAAAACTTGTTGCCGTTTAAAAATGGTTCTCTAGTTCTCAGTCCCGTCAACTCTGATGAATTCTCTTCATATAGGGGAACTAGTAGGAGATGTCTCGTTGCGTGTTCCTCCATCGAACATCATTTTTGGACGTGGTTTTCTGGGCCCTCGAGCTAACTTTTGTCATTTTACAACTGGGTCAACTATGACCAGTGGCCCCAGAAAACTAGCCGCCAAACGCAAACCGTTCGCTCTTTTTCAATTCCATCAGTTGCTATGAACTCTTTGTCTATCTGGGGACACGTAGAAATTTGATTGTGGAGGGTGTTCCCATCGAAAGATAAATTTTGGAAGCATTTTCTTAGCCTCCGAGCACATTTTGTACGTTTTTGTAGTTAGTAAGAAAATATAAAAATAGAAAGTTGCAGACCCTCGTAGGGTTTCCAAACCACCCTGGAAACTTTTAACACATGTAAATAACTATTTAAAACCCTTTAGTGTATCTGTTGTGTGAAATAGAACTTTTGACAAAATGGTGTTTTCTCTCTCTTCCCTTCTCTTTCTCTCTCCTAGGTTA
This sequence comes from Taxus chinensis, assembly GCA_019776745.2. Taxonomy (NCBI): domain Eukaryota; kingdom Viridiplantae; phylum Streptophyta; class Pinopsida; order Cupressales; family Taxaceae; genus Taxus; species Taxus chinensis. The sequence goes on from CM034154.1 coordinate 223,494,587, forward strand.
CAAAATGAAGAAAAATGAAATGCAATGAATACATGTTTCTAGACCTTTTTATTTCGATTGCAAATTGTAATTATTGTCAGATGTAAATGGGAAACTGAAAAATGATAATTATGATTGATTAGGGTGGATGCCATGCCAGCGATTTATCACTGATATCATGCTCACGTGGGTTTTGCAGGATGGAAGAATGACGACGAAAAAAGGTGATGTGTAATTTAATTATTATTATTGAAATTTTTACAGGTCATTGTAAAATGAATAACTGTCTAATGTAGTCTCTTGTTACAGAAAATTTATAATTGAAATTTGTTAATATGTATGAGATGCTAGTTTTAGGGATATCTTAGGAAATGTGCATCTAATCACCAGTTCAATTTGATTCTTAGTTGTGTATGTCAAAAGGGTTGATTTTTTATATAGTAAATTGAAATTGAAATTAATATATTGTAGTACTTTCTCAGTATTCAATAAATGATTAAATTAATTACTGGGTTATCTTCTTACCTTGCAAACGTAATAAAGAGTCTTTTTTTTTAATGGGAACACTCAACCTTAATAAAATATTCATGCATAGCTTTCCTGCATGTGTGATCCCTTTTTACCATATAAGAAATTTAAAACTGTAGAACGAACTTAAACTTTGCACTCGATGAGACCTCCTAGGTTAGGTAAATAAAACCCCTAGTTGGAGTTTACCGTCATAGTCATTATGTTTAGTGACATTGTCGTGAACCCATATTTTAGGAATGACATGGTCCAACTTTATCCAGAGTATGTGGTTTCCTTCTAGTTTTGGTAATCGCGAGAAGAATGTCCTCTCTTCAGGTCCGACACCAGGCTGAGTGGTGAAGACCACCTTGGAAGTCACCTTATGAGTCCTTGTTAGAAGGAATGACTAAGCGGTGTAACCTTCCCATCTGTGGAGTAGGTAGAGATATTACTCCCTTGTATCCTATTGGATTTCCGGGCCTTACGAAATTAGATCTAGAAATTAACTTCATCAGTGAATGAAATCCCTGTTGGATCCAAATGACCTAAATGAAGATCACGATATAGTTGTTCTATGTCTTGCATTCTCATTAGTGAACCCTTTTGTCCCTCGTAGATAAATGTCTTGTCTTGGGCTTGTGAAAATTTAGTGCCTTGATCTTTCACGAAAGGATTATAGGGTAAATACATTTTAACCTTAATCACACCTATAATAGAGATTAAAGCCCTGGGTGAAACTGGAATTAAGCTTAACCATGTGCTTCTTTAATATGTCAGACAAGTACTTTCGTAACTCTTATGTTTAAAATGATAGTAATAATGAGACCCTAGTGCGACGCAAAAGTAAATCATATGAGAGTAAAACCAAAATTTGAGGTTAGGAATAATGTCACTGGGAGTCCTTATGACTTAGTTTAAACATCTTCATGTGTTACAAAGAATATAAATTGCCTTGGTGTGACCAAACTTTGAGAAAACAAAAGATATATATAAATATAAATGGAATTCCATAAGTTATTGAACTTTAACAACCATGGTAGCGAAATAACTATTCCATGATCGATGGATGTTCTTGGGGAAAAATCTATTTCAAATCCATGTCTCCCTCAATCCCAATATTTCATCTTGTCATCACGTTAGTTGCACTTGTGTAGCAAGGGTAAATTTTAAACATTAAATAAACGTTTGAGAAGCATATTCTTAATATAAGAACAAGATAATCAAGTAATGTATATGTGATTTGAATTGTGCCAAATAAGCAATTAAATTATGGAAAGTTCCACGATGCATAAAGGAAGCCAACCTAAATTGATCGAACTGTAAATTAAAGGTGGAATGAGCTTAAGATCTTGTAGATGAAAAATTTAAAAGAGAGAAAACTATCCTTGCACAATAATGTTCTTAGAATGTTAATCGTAACTAAGATGCAATTAAAGAAATGATGTGTTGTGGGTTCGCCAATCCTTGAGTCTTTTGTCTCGTGGTTGGGTTTTTGCTAGTACTCTTTCATTTGGAAAAGTGTGGTATAAACAGGTATATGGTGTAGTCATGTGTCTATGTGATTTGGTGACTGATGTAGGTGTCGTATATGTTGTTGAGTTGTTCTACTTGGAGTCCTTGTGGCATTTTGCAATGAGCAATGTAAGTCAAAAAAAAAATTATCCTGGTATTTTACTATTGTATTTGTGTGTGTAAAGTGTGGGCACTACATATTGTATCAGAGCGAATGTTCATGCTCTCGAACCTCTGGGATGGATTGGAGTTGTGATGATTCTGCATGATGTGATGGTGTTTCATGATGGTAATGGTGAAATATTGTGAAGAGTAATGTGTTTTAAGAGTGATGTGATCTATGTCGTAATTGTGATAATGTGAATGCACATGATGTGTATGTCACTTAGTGCACATTTGTTATCATGTTGATTGCTAGGAATGGGAGTATTCTCTCTCTTTCGTGTGGATTCATGTAGATCATTGATGTGAATTACTGCTTGGGATGAGAGTATTGACTCTCCTTTTTCATGGATCCAATGAGGAATCCGTGTGTGATGTACCACCTTGTTTTGTGTGAATGGGAATGATATTGTGAATTGCAGAGTGTTGGAGCATTTTGACCTTATGTGATGTGAAGATGTAGTGATGTATTGCATGAAAAATTTATGTAAAGTGAATTGAAGTTTATCGTGATGTCATCACTGTATTGTGATTAGTTGTGTGCTTCACTCATGTTGTTTTGCAATTGAATATATGTCATAATGTTAGACATTGTGTTCCTCATATGTATAATTCATGTAATATGTGATGGTTCATGTCATGATTTAGGGGCATATGGTGAGTATGATCCCTAGTGTATAGTGATTGCACTTTGGGTGTAGGATGTGGTAATGTGATGTATTGTAACCCATGAAGGTAATGATTGTGTTGTACCCTGTATATTTATACCATGCGTAATGCTATGTTATGGTTATTGTGTGTGAATTACCATTGTGTTTGTGATGTAGTTATGTGTATGTTGTGGACCTTACACTAGATGAACCTAATGGGATAAACTGTCAAGAGTGTATGTGTGGAGAGAGGAGTCATGGACCAGGTTGTCATAATCTTGAGCTGAGTACAAGTGAGAAAGTGGAGTCTTATATAGACTGAAAATCCAATTCTATCTATTTAGTATACTTCGAACTTGCTCAGTATATTGTGGGTGCACACCACCTTAGGCTCAACTTATGCAACCTTGTGTCCCCTGCTCTTTCCTATTGGATTGTTCATTGAATAATCCTATGTGATTTTGACTATGTTGATCCTTGTGGGAGTTTGGAGTTATGATTCAGGCAGAGATGATGACAGTTACATTATTTGATATACTCATTTCTGGTTACATGTATATTTTCATGAGCTGAGGCTCGATGTCTGAGTGCCAGCAACTCAATGAGTACCCCTTTGGTGGTGGTATGAGGCCACATAGTGATTGTAATGTGCTATTTTCTCAATACGTATTTTATTCGTAAATTGATCATTATCTCTTTATTGTTAGAACCAGTCATTTTCTTGATTGACATGTTCTTATATTTTGGGCATTTATTTGATTGTTGCATTAACATTTGGATTTTACACTAACCAAGGCTAATTAGCCATTTGTTTTTCTTGGTTTTAAAACTTTCTTTTCATATTTGAAAGTTTTGTAGCCTAGCCCAAGGCTTTTGGTTTTGCCACTTGGCATTTGAATGGATTGTTATGTTGGTTCTAATGTCGTAATGTGTTGGCTTAGGGTCATGGGATTCACCATGGAGTGGTTGAACCTATGGACCCACTTCATTGTATGGGGGTATGCCCCAAGGAGTTACAGATAACTAGTGGGTTGTTGAACCACGAGTTATTATGTCACTTGGGTTTGGGGGTGACAGGGCTCTATGTGCCTAGGGCCATAGGGTGACCCGGCCTCATTTAAAAGGAGAAAGGAGACAGGCCTCTATGGTTGAGTGACCTGTTATTCTTTATGGCACTCTATGGTTGAGTGACCTGATATTCTTGATGGGGCTCTATGGTTGAGTGACCCGACTTGGTTTTGGAACTATGTTTCTTCCTCTTGGGAGGTATATGGAGTTTATCTGGTGATGCTTTGGGGAGGTATATGGAGTTCTATTTTGTTGCTTTTGGAGATATATAGAGTTGTTTCGTGATGCCTTGTGATGTGTGGGGATTGGTATAGTGATTTATGTGTACCTGTGTGATTATTTTTGACACCCTGTTATGTATGAGGCTTGACTCTCCTCTTGGTTGGTATGGACTATTGGATATTGTCTTCGCACTATGTTAGTGCAGTCATGGATTTTTGGGGCTTGTGATACCCGTTGTATATGTATCAACATGTTGATTCTATTGTTAGTCATATGCGTGTACTAGATCTATGTCTAGGGCGTAATTGTTGGAAATTAATTGTTATGTGGTCTACTTGTTGTCATTTTATGGTGTGGTGAAACCCTTGTGATGCGAAAAGGTCGTGAAAGTATGTAAAGGTATGCTTGTGAAAATTTGGTGTTGTGTATGACCCTGGTAGGGTGTTGTGACTGTAGTTCATGATCGGAACCCACAGGAATGAAATAAATGTTTCTTCCATATCAAGATAAGTACTAATAGATCCACTAGGAAAATGATGAAACCAATGAGAAGAAATATCAGTAAGACTATTATGGAATTTTTTGAGGAGTAATATATTAATAAAGTATGAAGCCATAGAAAATCTAAAAGCCTTAAGATACATATAAGGATTACCCATTCCATAAAAATTTTAAAATAGGTAAAGTAAAATCTATAGAGAAATTTTAATTATAATTTTTTTAGGAATAGGATTGCCATTAAGAGAATTAATATTAGTACTAGAATATTAAACCTTACTTTCAAGGGTAAGGGTATGGATATTATTTTTTAAATCACCTAAAACATGCATGATATAAATAAATTCTTAGGGAGGAATGAATTAAACATTAACGAGTTCATTAAGGGGTTGAATCTTTCCATTATGAGTATCCATAGGTACACTATTGGGTTGAAATTCAATATTTAGATCACATGGGAAGAAGAATAAAGAGGGAAATAATTTTACACACTTTTATAAACAAGCTCAATAGAATAATAAATATAAGAAACATGGACATTATCCTTATGATCATTACTATGAGCACTATCTTTGGAAATACCAAGAGTAGAAAAATATGCATCACTAAATTTTGCATATTTTAACACATTATGAGAAGGATAATGAGTACTAACATAATTAGGAAGCACACAAGAGGCGGAGGAAGAAAGATATGAATTTTAGGGTACAATAGTCAATGAGCAAGCAATTGGTTGAGAAGAAGGAGAAGGGATTTTAATATCATTATTTACAACACTTGGATCAGCTCTAATGATTGATGCATATGCAAGTGGAGGAGAAGAGGAAATAGGGTGAGGGTAATTTAGGATAGCATCTAAAAAATCAAATGAAGTGTTGGTATCAAAAGCATCACTAACAAGATCTTATTTTTCTAAAAAATTAACTAAAGTTTCATCACATGTGTCATTCATAGCAATAGAACCAACATCACTATCATATTAACAAGAACTAATATCCTCAATAGGGGATAGGGGTGAAACATCAAGATGAGGGTTTATAAGCTTTATAAATACAAGATGAGTTTTAGGATGACATATAGCAACAATATGTGATTTATGGTAGAAGGCAACTTATTTTTGGGTATTTGCAAAGATGGGATAAAACCCATTCATAGGATCGAGGTCCTACTTGGGGAAAAGAGATTTGGGACAATGGGTTTGCAACATTTTTTGGTAATCTATGAGGAACTCACTAAATGGGGGATCCTATGGATAGTTAGGGTTTAATAAATAAATTGGGTCACTAAATGATTTAATGAAATTAAATCTTATCATAGGACTAAGATCAAATAGATATAACAATAATAAGCAAGATCTATCATGCAAGAGACATGCAAGTGTAAGAAATAATGAGATAAGAATGACTTGGATTGTATTAAGAGATCTAGAATAATTATGGGATAGAAATTGGGTGGAATAGGTTGGGTATAGAATAATTAAACTTCATATGAAAAAATAGAATTTGAGACTCCTTCGGATAGATGCTTTGAGAGAAGGATAGGACTACTCAGGTGCTAGTGTTTCAACTAGGTGCTAGTGTCCTAGAAAATGCTCTACTTCTGATCTTTTTAGGGTTTGAAATTATCTTATTTCTTTTTCTCTTTGTCACATCCACTTCATTATAGGGATCCCGTGTCAGACCTAGACATGAAAAATAAAACATAGCTACCTATACAACGCTCAAGAAAACATTAGATGGAATAAATAATGTATATGTTTAAATCAGACTAACCTCATCAGTCACCCCGATGTGATTATCACCAATATCTACACTACATTTTAGACTTTATGTATTTAGTGTGTGTGTGTGTGTGTGTGTGTGTGTGTGGTTGAATTCTGTCCCTTAAAGTTAGGTTTCCCTTATGCTACTCGCACCAAGATAGTGGGATATAACTAATTCTCCTCCAACATGAATGTGTGAGATGGATTTTATAAATAGGCCCTCCTATGAAGTGAATAATGTAACCCAAATGTAGTCCTTCAATTTTTCTCTTTTTCCCAAGTAGTAGATAGAATGTAATATCCCAAATTTCCCAACCCCTAATAATAATGAGTAAGTTGTGTATATATATGACTTCCTTGTTTGAATTTCCAAATCTAGTGACACAAAAATATGACCAATAGAATTAGAAGAGACCCAAATTAAAGTTTCAAATGGTAATTTAGAAAATGAAGGAGAATGGACAAAAGTTCCAAAAGGGACATTAGTGCTCAGGTGGTAGTGTCTTTACTGGGTGGTACTATCCCAAAATCCAAGAAACATAAACATGACCAAGAACAGGGATAAGGAACCCTGTGACTGGACCAAAATATGTAAAACCAATAAGTATAAGATAATGTCATAATCAAAATCAATCAAAATTAATATAAGAACTAGGAAAAGGTGTTACCAGTGTCTAATATTTGTACTGAGAAATCTTGTATAAAAAACATACTAGAGGCGTAATGTAATTGTAATAACTGCATAATTTTATGTCTCCACATAGACATTGAATGCACTATGTTTTGTAGGTTTCATCATGAAAAATGCCAACACCAACACATCATAGAACCAATTTCAAGAAAAGAAAAAATTAACGTGCACACTTAGGTATGTTTTTCATTTAATCACGCAATTTTCAAATACACTCTTAAAGGGGGTAAAATTTAGATGATAAAATTTGGTAGATTGTCCTTATGCAATGCAAAATTTTATCATTCTCCCTTGATAAGATAAATTCTCAAATTTATAATATAATCAATTCATCTCTCTAGATATCTCATGACTTACTTATCACTAGAAACTACTCTATCATCAATTCTGGGAATATTGTATGATAAAAGTAGTAAAATTCATTTGTGATTCATGTCCAAAATTATTGTTTTTCAATTCTCTTTCTTTTTCCAAAAACGTACAATTAGGTCAAGATGTGGGGTCCAGTCTTGGGAATCTTGTAGGGTCTTACATCCTCAAATTCACTGACTCTAGTTTCAATTTTAATGTAGTATTTAGGCATTTCCATCTTCCTAGGGTTGACCTTATTAGAATATTTCACTTATAAAAGGTTATATAATCAAGGCATTATCAATTTATAACTCACTTGACACTCTCACAAGATCATATTGAAATTATCCTTCCAAATAAATCAAAGGGTTCCTAAATATACCCAAATTAGTTGCATATCAATTAGTGAAGTCCCTAAAATAATTATGAGGTACTCAACCAAGTCAAAGAGTATAGATTTCCCCATTTTCAATCATGAAAATTTCACCAAGCCATGTCTTAACAAGGGATAGGTCACTCCAACCATTGTTCAAGGGTCTCAAGGAATAAAGGGTTGGGTCACATAGTTGAGGAACACCATATCTTACTACTACCATGTTAGGTATATTATAAACTATATAATTATCCCATTATCTTGGTTTCAAGAGACACGAGGACACCCCTAGATGGTTAGTTATTTACTCACACTTACATAGGCACCTATGATAATTAGATGAGGCTTGATGCCATAATGAGGGCATGTAGTGCAACACTTGGATTGGTATACCATATGGGAGTATGACCACCAAGGGTATTCCATCCTTGGCCACACACACATGTTTTCTCCTTTTGGTTTGTTAATGTTGTAATGAAGGTTTCTATAGGTTTATATGGTTTCTATTTTTTTACACGTGATTACTAGTCATTTTGAATTTATGAGAGAAAGAGTGACTTAAAAAATGGCCATTTCTAGATAAGTGAATCATATAAGAATTTTTGGATCCGGCTTATCAAAGGGTCCAATACGCAAGGCGGAATTAACGGGAGTGTTTGATATAAATCCCATTGAATGGGATTTGCAATACCTCTCCATCAAGAGTAGACAACTCAAAAGAGTTATCCTCTTTGCAAGAAGTGATGATATATGAATCACTCCAAAGTACATCAAACTTGGAATTCCACCCTATTTTAACTCTATTCACATCCCACTTGAGGACCAAATCTCCTACCTTGAAAATATGTGGATTAGTTTTCTTGTCAAACTACTACTTAGTTGATCTTCGGTGCTCCTCTAAGGTTTCCATAGAAAACTTCCTTAATTATTCAAGTTCAACCAGCTCCTCCATTTAGAATTCTCTTTGATCCACAACTTCAAATTTTAATTGTTTTACTAACTCCAATGAAGGAATTTCAAGTGATAAAGGGATCCTATCTTCCCTACCATACCAAGACAAATGGAGAATTACCAATTTCTTTTTTTGGAGTGATTCTATTATCCCAAAGAGAATTTTTTACTTTAGTGTGCCTTTGCCTTTGATTGACTTGCATGGTCCTCTTCATTATTCTAATCAAGTTCTTATTATTTGATTCCACCAAACCACTACATTGTGGGTAATAATTGGAGGAAATCTTCAGGTACACTCCATTTCTAAGAGCCCAATCAAAAACCTTGGATCCTAAAAATTCCTTAACATTATCAAAGATGATGGTTTGAGGAATCCCAAACCTTGTTGGAATGTGTTCCAAGAAATTGATTCAGTAGCCTCCTTGAGTGGTATGGCCTCGGTCCTCCTGTTGAAGTAATATGCTGCTTTCAAGACCCATTTATGACCTACATTTGAAGGAGAATTGATCATACCTATAAAATCTAGTCCCCATTCATAAAAGGGTTCATCCAATTGGATAAGATGAAGAGGAAGGGTTTTCAGCCTTTTCTTTCTTGTGAAGAAGGAACATTCCTTGCAATTTCTGACCCATTAACATGCATCACCAAACAATGTGGTCAAAAATTATTCTACTTTAAGGATTTTCATTAATGTGGATTTTGCTAAGAAATTCCCACCAGAGGATCCATCGTGAAACTCCACCAAGACTTTATCCATCTATTTTTCATTAATATAGCTTAACAAGACACCATCCAAAATCCTTTTGAAAAGAATACCATCAATAAAAACATAAGGAATTGACTATAACCTGAGGTGTCTTCTCTTTCTATTACTCAAAATAGGTGGATAGCCACCAATTACTAATAAAGTAACCATGTTATTCATCCAAATTCCATGGCTAGGTTGAGTTTCTTCTTTATGTGGATATTCAATGTTTTGTGGGTTCCCTGTAGCTTGTTCATGTTCCTCTTCCATAAAGAAAGAAGATTCTTCATGATTTCCATGAGCATCTATAGAAATTTATTCACACAATGCTCTGCCTCTTACCAATTTTTTGGCCTTCATGGTGACATCAAAATCCATTATTTTGGTTACCCATCCAACTCTCTTTTCACTGATCTCCGCTCCCATGATGAAATATCTCACACTAGGATGCGAGACTAAAAATTTAATGTAGTTAGTAGCTAGGAGAGGCATGAATTTCTTGAGATCCTACAAGATGGAAAACACTTAATTTTCCAAATTACTATACTTAATCTCAAATTCTTTCAATGTTTGACTAAGAGAGCCATAATTTGCTCCATATTTTCATTGTTCTTCTATGTGAGAATGGAGGGTACAATAAGATCCATGCCATAAGCATAAAGAATGAAATCCTTTGTGAAATATGGATTGAAAAGTGTTATTGCTTGAGTTATAGTGTCCTTGATCTTATTAAAGATTTTTCTCCTTCTGTGGTCTATTTGAAATTGGTGTCTTTCCTTAGCATCAAGGTGATAGGCCTGATTAGTCCTGCAAAGTTAGGAATGAATCTCCTAACAAAATTTATATTTCCAAGGAAAGATTGGAGAGCCTTTTTGTGAGTTGAAAATGAGAGGGAAATAATAATAGAAATTATCTCTGGGTCAATTGTAATTCCATAATTTGAGACAACGTGACCCAATAGCTTACCCTGTGGAACTACACAAGTGTAATTCTTAGGGTTCAATAACACTCTAAACTCTCTCCACCTCTCGAACACTTTATCCAAATGCTTTATGTGTTTTTTTCCATGTTTAGAGGAAACCACGATGTCATCTAGATACACCAGGATAAATTGATTGTTGAGTTTGTGGAAAGCAATGTCCATTTCTTTCAGAAATGTGGCACACATGTTTGATAAGCCAAAAGGCACCTTTTTATATGCATGTGTTCCCCATTTACTTGTAAATGCAGTTTTGTATTAATCCTCCTCTTTGATCTTGATTTGGTTGAAGCCTGAATAAACATCAAGCATAGAAAATGAAAATATCTCGGATTTTACCATTGTTTGAAGGATTTTTTCCATGGAAGGAAAATTATGATGATCTTTAAAACAGGCCTTATTCAAGTCCCTATAATCCACACTGATACTTATCTATCCTTTCTTCTTAATAATTGAAATCAAATTTTCCATCCAAGATGAATATTTGATGGGAAATATTATTTATGATTCAATGATTTTGGATAAATCATTCATCATTAAGGGCTTAATCTTGGGGTTCACAAGCCTTTGCTTTTGTTTTACTGGCTTAGCATCAACATGAAAATAAATGGCATGTTGAGCAATGTTGGGATGAAAACCTTTTAGGTCCTCATATGAAATTTCTAGAAAAGAGAAATACAGGTTTGTTCCTCTTCAATACTGCATACCTTTCCCAAAAAAATCTCTTTTCCTTCCGCAATATTGACTAATTTTCAATCTTCTTGACCCACAGATAAGCATCTTCTTTTCCCTTTGATCTCATTATCAAAATTGAATATGTATTTAAGGGAAATTAATCCTTTAGGTAGCTTGTTTTTTATTAATTGAATCATCTGATCACCATAAATATTTTACAAAGTGGGTTGTAAGTTAGAAGATAATTCTGCTTCATTTTGAATGAACTAAATAATTTTCTCATCATTCTAAAAAAATTTCCAGTTAACATCATTATCTGGAATGGATGATATTACAACCATTTTAACATGTTGTTTTCCTTAGATAAGACCCTTTGTAGAAGAGAATTGAGATCCAATGGTTTCCATTTAATCCACCTCCTTGTTTTTATTTTGCCGCATTACTTGAAGATTGATAGCTTCAAATATTTCCATATGATCTCACACTTGGTGCCTAAAAGGAATGATTACTAGATCGTACCAAGCCAAGAACAAAGATGATAATCAAACACCACAATCAATAAAATGAAATTAATTCACTAGAATAACTTTACATAAAACCTTTGCAAACAAATGAGAAACAATATCATATATTATTATGGAACTCAATGCAATACATTGAGAACGGGCCTTGCTTAAATAGGCAAGGAATAACAATCTAAGAACCAGTCAAGGTCATAGATCAAGCCATAAATCAAGGAAATAACTAGTCATCAAAGAACTAGTCAAGACCATAGATTTAGGAGAGAACTAGACATCAAGGATCTAGTCAATACCATAGATCAAGGAAAGAACTATACCTAACAACTAGATAATATCTCCTAATATCTAAATAAGATAAAAGAAATATCCACACACATAAGTGGGTGAGGATAAATACAATAAAGGTAAATAAAGTACCTAGGTGAACATGAGCTAAGGTAAATACCTACTCTAACAGTTCCTATAATATCTTAGAATATTTTTTTAGCCGCACACCTACCTCTAAATTGGTGAATGACCGACTCAATTTCTCTAAAGACTTGCAAAGTCTTAGTTCGCTTATTTTTTTCAATCAGCAAACCATGAATCAATGCCTCATACTCTGCCACATTGTTGAAGTATGAAAATTATAGTCTATGGGAAAAGAATTATTTTTTGTTCATTAGAGAGGAAAGAACTACACCTACCCCAGCTCCATTTTTGTTTCTTGAACCATCAAAGTATAACTTCCATAGACTAGAAGCATCACTTCCTTCTCCCTTGTGTGGCATAGGGGTGGTGAAGTTTTCTTCATGGATAAAATAATTACCCAAATTAATTTGCATAGTTGTATCATAAGGATCAAATTCATAGTGCTATTTTTCCCATTCATCTAACATAAGGTTAGGAATTGAAGTTGATGAATCTATTATTTCAGTTGGTTTAGGATCACTGTTTGTTTCTTCTTGGATCATATAATTAGCATTGATAGGAATAGGGTCATGAAATTCCACGTGATAAGATTAAATAAGTTCAAATTTAATAGTAAACCTAGTTTTGTACCTTGTTCTAAGAAGCATATGAGACCAGTCTTAAGAAATATATCTGCCCAGCTTAGCTATGAAATTTCTGGAGAAGTAAAGGGAAAATAATGGTGGAAATTCAATCATATAAATTTCTTACATAATGGTTAATATTGGGCAAGTGTGCAGAGTTAATTATAATTTTTTTTACTATACCTAAGACTCGCACTATTGACCCATCAAGTTGTAAGACACATTTAGACGTTGGATTGTACTCAATCCCCAAGATATCTGATATGTCCTTTAGCATGACTAAATTACTAGCACATGAATCTATCATGCAATTGTGAATAATGATTTTTCCAATTATGAGAGATATGTAGAAGGGAGAGATTTAGCCATTAAACTTACATGTTTATCCTTTGGATGACATATGTTGACTACGACATCTGATTTGTGCATGACAGGTTGGAGAGATGGAAGTTGTGTCAATACTTCTTGTAGAAGATCCATTTGAGATGGGATAGATAAGACATCCCACATTATGACATTGATATTTGTTTTCTTCATTTGTTCAAAAATGTTGGCAGGGAAACCTGCATATTTTAAAAATAAAGTCACAACACGCTCTTTGATTGGTGGGTTCGGAATATTTTATGGTTTTGCAGTGTTATGCAAGTTTTGTGTATCCAGTGGAACTTTTTCATTCTACAGTTGTTAAGTGACCCACTGAGAACTAGATGAAGATAAGTTTCTGCTCAATTCCACATACTGATTGGAAGTGTTACATGGAACTAGAGAAATAGGGGAAGGAGATCTCATGTCCATATTCCACTTCTTAGATCATGTATGATATGCCACATAAAGTTGCGACCTATTTTGATATCTAGTTGTTTCTTTATTTTGATAAAATTGTTAAACTCGTCCAACATAGTGGCCAAATTGATTTCTTTGTTGGTGCATAAAGCTTAACCTAAAAATGATCTCTATAAATAATATGATTTATGAAAAATAGACTTGAATAAAATAGAGATCCTTGTTGATTGGGTTAGTGTATGTTTTTTATTCCATTGCATGATTTTTCCTAAACATGTATTTAGCTTGCTTAGGTATCATCAGGATAGATGTGAGTTACACTTCCCCACTACCTATTTATACACCTCTTATAAAGTTATCTTTGCATGCATTCAATATATAAGATATATTTTTTTATCATTTTTGGTTCCTCTCTCACATAAAATTACTTTCTTTATGTGTTCATATTTTATCAGTGTTCAATCTTAGCCCACATTCTCACATGGTATTAGAGCTCATTATGGTAATTAAACGCGGTTATTTTGTGTTTATCTTGAGTTATTTCAAGCTTGTTGTTTTTGTTCTTTTATCTCTAAGTATTCTTTTCTCCCATGTCTTTAGATGATTTGGAGAATTAGAAAAGAAGAAGAGAAAATACGTATATAAGTGGGTTCTACATGACACTCTTCATTTCATGCATTTTCTAGAGAAACAGACTAGGTCATTGAGTATACATCACGTTGAAACCCTAGGATCAATAGTAAACTAGAGTATGCTATGAAGAAAGCTAGATGTGGCCCTTTTCAGGTTTTTTGTAGTCATGTATGGGCTATTTGGTGGTATTATGTACCATAGGAAAGTTTTAGAGAAATCTTGTTTATAGTTTTTGAGATATTTTGTAGGTGTTTGAAATTTTTAAATATGTGTGCATTCATGATTATTCTTACCACCACTTTTTAAATCCACAGTACCTGGTCACATGGATTTTAGCCCCTGGTCACAACCATCCTGAATGGGCGTAACTGAAAAGGGATGAATTTTTTCCCAAGGTGTAGGAGCAAGTGTTTAAATTTACAAGAGTAAAAACATTATAAGGTATATAAATTTTCATGTGAAACTTTTTTAAAGGTGTCTTTTTTGTTAAAAGTTTGTGTTTTTTTGAGATATTTGCATTGGAAATTATTTTAATCCTTAAAATTTTATATTCACACTAAATTATAAAGTGCCAACTTGGGGGGTTATTCCAATAATTTCAAGGGGTTTGTCTTTTGCTTTATGTTATCTTCTACACTTTCATTTTTGTAATCTCTTTTTGTACTTTATGGATCAAAATTTAGTTTCACTTCTCACACCATTTAACTATCACGAGTGGAAAATTAAAATGTAAATATTCTTGAGGAGTAAGGGTTTACACCATATTACAATTGGTATTGAACTTGAACTAACATCATATGCAAGTAAACTTAAGTGGTTTGACCAATGTGATGAAGCATGTGATCTACTATGCTTTTTTGTATCTCTTGAATTTATCTTTCACATAGATTATGGTAGCACACCTAATGACATCTAGACCATTTTGCAATCAAGGGTCGTGAATTGGAAAATGATCTCATTAGTTTTAGATGAGGTAATTTTGACACTACACAAGAATTTTTAATTAAATTCCAATCATTAGATTGTAGTTGAAATAATGTGGGGTGGATAAAAAAATATGAGCACATGATTCTTTCTATTCTTGATAAGTTGGATCATAACTATTTAGTTTTTTTTTCTACCTTCTATGCCACTATGAATTCCCTTAGAGCCATATGTAAAATGCCTTAGATGATTTTGTTAGTTTTTTTACTAGGGAAATTGAAGCTTATTTAGTTGGGTACTTTGAAGTATTCCAAGTGACATTTTCTAATTGTTGGAAATGAAAAAAAGATTCAAATAATAATGAAAAGAAACAAAACAAACACGACAATGAGAAAAAGAAGGATCAGAAACCTACTATAAATATGACCTCTTCTAAAGCCAAACCTAAGAAAGAGAGGGTAAAATTTTCCTATTATAGAAAACTTGGACATGATGAACATAAGTGTATGTAGAAACAAATTGATCACCTACAACATATTCTAGAAAATAAAAATACCAAGGCTCTTGGTTTAGATACGTAATTTTCATCTACTCAGGAGTATTTTAAGACAAAAGACAATGGTAATGAGAAAGAAAAATACAAGGCCATTATAGTAGTTGCACCTCATACTTCCTCATGGGTAATTGACTCATGTGTTTCACACCACATGGTTTCATCACAGGTTGACTTTACTTCCTTGGAGACATGCACTACACTGACTATTTTCATGGGTGATCACACTTCTACTAAGGATTCTAGTGCAGGGTCTGTTGACATAGGTGATGGGACATTTTAGGATGTTTGATATTTACCTTCATTATCAAATAATATCTTATATCAGATCACACACCATGGTTTAGGAAAGTAGGTTGATTTCACTCTACATTTTATGGTTATTATGGAGTTACACAATGATTCTATAGTGGCATTGGAGAGAGCATATTACCAGTCCAATGTTTATCTCTTCTCATACTTTACTCTTGATGATGAGTCCTATACAAATGAGGATATACCTTCAATCTTAACGTTGGATACTTCAATTCTAGTCACATAGTACTCACTGGGTATTGATGATAGTTTTGAGGATTTGGATTCACCCAAATAGACTTATGTTGATTCTTCTTCTAATTACAAATGATGAGAGTATTGATAGTGAGCATTCTGATTTCAATACAGATGATGGGAGTAGTTATGAGGACACACCTACTTCCTCTCTAGTTATGTTTTAGAGGTTAATTACACTCATCTTGACTTTCCTCACTTCTCTCCTAGTCATACATACAAGGTTGATGAATCTCCTCCAGATTATCCATCTTCAATTCCTCTTCCTACCATTGCTTTGAATTTAAAACCAATTCCTTATGACACTCCAACTTCCAGTACAATTTGGGCTCGACGAACTCTACATGATGTAGATGATTTGGTTGGTGATCCATCACAAGATAGGCAGACATAATCACATTTCTAGGATGTTCCACATGTTTATTTTACCTTTACCTTCAATCCATAATATTTTAGTGTAACATGTAGCATTCAAGATTGGTATGAATTCTTCATTGATTCCTCTTTCCTAATAGTTGGATTTTGCATCTACATGATCTATGAGATTTCATGAGGCCTCATATTTTGTGGGGGTTAATTAGTCTTTTCTTCTTCTCTTTTTATCTCTTTATTTCAAGAGGTCTTCTTTATATTCTTCTAGGGGATTATCTACTAAGGGAGATATTCTATGCATTTCTCTTTTCTCTCTCTCTTTTTTCGGGCAAGGGGGGGTGGGTTCCTATGATTTTTCTCCTTTTATACACTTTATGAGGTATTTTATTTGTACTTGGGTACCTCATCAGACCTTTTTGTTGGGACCCAATTTTTGTAACCACGTAAACTATGCTTAAGGGGGGTGTTATTGTAGGTTTTTTATTCCATTGCATAGTTTTTCCTACAAATATATTTATCTTTCTTGGGTGTCATCAACATATATTAGAGTTACACTTCTCTATCTTTTTAGGTGGTGGTTATGCTTCCCAACATCTTATTTATACACACCTATTTATACAGATATATTTTCATGCATTCACTATACAAGCTATCTTTTGGCTCATGTTTGGTTTCTCTCTCTTAGTGCGTTCGTATTTTATTAATGCTTGATATTGGCCCACATTACCACATACTTTTGAATTAAACAATTATTGACATTGTGGGTTTTTGTACCATGTGAATAATATTGTATGAAAGTTAAGAGACCTGGGTTTTGGGGATCTTATCTTCAAACTGAACTTGATTGTTGATTACATGTTGAATAAAATCGTACCTAGACTTTAGCAGTTAGATTTATACCTGGGACTTATGATAATCATTAAGTGAAGATATTATATTGTAATAAATCAAATGAGAAGGTTGTTTCCCCTATAATTTTTTCATTCTATGGCCTCTCAAGATGGAGGAAATTATAATATTTGAATGACACTACTATCGTTGAATGTTTGAATTTTTTTCTTTAATTTGGTGGCCTGTAAAAGTATATGTTTGAAATAAAGAATGGATTTTTAGGACATCCTTAGTAGGAGGTAGAGTATTATACCCAACAAGGGTTGTTGTTTTTCTTAACTATATCAGGGGCTACATATAGACAAGCGTGCATGTTGTCAAAAATGATCTAACACTTTATATTTTGATAAACTTGTTTTAAATTCTAAACTTGAAGGATTTTGATAATGAAAAATATGTACTTTGGTAGACATAAAATTATGCACTTATTACTATTAAATTATGACTTAGTATCTTGTTATTGTTATGAAAAATATTTGTTTGTGCTCCATTATTTGGGTTAGTATTATTGTGTGAATAAAATAGTAGTTTGTTGTGCGTGATATTTGGTCCTTAAACCAACTCACCTAATATTGAATTAAGATGTGAAAGGAAATGGGAGAGTGAGAGATATTTTAGGGAGAATGAAATCCTATATATATGTAACTTCATATTGTGAAATATTACAGAAGAAATCAATTGTTTTCTTTATGCAAATCTGTTGTTGTACCTTCATTTGGTATCAAAGTAATATGATTTAATTCCCGTAAGGGGATATAAGATGTTTCTATTATTTCCAAGGGGCAGTACTTATACTACTTAGCTGTCCTTTGGATGAGATATTTCTTTTCTGCATGAAAGATTATGATGTAGAAAAATTACAACATCTAGATCCAGCCATTTACTACATATTCCTCCAAGAGCTCTTCAGGTGGAGAATAAAAATAACAATGATGTATATTCTATGTTTGAATGCAGAGAAAGCATGTTCTAAATAGATTGGCAGATTGATGCAGTATCTTATCAAATCATCTTACCAAATTCACATTACGAGTCTGTTAGGATTTTGTATTCGACCCAAGTATTTTGTTGTAATCTCTAAGCTTCTCAGAGATAATTGATTCTTTTGAATAGACATTTGGAGTTCTTGTTGATATAGTTCGAGGAATACGTTGGTCTTCCTACTTTACTATAGGTCAAATCGCCCAGATATTTGTTCGCAGTTCATGCAACGTATTTGCATTTGAAGCTTGCTATCATAGAATGAAGTATAACGACATCAGAATTATTAAGTTACTAGTCAATTGAGGGCCATTCATGTGTGATAATGTCATTTAAATTCAAGTTTTGTTATTGCAAACATGATCTCTCCATGTATTTACCCAGTGGATCCATCAATTTCTGAATTGTTGAAGCTTGCTACTAACATTGTGTGGATGTATCCTACCTATTAAGTCACATCCACATACATACAGTTACATTGCATAAATACACTATATTAAATGGTCAAACTAAGTCATTCGTGCCTCATTAACTAAGCATCATTTGGTCTTTAATTTATATCTAATCAATAAGGGAGATGCATGAGAATTTAAGCAAAATGCAATTATCAGAAGAAATTGTCAATGTCTGCAAACAAGATTTCATTGGTCATGTATATCCATGTGGATCCTACTCAAACTTGGCACATGTCGTCCAACGAATACAGAATCTACTATGAGTAATTTCTACTAAAAAATCCACACATCCATTTCAGATTGACTGAAAATTTTCATTTTCTTTTGCTCAGTCTATAATTTTACAAATTTTGAATTTTTCTGTAGTTTTTGCTTAGATAATTGCATTTTGAGGGAAAATAATGCATTTTTTTTGCCATAATTAATGCTTTTTCTGGTTATAGTTCTTCAGTTTCATTGATATTAATGAAAACTTCATTTCTTCTCAGTTCCAACGACTAGTCACATGCACTAAATTTTCTCTTCACCTTGAGCAAGTTTTTAATCATTTAGCCAATTTTAAATAAATTGGACTTTTTATGGTAGATTGAAAACTTAATAAATTTTAAACATAGCAACTTGAAATTGAGTGTCGTTTTTTGTAAAAGTGATTATGTTTTCATACATGTCGCATTGGTTTTGATATCGTTGAAAAATACCAATGTTTGAAAAATACCCTCTTTTTTGTCATCCTGTGGGCATTTCCTTGTTCTTTCCTTGTGTATACATTTGAAGATTATTTTGCAACCCCTTTGAGCGTCATTGAGTCATCAATGTAAAATTCAAACGTGTAAAGGATGAATTTTCACTTTTTACCTGGTGACTTCCATCATGTTGAGAGGTGAATTATTAAAAGCTTTCTGCATTAGCCAGATCATGGTTGAGTTAGCAACATGTCACACTGGAGGATTGCAGGCACATGATGTCTGGAGGTCGATCAGTGACCTCTCATCAATAATCCAATGATCGGGCCACATAGCAAATGCGGTGGAAATTTAATGGTGACTGTGAGTATTTCAATTTTTAGTTGTGCACTGTGCTTTAGTTTAGTTTTTCAACTTTACATGGTGTCTATTAATCTGTAGATCCTGGAAAAAAAATTGTATACAAAAGAGAAAATTATTGCAGAGATCATCCAACTGTAGAGATCCTCTGACCACCATAATTTTGTTCGAAGATGATCATTCAGTTAATACATTCATTCTGGAAATGGTGATCATATGTAGCAAGATCTAGACAAAAAGTATTCGGAAAGTACTTTGCAGAATGATACGATTCACTGTTTAGTGTTCATGTTTGATGAATAAGTGGAAATTTCACATTATGGGCGGGGGGGGGGGGGGGAACATGACAACCAGTGTTCCATTTACATTTTGTGCCTAATGGGCTAAAGTCAAGGGTAACATTCCAATGGTAGTGGTAGTTTCTTATGTTGTTCGAGATCGAGTGACTAACAATTGAACAATAGTGGTTTGCAATTAAGAACATTGTGATTCTTATAGGATGTAATGTGAAATATCTTTTCATCACGTGTGATCTATTGTTTAGTTTTGATAAAAAACGAGTAAGTGAGTTAATTCATATATAATTCCATGATGTACAAACATATTTTCAAATAAAAGCACTAGAGTAAGTCAGTTCATGGATCTTGAAAAGTTTTGTGGGAGATCCAAAAAACCACACAAGGTGGACAATTGATAGGGCATGTTCACGTCAAGGTTTTTGGTAATCATGTATAAAACCATGGAAGGAGAGAGCATTTCTTTTGTATCAAGGTCATGAGTCACATATTTGGAAATGCCATAAGGGTGAGCATAATGTAGATGAGTGTGTGATTATTTTTCTCCCAAATTCGCACTAAAGGGGGAATGTTAGGAAAAATAATTTTTAGTGTTCCATTGATTTGGGTTAATATTATTATGTGAATAAGATAGTAGTTTGTTGTGAGTGATTTTTGGTTGTTAAACCAACTCATGTAATATAGAATTAAGATGTGAGAGGAAATAGGAGAGTAAGATATATTTTAGGGAGAATGAAATCATATATATGTAACTTCATATTGTGAAATATACAAAAAAAAAAAATTCTTTCTTTGTGAAAATTTATGGATGTACCTTTAGTTATATGCATGATTCCTAAGAAAGAAAACTAGACCTTGATAACACTTGTTTTGATTTACATTGAGATTATTTTACCTTTCCATGTTTTTTCCTATACTTTTCTAGAATTATCTTGTTACTTTTGGACATCACACAATGTGTTACTCAGTTGAATATTTCATTATTTAACTTTTAAGCTTTATGGACATAAGAACCTAGTAAGAGACACTAGCGATCAACAGTATTGTCCCCTTGTGGGTGATTTTATCCCTTCACTTATGTTATTACATTTTAACATTACACACCATATGTTTATCTTTTCTAAACTTGTATTGATCACTTTAGGTCGGCTTCTAGTGTTGTTAATGTAGAAATTCAAGAAAAGGAATCATATATATATATATATATATATATATATATATATATATACACACACACACACAACCTACTAACTATTATCAGGGGCACTAGGTTATTATTTTCATCTACTACTTGGGAAAAAAGGAACAACTTGAAGACTACATTTGGGTAGTATTATTCATTGCAAAGGAAGGGAAACTTCTTAATTCCATAACCACATTATCTTGGGAGAAAATTAGTTGTATCCCACTGTCTTGGTGTAACTTTCACAGGGAAACCTATTTTTAAGGGACGTGATTTCTATTATACACACATAAAAATTACATTAATTCTAAAATGTAGCCTAGTGCTCGGTGATAATAACATTGGGGTGACCGTTGAGGTCAGTATGAATCAAACATAGACATATTTTATTTAGTATAATGTGTGTTTGAGTCTTGTGCAAGTAGCTAGGGTTTATTTTGTAGGAACATATGCAACAAGAGAACCCTAAAAAAATTGGATGTGACACAAAGTGAATTAAAGATGAATTTATCAATCACTAAAAGAATTATATTGTTACCCATCACCATAACACTAGTGCCCAAATCAGACACTATCACCCAAGTGATATTTTCCCCTTGTAGGCGATACTATCCAACATAACTTTCATATCACTATTTTCAAAAAAAATCATACACAACTTAGGCTGAGTCTGTTCCACCATCATTACAATATAAATATCTAGATATCAATTAAGTCACTCTTATCATGTCGTTGGTTATACTTTCTCATCATTGTATGTTGGTATATTGCATGTTTCTGATATATTTAATTTTTTCAGTCCTCTTATAAAGATTTAATTTTGTTAAATCATTTGGTGAACCCAATTATTGAATTGTGTGCATCGGATCTATTTGTTTAATATCATGGTGAGGGATTCTCATGGATTTAATATTGAAATTATTAATGACCTAAATCTATACATAGTTGACCATCCTAATAACTTAGATCTCTTGTTATATGTTTATCGTGAAGGGGCACAACGGTTATTTGAGTTAGCCCCTCTGATTGTTAATGTTATCCCCATTAAGGCTCCAACACCTTCTATTCCACTTTCTTCTCCCTCGAACAATATTGTAGTTCCCTGTTACATGTGTGTCTCACCCTGTCTTATCCAATCAAGTCGAAGAGCTTGTTTAAAGACCGTCAATTTTTTAATGATTTAAAATTAAACATTTTACTCAAGATCAAATTCCATCATAGAATAGTATGTCCATATAAACTAAGTGTGTTCCATGGAAGGCACTTGGCCCCTTATAGTTGCATTGCCAAGCTGTTGAAGGTTTCAATTACCATCTCTCTTGGCATAGGTTTTAACCCTATATGATTTGTCAACCACGTTTTGAGATGATAACAATAGATTTTAATGCTTAAAACAATTATACTATATATATAGTAAGCGAATTTTAAAGATATCAAAGGAAAAACAAGAAAATTGAATGAATAAAATTATTAAATAAATTTTATTTTTAAAATGCGAAATGAGATAATTTAAAAAATAAAATAAATATTTAAATTAAAATATAAAGCATTTTTGTAAGTAGAACGAATTTTAGAAAAATAAATAAAAGAGAGTGGGTAGATGAAGATTTGGTGGTAGGAAGGTGATTTGGTGGAGTTGGTTGTTTGGAAAGGAGGAGGCGTATGGGCAGGACTGATGTATACAATATCTTACTCATTCATTCATGTACTCATTTATCAAGATAGCTAAAAATTTCACTACAACTAGACTCTGCAATGGGTGGATTATACTAGTTTCTCAATGATCTTATCTTAGTTAGAATGCAATAAAATTGACTAATCATTACTTGGAAGGCTCTAATTCATCTTCATACCTTGCCTCATGCTCTAAGAATGATGATATTTCATCTACTAAACTGTTCATAAGTCATGTGTTTGTCCTTTTCACCTTTCATTACTCTTGTCTATCATTTTCCTTCAATTAGCCCGTCATTTCAACATTTAACTTTGGCTCTTCTTAGCATCACTCCACCTACTATCAACTTGAATCCTATACATATACATAAAAAAAATTAGTGAATCACTAAAAAAGAGTTTAAGATCATCAACCTTGCAATCATTATGTTCTATGTATAAATTGTTTTTCTTCCTCTCAAGAGAAATCATGTTTGGTTCATAGGTTAGTTTGGACTTATATAAGATTTTATAAGACTTTATTAGATCCAATAACATCCTCATCTCAACTCAAATGTGTTCTCAAAATTTGGGGTTCTATCTCCTTGTATAACTCTCTCAACTCCACTTTTTGTGTTTTGTTCTATAAACCCTTATTAGGTCTTTGCTAGTAGATTATTAAGCTCAAAATATTTTTTAGAGATATTAAAAACAAAATAAAAGTATTTCCAAGAACCCTTTACTTGGTCATATATTTCCCTAAACTTTTAGATCATAACTCCACTTCTAACTCTTACCTCTTTTGTAATTGAGGCCTTCTTATTAGGTCTGGACTATGAATTATGTGTTCTTGCTCCAACTGTCATGCACAAGTATGAATTTCACCCTTAAAATATATAATTGATTCAAAATACCTTACTTTGGATCCTTTCCATCATGTGTTGAAGGTTTGAAATAAAAATAATGATTTTTTGGGTTCTAAAACCCAAACCCTAACCATGTCTCTAAGATAGCCTCACAATGACCCTGAGAGGAATCAATCAACCTTATCTCTCTTTGTATTTAGTTTCAAGGATTTAATTTGTTATTGAGGACTTATAATTCACTCACCTTCATATTATTTTTATCATTAGATTACAAAACCACGTGCAAAATCTTATATTCCTCTCTCTTTGACTATCCTGCTAACATGCATGCCAGTTTCACAGTTGGGGATTTTCCTTTATCACTAAATGAAGTATCAGACCTCTCTCCTTGAATTGTTATCCCACTCAAACATCTAACCTCATGATCTTTCTCCCCTTTCTCATGGTTAGCATAGCAATTTAAGAAAAATATTTCCCAACTCAGGAAATTAGTTTTAGTTTTTAGGGGTTTTATTTACCTTCCTTCTCTTGTAAAACACTACCACTTGAATACACATTGTCTTCAAATATATGTGGAAAACAAAAACCACTCATAATCCCTCAACATTAAATCTTAACCATACAAGCACATTTACAATATTCCTCTAATCAATGAGTCATTCTTGAATCAAAACAAAGTGCCCATACAATATATCAATTTAAGAAAAGTCTTATACAAGAAGATAAACCTCACTAGGATTACTGAGATCAAAACCATAGTCATTTTCCTCTTCCAAATGTTTGGAATGCCTATACATATTTCTCAACTTCCAAATTCACTGTTTTTTCAAAATACCATAGTATGAACTAGCTTCACAGTCTTGTTCTCACATGCACTAATGTACACACACCATGTTATTCACACAAAACCTACTTCACAAACCCTGCATAGATTAATTATAGATTGATATCCAACATGCATTAGGTTTCTATGAATATTCAACAAATCATAGAGATGTGTACATATTTACTATTAAAAAGAATCATATCAAAACACATATTTCCTTCTTGAATCTCTTTCCTTGATTTCCAATCGAATGGGAATGAGGAAACAATTACATTTGATCAATTTATAATCATCTAGGTAAATTTTTAGTAGTGAATATTCATTAATTCATGAATATTCAAGTTTTTAAAATTTGAAATTGGTAATTTTTTCGGGAAGGGGGTATGCCTGGGTCGCCAAATTTTTTTGGGTACAATTTAATTTTAGGGGTTATTCACCATCCCCTCAAAAGAGAATTTCCCAATATTCTCCTTAATATTTTCAGCCGGTAGCATATAAATATATGCTACCGGTCAATAACATATATTTATGCTGTCGGCCGGTAGCATAAAATATGCTACCGACCAGTAGAATATTTTATGTTGTCGGCCAACAACATATATTTATGTTATCGACCAATAGAATATTTTATGCTACCACTTTATATTTATGTTGTCGGCCAACAACATATATTTATGTTATCGACCAATAGAATATTTTATGCTACCACTCGAAACATATATTATGTTGTCGGTCGGTAGCATAATTCGGGAGGAAAATTTTCTCATTAACACGATCATTTTAACTGCTAACATCAAATTTTTTTTAAAAAAAATCCCATACAAAATTAGCGAAATTTGTATTTTTTCACAAAAAACCACTTTTTATTTTTTATTTTTTTATTTGTGCTATATTTTGGGAGGACGGATTTCTTGTCGAGCCGGTCATTTTAACTGCTATTGTCAAAAAATGATTTTATAAAAAATTACATATATTTTTGGCCAACATCATACACTATCAGCCGACAACATAATATATGTTGTCGAATGGTAGCATAAAAAATTCTACCGGCCAACAACATATTAGCGCAAAAGTCAATTTTCCCAGATTCTCCATTACCATGAAAATCAATTTTCCTAGATTCGCTTACTAATTTATATGAATTTTTTTTGGGGGGAGGGGAGGTCTTAAATTTTTCCTTGATCCTTGCGGAAACACGGTTACATCCATTATGGATCTCAATACCACACAATAGAGGAGGTTCATTTTTCTCTAGGTTTTGATCATGTATTACATTCCATAATTTGTTCATGTTACCTTGTAGTTTCTTATTTCTACTTAACCACTATGAGTGTTGAAACCTCATTCAAATAGATCTGAACACTCACCCGAAGTGCACAAAGCTACTAGGTCCCTCCTTTTTGCTGCTTTTCAAGATGTTAGCATACAAATACATGATGATAAATTAACCAAGTGTTCATTCAATCAAACTAAACCATTACATACATTCAATTGGAAAAACACATAATAAGGAAACATACAAATTAGATAGCAATTAAGATCAATTGCACCATGTAATCACCATATTCAGACACATCAATTACCAGAATCCATCCTCCATATTCCATCATAAATAAGTCTTACATAATAGAAGATGAATACATCACCATAACTAGGCGGTGGAACATGTGCAAGTATCGAACCCTAGCACTCATACATAACTGTTGATCTCCAAAACAAGAGTATTCATGGTACCCAAAATAATGACACACAATAGATATATATATAGGGGTGGTGAATTTCCCTTCACCACCTATGTACTCTCAAAATAGATTGCATGCTCAAAATAGCCATGCGTACATTACATGCATGCTTTACAAGACAACTAATAATAGACATTCCTATAATAAACTTTTCTTTAATACTAGTATAAGATCAACCCATGCATGACCTTTAATCTTTGTGTTGCGTGTCCTTTATCCAAAAATAGCTCTTTCTTGACCACTAAGTCTCCTTGCTTTTCTCCTTTGCTTGAGCAGCACTGCAACTTGATTTTCTATTTTTAGCCCATAACTCCAAAATTGGCTAAGTCCTGAAATCTACCTTCTTGGGCTCAAGCCTTCCATGTGCCAATTTACTAGCCCTTACACGCGTACACGCACCCCACTTTCATGCCTCATTCCCCCATGCACTCTTCATACTTAGCCATTTTTTCATTCCAACATTACCCCACACTAATTACATTGTCATCCTCGGTAATGGGGTTCTTGACTTATCTCTCCAAGAATACAAAGAATAAAGAATGAAAAAGAATAAGGAATGAATATACAAGAATAAGGCACAATGAAAAGAAGGGTCTTCAGGGAGCCAGTCTCCTACTCCTCAATTGGAAACAAAAGCTTATGGTACTCCTTGTTAATTGTGCTCTCCAACTCATTCCATTGTACCAGCCCCTTCTTCATTGTATCTGGGATCGTCCCAACTATCCCTTCCATCTCCTCTAGAGTCATATCTTCCCCTTTGTGCTTTAACTCCCTTATCACTCGAGTCAGCCCTGAAATCATTCCCTCCATAAAGTCCATTCTTGTGCCACCAGTGACCCAAAATCCTCTATTCTTACTTCATGGGGCTCCCTTACCACCTTAAGCGCATCACACTTCTTTGAAATCATGGTTATCTTCTCTTCTCTTCCAAGTGCTTCATCCTTCTTATTCGTGAGAACTGTGTCTTCTTCCTGGACTATGTACACCTTAAGGATATGTTCTAGATCTTGGTAGTTGTTCAGTGCCCAACCTACCTTCTTCAAATCATCCTTCAACATCTATATCATGGTGTCATACTCTTTAATCCTGCGTACTATAATCTTCTTATTCTTCTCCTTTTCTTCAACAGTGTCTACTTAAGTTCCCCCTTGCATGGTCGGCCTATCCTTGAAGTAGCAAGTGAACTAAATATTACAAAAAATGTAAGGTCGATGGGTACGTATTATGTTTTTCTCATCAAATTATTGGATGCACCTCCAAAACTTCATGTTCCAATGTTAGCATGCTAAACTCCAAAATATCCTTCTTACGCCTCATCAACCATGTTTCGCGCCTAAGTTAATTTCTCAATTTTCTTCTCCTTATTCTTATTATCCTCTAACAATGTTCTGAGCACATGTTCCCCTTATCAAAATTTCTTTGAGCTACTTCTTCCGCCATTTTTTTCAAGGCATTACTTACCTACTCATCAGTAAACTCTAGTGGGCTTTATCGTTATATGGGTCGCTTGAGGTGCCTTCTTCATTATACACCTTATACATGCTTCCTCGCTAACATCAAATTGAGGTTCATCCATATGCATCTATATTATCCAACTCAACATATTCCTTATGTGCATGTTCGCGCACTTGGGGTCCATCAACTCCCACCCATATAACTATTCATGAGCAAGTGTACTGTGTAATCTTACACAAATGATCTTAGTAATGGTCATTAACATACCCAAGGTCTGGCATTGTAAATATTCTTCTCCCCTTTTTCTACCAGTCCTCCTACCTATGGGAATATGAGTTCCTGCACCCGAGAACATACCTTCTCCCTTTTCTCTAGAAGCTTCTCCATGTGCCCTAGGATGGCTCACCTATACTTCTCTCATTTTCTTCATCTCCTCTGGTGGGGCTTCTTCCTCACTCACTGTGAACTTTTATTCATATCAGAGGGCCTCTCTATTCTATGTGTTCCTCCCCACCTATATTGACATCAAGAAGATGGCTCTCTGTTATGCGCAACCTTTTCCGACACCCCCTCTTCACGTTGTCATCATGTGTCATGAGCTTATGCCTCCTCTTAGTCTTCTTCTTCTAATGGGCTTGGCTTCACAAGGTGTTGTTCTTGGTGACCTCCTCACTACCTCAGAGGTCTTATGCCACTACCACTGTCTCTTGGTTTTTCTCCTCACTTTCCACCTATAGCCCTGGTCTAAGTGCACTGCTCTTTTCCTTTTCTTGGCTCCTTGGCCTCAAGATCAATTTTTACCCCTTCTTCTTCCTACCTCAGAAGAGTATCCTCGCGCATTGCCTTTTGGTGTCTACAATTAGTTTCCTTCTTCCACCATGGTCGAGCCCACTATTATCCTCCATTTCTTCCTCCTTCATCCTTAGGCTCTTCCTCCTCCTCATTCCTTAAGAATTCCTTGCACTCTTGTCCTGTTCTCGACTATCTATTTTCCTTTAGGTAGCTCAGGGAGTCTGAACTCATCCTCAATGTATCTTCCCTTGACCAATTTAGGCTTAAGGTAGATGTATACCTTAGCTATATCTATCTTTCCAACTAATAAGATCATGGAATTAATGATGATATCATTAGATAACATAGTCTCAATGTACGTTGACTTACCAAGATACACGTAAGTATTTCAAAGCATATGGTAGTCACAATCTATCTTATCCGCATCGAAACTTCAGCTTTTACACGTCTGAAAACCTATTCACTAAGGCTTGGAAGTAGTGCACTATGAATGCATATGGAAATTTACACCAAGGGCTCTTCTTTCCATTCTTCATGAGGAACCTTCCAATGCAATAATGCTGGTATACTACAAATTCTACCTTCCCATCCAACACCGCAGGCAAGTTACTTGGTATACCCCGCTCATGCTTGAATGCCTCACACATTCTCCTATACCACATATCCAATCTGATATTATAAGCAACCAACATACCATCACATGTGTAGTCCTCAAACCTTTCAGCTAATGAATTCTTCTCTAGTGCAGGTACTACTATATCTTTTCCTTAGGGTCATCCGGTACCCCAATCTTTGCAAACACGATATATAAGAGGATCACACCCCAAGTAATCTTGTCCACCCATGCAAATGTCCTTGATAATGAATTCTACGATGAATGCAACAATATTTTACATCATCCTCTCAACCATATTCTTCACAAAGTGGAACCATTTCTTGTTTACTTAGCTCCATCTCTCCTGAGTTATTCAACTTGGTAAAAAGAAGCGCGGTGATTTTAACAACAGGGTCAAGTTACCTTTGTGATATTCATCACGCGCCCTCCTTTCTGATATGAAATCTCAATTTTAGTCTCCTCCACACCAATTTCATAATCTATGTCAATGGAAATTTCTACATCCAAGTTCTGGAACCCTGTAAGTCTTCCAATCAATGACACGCGTGATATGCACTCGCATTACCACGAAGTAAAAGAAGTCCTCTTGGAATCTTGACATGAGCCTCTAGTAAAGTCACTTTGATTTTGTCAAAATACAAAAACTCATAGATTTTAAAACTCCCAATTTCTCCAAGGTATATCCTTTGTCATCATAGATTGGTTTGTCATCTTTAGTCTATAAATTGGTCTTCTTTATCAACTCCTTATCTATCTGATCCTTATTTGCACTGATGCGATGATTGTAATCAATGAATTAACTTCTACAAACGTGGGATTCCCAAACATGCCCCATAATTACACCCTTGGGATACTACATTTTAGAGAATCTCTCTTCGGGTGCTTCTTCTACTTCCACCTCAGGTT
Organism: Taxus chinensis; assembly: GCA_019776745.2. Taxonomy (NCBI): domain Eukaryota; kingdom Viridiplantae; phylum Streptophyta; class Pinopsida; order Cupressales; family Taxaceae; genus Taxus; species Taxus chinensis. The sequence goes on from CM034154.1 coordinate 223,524,789, forward strand.
CCTTGGGATTACTTTTTGTGCCTTGTGGTTACTGCAGATGCTCTTTTTGGTGCCATATCTAACTTTCACAACTTATCCTTGCACATATCTGCCTCTGTCTCCCCAAACTCACATGCCATAGCCACATTTTTATCCTTTCCAAATGGGATAGCTCCTTGAACCCTAATCTTCTCACACATTTACTCACTCTCACAGTTCTCTTGAATGAGCTCCATTTTGGCCATGACCAAATTCTATTACAAGATGGCTAATAGATCAGCCTCAATATATTTTCCTCTGTACTCACACTATGCACTCATTCATACACTTCCTCACTCTTCAAGGATCGAATACTCAAACATGCAAAGTAAGAATGGATTCACTTGTACTCCTTTTATAGATTTTTCAGAATTTCCCACATTAATTTCTCCTCACCTACCACCATACTCAACTTTAATTATGTTTTTAATGATTTTTCCTCACTTTTCGTTGCTTTCTTCTGACATTTTTTGCTGCTTTCTTCTGGCTTCATTTGTAACCTTCTACGCATGCTATCCACTACTGTGTTACAAGAATCACATACCTCCTTGGAAATGTGTGCCTTTTTGAACCTTAGTACTTAGATCCTCTCTTCCATATTCCAAGTAGCTCACCATGTCAGCATTCTTACCTTGTGTGGGACATTGACACGACCCTTTTCTCATGCCGTGGTCCTCATCCCTGTTCAAATACCCCTGATGCGTACCATCATCCTTAACACATGTAAGCACCTTCTTCTAAATCAGAATGGTTAGGACAGACACTTATACTCTATGAAAATAAACTTCTCAAGTTGCCAACCTTTTTACACCAATAGGAATATATACATCACACTTATACCTATGTCACTATTCTCAGTTTAGCATAAAGGTTATGTATTTACATGATTTCTTTTTCATGCGCTTATACATGTTTCACCCCACATTAAAAGTATTCATGGTCCTCTGCACATGAACTCAATAGGTAGTAATCAAGTTCCTGCGCTTAAGCACATTTATTAAAAACAAAACAAGGAAATTGAAAAATAAATCATAACAACATCAGGAAAGAAACGCATGAAAGGATACCTAATCTAAATGGCAATGATTTCCTTATTATAAACACCAAGAAGGTTTATTTATAGTAGGGCTTCAACCTACTCCCAGTTTGAAATCAACCAAGAAACATAGTGTCATCCAGTGCCTGCAACTAGTTCAAATGCACATGATTTGAGTATCTTGATTACTACAAAAGTAACCAACCAATACACCTTCAACTTTCAAGGGTGGTGCACAAATTCAAAGTCCTAAAGAAGGACATGTTAACCAAAATAAGATCCCTCTTATTTTGGGTTAACTAGCTTCCTTTTTGTGCCTCAGTCAAAATTTTATACATTTCAGGCACTCAAAATATTATGGAAATGGCTTCATCAGATAGGATTTTTCAGTTCCCCTTTCTAGAAAGGTCCAAAGAATTCCTCCTAACTCCTTGTATTTTTTGAGTTATAGCTCAGCGGAGTTTGGAGGGAAAATTTGCCAAGGTGGACCAATGGGAAATTTTTTGGCACTTACACTTTTGGCTAAAAAACTCAAAGGTAAAATTTCGGCCCGAAAGCCCACAGAGGAAAATATATTGTTTGAGGCTCACACCTAGTTAGAAGGTGCCACGTGTCAAGGCGGAGCAGCTGGAGTGGAAGCACTTCAAGTTTTTTGGTGTTTGGTCAAAATGTGTCAATGGAAAAAATAGGAGTGCATCCCTACCGAGCTAAGCAAATGTTTGCCATCGTGTCTAGTCAGCAGTTGGGAGTCAGGGCGTCCTGGAGGAATTTGGAAAAATTTACCAAAGTGGTTAAAAGTGCAATGGTGCAAAACTTGAACCACATCTCCACACAAAATCAGCCTAAGGCCCCACGTGTCCACATGTTCACAGAGGTCGGGCCGATGAAGAACCTTTAGAAAATTTTCCTAGGCGGGAAAATTGGGTAGAATTGTCTACCTGAGGCCCGCGGATCAACTAGAGGGTGCCATGTGTCATCAGGAGGAGCAGGGCGTAGAGATTTTTTTGGGAAATTTTCACAATTTGAAAAAAGAGGGAAAAAGATTCAAATTTCAACCCGCGAACTCGATTTTTGCCCTAATGTTTGCCATTTCTTGCCCTAAATCTCACTCAAAGGGGCTATATCTTTCACACAAGAGCTTAGATCTTTCGTGATTTTGGTAGCTCCATTGGAAAGATGGTAAAATTCTCCAAGATGGGAACTTTAATTTTAACACTTTTAATGGAGTTTTTTTTAGATCAAAAATGAGGAAATGTCTCAGCACGGGAAAAAATGTAGAACTGACCCCTAACCACCAAAATTCATGAAGTATGGTATATGGTTTCTTTTCCAGCATGGCCGAATGCATCAAAAAATGGATTCCTGAGGGTACCCTGTTACTCCAGTTTTAATCCTGCCCTTGCTGTTTTTGGATTTTTGGTGGTTGGAGATGGATTCAAATCAATTTGCCCACATTTTTTCACCTTCCTTCATAGGTCTGTTCGAGCTTTTGCATGCCCCAAAGCTAGTTTTGGCTCATTAACCTGTAAAAGTTGTTCATCCTGGTAACCTTCTCTGCCTCTCCCTTATTTTCTTCCCAGGGTCAAAAATGGAGTTACAGTGAACCTCCTCCCTATGCTCTATAATGTACATTTTTGCCTCTACTTACCTCAAGTGAAATGATGTTTTGTGCAAACTTTTGGAACAATAAAAAATTTTTTGTGATGCATGTTGTCTTCATCCTTGCTCAATTTCCCTTGGTTGTTTTCTTCTTTCCTCTCTTAATTGTAGGTATTTGTGCATAGTTTGATGTTCATTACACCTGTACTTGGAGTTGTCATTTATGGAATGCACTGGAACATGTCTAACTGTGAAATACCAGTCTTTGGTCTTGTGATGCACTTGTCCATCCTTTCCAGTTCACTCACACTCTATGTGCAGTTGTTCCATGATAGTCAATTGATAGATAATCAACATTTTCCTGCGCGCTCTGGTGTATCACCATTTTAGTGTAGGCTCTATTTTTTTCAAGTCATTCTTTCTCTCCCTATCTCCTGAAAAGGAAGTTAGATCTAAATGGATTAGATTATCTTTCCTGCAAACTACCAAGAATCTTGTGGCAAGTAGTTTATAGAAGAGGAACCAACCTACTCTCATGGAGAGCTTTCCAGGAAACATAGTTTCATCCAGGTACCCACAACTTTGACAAAGCCTGATTCAATGTATCTTGCAATCACTACAAATGAAGGTCCTTAGAAAAGCATATCCATAACTCATTTGGGTGTGCTGTGAATTTGCATTCATAATAAGGACTGATCTTTCCAACCTCAAATGTCTTGTTCTTAATTTGCCTATCATGCCATGCCTTCTCGGTCTTCTAGATCCAATGTATAATGATGTTTTTTTCATCTAACTACATTAGTTTGTTAATGTGATCTTCAATAGCTTACTCATCATCTAGTCCACCTGTGCATGTAATATGTAGGGATGGTAACATGAATTCAACTAGTAGTACTACTTCCATGCCAAACACCAACTAATCATGTGTGGCCTTATTCAACCTTTTATAAGTAGTCTTGTGTTCCCAAAGTATAGATGGCACTTTATCATCCCAATATTTCCTTCCAACATCATAGATTTTTGTCAATGTTTTTCCCAAGATCTTGTTTAAAGCTTCTGTAGTGTCATTAGCTTGTGAATGATAAGGAGTAATTTTAAGGTGTGTCACCATAAACTCTTCCAATAATTCTTATTGTGTCATTCAAGAAATGAGTTCGTTTATCACTTTTCAAGATTAATAGGAAACCATAATTTCTATTAATATTCTCCCAAAGAAATCTTATTGTTGTAGCTACAATACAATCCTTTATAGGTGTAGCCTCTGCCCACCTGTTCAAATAGTCTATATAATTTATAATATAATGCGCACTAGTCCTATGTTTGGGTGGTGAAATATGACCTATAAAGTCAATATCCCATTTCTCAAAAGGTTATGCACTTGTAATCGGTTGAAGTAGCATCTCATCTCTATGTCCAGGTTTTCCAAGGTGTTGAAAATGATCACATGCTTTCACATACTCCTTGGTATCCTTGTACAATGTTTCCCACAAAATTCTAGCCATAAGAATCTTTCGCATGGTAGCATCACCATGTGTAATTCCCCCCTGTTATTCCACCATGAGCCTCTTCCATAATAGCGTCTTTCTCATGTACACAATGGCACAATGGTGACCATTCATCATGAACCTAATTTTTATAAATCCCCACCAATTAACTAATAAGGCATTGTGCGTATTGCAAGGTTCTTCTTCTCCAATGTCTTCATTTATTCATGCATCTGTCCAATACATAATAAAACAAATATGTCTTCTAAATTTGTGGGCACGTGGTTCAATCTAAATAACTACGCATCAGGCATAGTGTCTTCAATGCTCTGCACATCCTCACCTAAATTAATCCTTGATAAATAATCAGGACCTGAATTTCTCTTACCTAGTTTGACAACAACTATGGAATCAAATTATTGAAAATAAGTATCCACCTACAAATGCACCCTTGCAAAACAGGTTTTTTGACTACAGTACTTGAGTGCCATATGATCTGTATAAGAAAATAAATCGGAATCAGCCAAGTAAGTACTTTCTGAATTTATTCAGTACGTCATAGATCATAGTAAAAATTCCTCGTGCTTAGTAGTTGTGTAATACTACTCCTCGGGTGTCAAATTCCTACTTTTAAAACAAATAGGATGATATATAATCCCTTCTTCTGGTTGTTCTAATACTGTGCCAATCGCCATGCTAGAGGCATCAACATGAACATGAAATGGTTTTCCCCATGAAGGAAAGTGAAAAATAGGTGCAATAGTCAACCTTTCCTTTTGTGTCTCAAATGCCTATGGTTGTGCATCACCCCAATAAAATTTCCCTTTAGCCTTTAACAATTCTTCCAAGGGTGCGACGATCTTTGCATATCTTCCTGTAGTACCCTATGTGTCCCAAGAATCCACACACCTTACTTTGATTGGTAGGATCTTCCAAGCCTAAGATCAAAACTATCTTGGATGGGTCTACCAACAATCCTTCCTTATAAATAATGTGTCCCAACAAGGTGCCAAAAGGTGTAGAAAAGATGTAATTTTTGATGTTGAGAGAAATTATAAACTACCTGCATTTCTCAAATATAAGCCTCAAATTATCACAATAATGTTTAACTAAACCATATACTATACAATCATCCAAATACACTTGTAAGAACTTGTGAATGAAATCTTGGAATGTTTGCACTACAATGCGCGAGAATGCCACCGACACATTTCTCAATCCAAAGGGCATAACTGTCAATGAAAAACTACCCTGCTTAGTGGTGAAAGTAGTCTTCTCCTAATCTTCTTTCACGATGCACACTTAGTGATAGCCTAAAAAACCATCTGTAAAAGAATATATCTCACGCCCAATAAATCCTTCCAAAATTTCCTCAGTCAAAGGCATGGGAAAGGGATCTATGACACATGAAGTGTTTATCTCTCTATAGTCCACACAGATCCAGATCCACCCATTATTTTTAATGTTTATGACCATGTGGCTCACCAATTTATATTCCTCAATAGGATCAATTATTCCAAATTTGAGAATCTTATGAATTTATTCCTTCATCTTTATGTGCAGATTAGGATTCATCCTATAAGGCCTCTTCCTAACTGGGTACACGTATTCTTTTAGCTTTATCTTTGTCTCACCTAAAGAAGTATGTACAAATTTTAACTTATGATAGTTCCACGTGAATAAGTTCTGGAAGTCCTGCAAGAGCTCAATGATTTTTGTTACTTCTTGCTCTGACTAGGAATCCCTAATGATTGTTTCCTTAGGCTCATATTTTTTATTAGTGGTAAAATAGGGATAAGGGGTTTCTTCCCGAAACATTAGAAAGCTCCTATATAGAGCAAATATATAGGAACAACACAACAAAACCAATACTATATCCAAGAGTACATAAGAGAACTAACAACCGAGTAACAACAAAATAACATAGAACTAACAACATAAAACTAACAGAACTATCAGTATACCAAAAAAACATGGATCCCACAGTCAATCGACCTATTTTTCAATATTTTCCAACATAGAGGTCCATTCCTTTTCCAGATTGTCAATGGAGGCACCAAGTGTGGCCATATCAGCATCTGAGATACCTCTCTTCTTTTTCTTGTTGGTCTCATCTTCTCTACCTTTTCCGTAGGCATTAACTAGTTGGGATAGCATTTGGAAATGTTGAATTATTTTCTTAATATGAAACATACTCCAGTTAGTGACATGTTACAGAAAATTGTTCGTATGTTCCCCATATTTTTACAACATTTTACATTTTTCCTTAAGCACTTCCAAACTTCCACTACTAAGCAACTAGGCCAATCCATCGAATTTGTTCCCCATAGAGTGCAAATCATTATGTATGAATTGTATCATACTTTTGGATAGTTTGGTATCGATCTTAAGACCCTCTATCTCCATCTTCTCATTAACCTTCTCATTTTGTAAACATTTACCTTGCTCATGATCACTTTCTTCCCTCACCTGATGACTGGTATTCCCTTGCCTCTTCCCTTTCATCTCAGAAACATTGCCCTTGTTTAGGTCTTGAGTACCCTTCACTGCTTCCTCTGTCTCTATAGAATATTCATTACCCTCATCTAATGAAGGGTTCTCAGTGTCCTCTTCAATCTCTTCCTCTCTTTCTTCCTCCAAAATTTTTTACCCGCTTAGGGTATGTGATAATGGACCCAAATAATTCACAGATTTGTTCAAATCAACATAATCTCTTTTTACCAATGCTATGATAAACCCTTAATGCAATGGCACCCCAATTTTACCTTTTTGGTGTTGCTCTATAGTGGCACATAGTTACCTGAGAATATAGTTAGGAAAACTATAGCTATGGCCATGACACATGTATTTTAACATGGGAAAATGGTAGGGAAAAATAGAATTGTGGCATCCTTTAAGCGCTATAAATTGGATCAAATGCAGAGCAACCTCATTAAATAGAGCAGGAAGAGAATCCCTCAAATAATCAACAAATTTATTGGTGAATTTTTCCTTACCTCTTAGAAAAAGATTTAATTCTTCAACACTATCCTTTTTTGTCTTGTAGATTTCCTGACCCTCCTTCTTCATTTCCATAAAAGAAGCCATATATTCAATAGATATCTCTATCTTCGAACCTTTCAAAATCACAATCTCCCCAATCCATGTAGTCAAATACTTCCAAGCCATATGGAAATTCTGACTGATTTGTTCATCGAATCCATCAAAAGTCTAAAGAATGGATTCATACCCTAATTTTCAAAATAAGCCCATGCCTCTAGTTTTATGCCTTTAATATCATTGGGTTCAGCTCGCATAAGATCCCATCTAATTTTCACCTTCCAAGGATATGTCACACATGAGAATATACAAGATATTTGTGTATGGGGCTCCACAAACCAAGTAATGAGATTCAAGTCCTTTCTTCTCACCTTATTATAAACGCACTTATCCAATGAGTTGAGTGACACAAAATAAATGGGCACGAGAGATATCAAAAATCTATCTATATCATTATTGTGATTTACAAAACAAGATTGTCCTTATTTCTCATGATTCTTCCCAATCATAATTTGATTACCCCAATAGATCCTACCACCCTTACCATTGTAAAAAATTAGTTTCCTTTTTTCCATCATTAATGTCCTTAGTGAGTTGTGCCTTCATTGAGGGTTCAATATCATCATAACATGTAACCAATTTCATCCCATCACTATGAACTCCTTTGTTAGCAGAGTATTCTACCAAGATGTTAACTTCTCTGTAAATATGTTTGAAGGTAATACCTTCACAAAAAATTGTTGTTTCCTTAATACTTCCAATGGAGTCTTGAATAGATATGGATGTCGTAGCTTTATTAAGGATACTGTTAATAATGTTTAGAGACTCTCCTTTAATTTCAATTTTTCTAAATCCTTTTTGACTAGATATGGTGATTCCCCAGTAAGCATCAATAGCCTCTGCTATGTAATTGGATTGAATCCCAATATTGTACTAGTACACTAGAATGAATGTTCCATTATGATCTCTAAAAACCCCATCACAACCTTCTTTCCCTGGGTTTCCTTTATACGCCCCATCAAAATTCTTCTTTATCCATTCATAATTGGTTTTTTTCCATCCTTCAAGACTTAGATTCTTAATAGGGGGTTTGTGTTGGACATTCGTGATTCCTCAATTTCTAGAAATTTTTCTTTCCGACTCTATAAAAGTCTTCTTATTATTTTGGATAATGGAGAAGTTTGCATTTATGGCATTAAAACATCTAGCCACCACTTTTTCCCGATTCCTTCTTACCCTTGAAAATTCTTGTATTCCTCTCCTTCCAAATTTCCCAACATAGGTTTATAAGAGTGAGGATCCACAAGTGCTTTAAGCATTGGCTTCTGAAGGGGTAGTACCATTGGCTCCAAATCATCTTTAAAGAAGAAGGAAAGGTCCAATAAATCTTGAAAAGGGATAATAAGGATTTCCTAACCTTTTCCATGAAGGGATATTTGAGGAATAGATGTGTCAAGTTTTCCATTTCCTCTTTACACAACACACACCTATTAACCATTTGGAGGTTCCTTTTGTTGAGATTATCCACTGTAAGTATTTTATCATGTAGAACTTGCCACCAAAAAATGTTAACTTTAGGTAAAACCTCTTTAACCCAAATGATATCCCATTTGAAATTACCATCTATGAGCTCACCTTCAAAATGAATATTATATGAACTCTTGACCGAGAAAGTACCATTATCTTCCCTAAAACAAGAAATATTATCTTGTTCATGCTTCGTGACCACCACCATACCACACAATAAGTTATTAAGGGAATCCAATTCAGTGTTATTTTTCCCTTCTAATAAGAGGACTCTCCATACTTTGTAGGGGTCTTCCACGTTAAAATAATCCATCACCGTAGAGTCATACTTTTTCAGTTATCACCTACTATAAGTTCGGATAGATTTATTTTAGTGGTCTTTCCACTAACCATTTGTCTTCCTAGAATTGCACAATTATTCCATTTACAACCTTTAGAAATTAAATATTTAGCCTAGTTTATAGATTTGCAGAACATGGATCCCTCAAATTCAAGTATGCTGAAGCACCAATCAACACCTATTTGATCCCTCCAATATTTTTTTTTATTATAGAAGTCCACATACTCTCCTCTTTAACCACTCTCCACACCATCTTGGATAGAAGGGCGTTGTTCATTTTCTCCCAATCTCTTATACCAAGACTCCCATTTTCTTATGTAGATTTTTTTTCCTCAAGCTATGAGAGAGATTCTAGATTTATTTTCTAATCCACTCCATAGAAATATATTTTGTATACTCTCAAATTTGTTTGCAACAACCCCTGGAATTTTAAAAATTGACATGGTATAAACCAAAATATTTTGGATGGATAATTTTAGAAGAACAACCTTACCTGCTTAAGAAAGAAGATTACCTTTCTACCCTTTTAATTTCTTAATGAATGAATCAATCAAGAAGTTCCAATCCAATTTTTGGGGCCTTTTAGTCCCTATAAGCATTCCTAAGTACCTCATGGGGAAACATTTCCTTTCGTAGCTAAAGAGTTTTAATATCTTTTGACATCTCTTTTCCGAAGTCTTGACAAAAAATTCTAATATCTTTCTAAAATTTATTAATTGTTCTAAAACATTTTCATAGTCCAATAATATTTTTTTAAATTCTCTTGCTTCCAAGACTGTGGCCTCCCCAATAAGAATGGTATCATCCACAAAATGTTGATGGAATACATTTTCACTATTATCTATATGAGCTATCCCTCTATTTATTCCTTTAATATTTTCATGATTGAGATCTCTTCTTAGAGATTCTACCATAAGGATGAATATAAAAGGAGATATGTGATCACTGTATGACTGAAATTCAACACGTGACCCTCAGTCACACTTGACCTCCCGAGGTTGTGCTAGGACAACCGATGTGGAATGAATGGATGCCTATGTGTAACAAAATGTGATGAAAATGGTCAAATAAGCTATCGGGGAAATCTAATATCCTCTATAGGAACCAATGGAATATGCTCGTCAAGGGCAATGGAATCCTCTCTAACCTGAGTGGGTGTAATGGAGCAGTCAAGAAGAATGCACACATGTAAAAGTGAATCAATTTCCATATGGGAAACTCTCTACACATGATGCGGAATGCATGGAAAATAATCTACAGGTGCCTCGTAATGATGTCTAGAAAAGGCCATGGAATAAACAAGAGAGAGGCATGGTTCCACTAGATCTATGGGTAGTTGGATGGTTCAGTACCAAATGCAAAATCTCTATAAACATCTTTGTTTAAAACATTCAGCTTCCTAACAATATATGGTGGATGTGGGGATGTTTTAAATACTAGAGAGCATAATCTAGTGTCTATGTATGTGAGTTCTTCAGGTTCATTTAGTTGGGGCACGCTTAGATGAAAACTGTAAACTCTCTCTAGTTATGGCCCGGTAATGGTCATGTGTGCAATTTAATCTATGAAAGAAAATAACAAGCTAATCTAAATAAATAAAAGCTACACTATGTTTTTATATTTTCCAATATAGAAGAAATGAAGCAATGAAAAAAAATATAATCTAATTTAAACTAATATTTTAGTATTTTCTGAACTTTTTGGAATTAACAGAGGAAAAAAAGAAAAGAAGAAATTAATTGCCTCTAATTCTAATTAAAAAATCCTAAACAAAAAAAAAATCAGATGTAACTATTTGTCTATGTAGCAGTATATCTAACATATTATAATTAATACACATGTTTTCCAATCTGTAATTATGGATGTGAATACTCTGCTCTACCTCAAAGGCATGGGAAGAAATCAAAGCATCTTAAAATATTTTCTTCCCCTGCAACTTCCCTGACAAAAGTAAAGAAGGACTCAATGGAGGTTTTACAAATAGAATGATATTGCGGTTAATTCTAATTTAATGCAGAAGCATTCCTCCTAAAAAACTTCCCTTACAAACCCACAGGGATCAAAAGAGAAGTAATATATCACCGAAAGATTTTCAAAGAAATAGAAGCTACAATAACTATTGCAACAATTCAAATGAAAGATTCGCTGCTCTAGTAGATAAATGTGTGTATAGGTTTAGAAATAAAGAATTGAAGAAATGAAGAAACTCAATAACAACCCCAATGTGGAAATTATAGTGTTGAGGAAATGCCAGTTTTGGTATCACTTTGTGTCCCCTCAGTTATATTTTCTAATCTTTAGTGTCCACTGGAGTCCAGGAAGCTAGGAATGCAGAAAAAGAAAAGAAGAAGGTGTTGGAGTAATGGTGGCTTACAAAAGAGGTTTGGTAGTAATGTAGGTAGAGGAAGAACAATGCAAGTGAACTTTTCTTGGTTGTGTAGTCTCTAGAAATATTTTAGCAGCATGGCAATGTAAATCACAATAAAATTCTTTGGTCATTTGGTTCAGAAGAAGTGGTGATTTTATAGAACACAAGCTGGGAAATGGTCCAATCAATTTGGTAGTAATGGAATGCCACATCACAACAAGGATGAAAAGTTTAACTCTTAATCAACAATCGCAAGTGGAAGAGGAGCTTGGTACACATCTATCAAGCCTACAGATAATCAAATTGACTAAGAAATGTGCACAAAAGGTGAATTGGAAGAAGTTAACATGTGTCCAAATCACGAATGGGAAGTCTCGAGTAAAACGCATGAAATCACCACTCTGCAAATGGCAGAGGTTATGTAATCACCACCCAAACAAGGAGGCAGTTGCGCAACTGCAACCTAGGTAAGGCAACCGTTTTGTAACTAAAGGCCAAAACTAAAGGAAAAACAATGCAAAAAGCAACAAAAATCAAGAAATGGCTAAGTAAGGTAATCTAAGCTACAAATATGAACTACAAAGAGGTAATGGGGCTCGAACACCTTTGTAAAAGACATGAATCATCATTGGGGAATTTTAAACCATTTCTGACAATGTAGAATGTGCAAATTTGGGTGCGTACATATTGCCCCCTCGAAGAAGCATTTTAGCCATGAAGAGGCACAAAATGTAGAATCTGAGTATGGCATTCCTAAAATGGGATTTAAAAGTTATACTTTACGTGCCCATGTGCCGAAGTGATGTCGTCTAAGCTCCCACTGTCTGCAAAATGCAAACAAGAATCATATTGAAAAATAAATGCTAAAACAAAACAACATGAGGACTTACCATTTGCGCAAGGATAGAAATATACTTGTGCCAATGCTCCAGCCCTACAAATCACACACACTAAACACGAAGTTAAAACAAAACACATATATATCTACAACCATTCATTTGCACTCACCCTCATAGTGATTTTGGAGCTCTGAATTACCTATAACCATTTTCAGCAAGAGTATAGCTGAATCGAAGAGCACAACGTCATAATCATGGCCCCATGAGTGAGAGATACAGTGGCTAAGAAAAAGGTCAATATTTTGCATTTACTCATTTTAAGCCTAAAATGTGAAAAAATTAAAAATCTACACCTACAGGGGGTAATTTTTGCAAATATTCCAATAGAAAAGTTCCTTAGGGGGCGTTTAGGTGGGTCTAGATTTTATTTCATCTAAAATGATCAATTTTGTCATTTTTTTTAGTTTTTGGGTCAAAGGGGATGACTTGTCTATTCTAGACACGACCATTGCCATGTGCAGGGTGGGGGATATCTAACCGCCGAGGTGATTATGCAACTGCCACTTTGCACAGGGTGGCGGTTTTCTAACAGTCGAGGCAGAACCTTAGTTTGAGCAACTTAGGTGTATTTTTTGGGGTTTTAAGTTTTTTTATAATCTTTTTGATGAGCTTATGTATTGAATCATGTTGCTAACTCACTCTTTTTCTTGTTTTTGTAAACATTGAAGAAGGATGACTATGTTCGATGGAGTTGGGTGAGAGAGTGTGATTGGCTCACTGTGATTATTTATTGGTTGACTCGGGAAAAGAGAGACTTGCTACATATAGTTGACATATGGAGGATCTATCAGACAACATTGTTAGCACTGGCTAGTTATTTATTTTGTGACTTATTAAGTTATTGGGATGTCAACGGGAACACTTTCCGATTTTCTGGCATCAGAGGAGAGTGGACCATCACTCTCGAGGATGTTCATAGGATCTTGGGTGTTCCTGTGATTGGCAGACGGTTAACACTAGAGAAAGGTTCTCCAGCTATATATAGGTAGTGGGCATCATATATGGGAGATGATGAAGCCTCCAATGTGGGTAACAAGTAGGGTATGTGTCTATTATCACTTGCCTCTGCATCTATCCCCACTCTATGTAAGGCCATTATTGGTATTTTAGCCTTGCGTTTGCTGGGAGACAAGGGCAAGGACAAGCTCTTGTATTGTTGGGCTCTTATCATTTAGGCTATTGAGCTGCATGGGAGGATCATTACTTGGGGTGTGGACATTCTTTGAACCACATACCATGACTTATCCTTGAGTCACCCTACTTTGGTTATGGCTTGAGTTTATGAGAGGATCATCCCCTATCAAAGGGGAGTTGACATATTAGATCCAAGGGTTATCACAGCCGCCATATGGACAATCTTGATAGTTCTCGAGGGGTACATCAACCTGTTGTTACTCTTACCACAAATGAATTTATTGCTAGGCCATACCATGATATGATTGGGTTATGGGGAGATGATAGATTTATATTGATTTCATGCAGTACCATGACTTAATTAGTGGACATGACAAGTAGGGTGGGGTTACACCTTGTTGATAGAGTGCCCTAGCAATTTGGGCTTCCATACGTTGATGTACTTCCTATCATTATTATTATTTACTATGGCATCAAAGAGGCTTGGGGAGGCCCTAAGATCTTGCATGGTTGGATAGTTGTCACTCTCGGGGTACCTATTACTGCGAAGGTTATCCTTGTTCCTAGAGTACCAGAATCCCTCTTCTAGATTGAGGCCACACCCACTCATAGTGGGGAGGAGGCGGAGTCCACATAGCTTTAGAGATAGAGCCCGAGGGCGAGTTAGGCGAGGAGATGGGGGAGCATACCGGAGGGGAGGAGCATGAAAAGGATGAGGATAAAAAAAAAGAGTGGTGGGTTACAGAGGATATCTCTATTACAGAGAGAGCAAATGTGGAGGTGGAAAAGAAACTCTTATTTATGAGGAGCCACTTACTCACAAGGGATGTGGGGATAAGTAGTTTTTTATGGGTTAGCACATCACCTTAGGTGAGGGTGAGGCTCAACAGGTTCCTGCAGTGGCTCCAACACCACTAGCTACACCGAACGACCCTTCATAGATGCCAGGAGATCTGATTATGGAGATACTCTTCTCTCAACCTTGTTATCTAGAATTTTTAGTAAGCTACGCATTGTGTCTCTTTTTGGTTTTTTGAATATTTTTAATTCTCCATTGTTTTCACTTGTGTTTTGCAACCACTGCTGATGGATGGCAAGATCTTATTCACTAGATCTTGGTTGATACACTAATCATTCCCACATGGAACAACTAGGAGGATCTTCTCATAGACATGGGGTAGTGGATGCAGGTCGGCTTTCACACTGATGTTTTTGCACCAGTTTGGCAAGCCATAGAGATAATCTTAGAGATGAAGACCAAGCTTACTGCATTCCGTCTAGCTCAAAGGATGGAGAGGTGGATCCACTTTCACAGTGAGGCTATGACTACTGGAAGATAACATGGTCACTCTCATAATTCACTGCATGGAGTCTCACACTCACACCGTAGAAGCCACAACAGGAGTTATCCACGCACCTTCTTAGGGATCCTATAGGGAGGGATAGGCCATGTGCCTTTATTAATTTGATTTCATTTTGTGAGACATATATATGATTTTTTTTTTGATCTCATGCTCATTACGAGTATTTTGATGACACCTAGAGTGTGACGGCATATATATATATATACAGATACTTCTTTTTGTTTCAGTTATTCTTGAGTATAAGTTGCATCATTGATTGTTTATTTTGCTTGTGTACTCTTAGATGCTCAAAATTACCAATGTTTTTATATGATTTTTGGATGCATGCCATGGATGATGATATGATGACAAAATGATTTATTTTTGTTGTTGTTTTTATATGATACTTATGTAAACACAATGTAATGTCGAAACTTTTGTCTTTCAAGCAATATTTGATACTTCTTATTTGGATGGAAAAATGTGATGGAAAAGATTTGATAATAAAATTAACTCACCCCACTTCTAACCCCACAAAACTAGTAAGATGTGAGGGCTCAACACTGAGATCCAGAAGTGACGTGAGTTGTATGATTTTGATAAATGGAAGTGGTGAGAGAAAGACCAGATTTTGAAAGAAATCCAATTAGAAACCTACAACCTAACTCCACACATAGTTTACTACATAGTTTCGAATTTGATTTGCTTGCAATTTTATCCAGACTTAGACCCGTAGATGGCCTCTTGATTGACAAAATCTAGTTTTAAGGATTTAAATCTTTTGGAACATACACGTCTAATTCACTTTTGGGATTTAAGATTTCAAAGAACTTTTTATTGAATGAATTTTTTACAACTTACTAACTTATTTAAAGAGACCCCTATACCTTTCCCCATGCTACTGGTAAGAAGCATGGTCTCATCACCAAAGACAAGGCATAGACAAGTAAGGGCACTTCCCTCATTTCCCAATCTCACGTCACCAATGAGAAACGTGGGCTCATTACCAAAGATTGGTGGGGCAAGGAAGTGTAGTTTTATTTGTAAATGAAATATTTTTACATTTATTTGATTTGAATTTTTCATTTTTTCATTTTTAACTTTGAGTTGTGCTTTTGGGAGGGATAACTTTCCCCTAGCCTCAACCCCACGTAACTAGTAAGATGTGAAGACTCAACATTGAATGCAGAGATAGGTGAACAAGAAATATGGGTAAAATGTTTAGAATGATTTTTCTACCAATGAGATTTTTTGGGAGAGATGTGACATCAAGAAGCTTCTAGAGTAGACTATTGGCAAAGACATCTAGGCTATAAGAAACTACAGGAAGAACCAAGTATGTAGGCCTTGGTAGGATCAATGTCAAAATTATGTCTTAACTTGTTGAGCTTGATGAAATGATTTAGAAATGTTGATGATAATATTGCGGAAATTTTAAGAAATGTGATTGAATGTTTTGTCAAAATTTTTAGAAGTTTTTGAAAGTTGCTTGAAAGATAATTTCTTTGATTAAAAATTTACTAAATGATTTGGCAGATGAAAATGTAGTACATATGCAATAATGTACATATGGAAATACAAATGGATCATGCATAATAAATTTTTAAGTGAAGTGAATAGACGGATTCATTAGATTCTTCACCCTCTAATGTACATAGATGAAATTCCCCATTCTTGTAGTTCTCCATGACTCGATATGGACCCAACAACTTGGGCTTGAATTTCCTTCATTTGTCTGCTTTCTTATATATGTGGATATCAAGTCTCAATACTAGATTTACTTCACGTATTTTTTTCTCGTAAACCTTCTTATTATACTAACAGGCTATCCTATCAACATAAAATTTGTGTCCATGTTCAGCATCAACCAAACTTCATCGAGGCTTTCTAATTCAACGAGTCATGCCTCGTGATATCCTTCTTCACCTAAGATGCCTTGCAATGATATTCAGAGACTAGGTATCTCAACTTCAAGTGGTAAAACCACTTTAGAATTGAACACTAAGGAATATGGGGTCTCCCCCAAATGTATTCTTACCAAAGTTTTTTAGGCCCATAAAGCCGGAAATAGCTTTAAATGCTAATCATGTTTATTCTCCTTGACCATTTTTAGGAGAATGGATTTTAACGTTTTGTTCATAGCCTCATCCTATCAATTGGCCCGAGGATAGTATAAAGAGGTTGTGTGGTGGTTTATATGGAACTTTGTGCATATCTCATGTACCTCTTCATTCTTAAAAGGTGTGTCATTATCTGTGATAATGACCTATGTGACCCCGTACCTATAAATGATCTGATTGAAGATGAACTCTGTAATCATGGAGCCATGAACGATGGTAAGAGAAATAGCCTCAAACCACTTTGTGAAATATTCCATGGCCATAATTATAAAATTGTGGCCATCCGTCGATGAGGGAGAAAACTTCCCTACCAACTCTAAACCCCATGTGGAAATGGGCCAGGGTGTTGCTATAGGTTGTAGATCTTGAGCAGGTATATGAATCTCATGAGATAATTCCTGACATTTATGGCACCTATGCACATACTCCATAACTTCATGCTCTAATATGGGCCAAAAATAACCCATTCATTGTATCTTACAAGCAGTAGCATGTCCTCCGAATTGATCCCCACAAACTCTACTTTGGGCTCCAAAGATAATATTTTCTGACTCTTCCTCGTTGACACACCTTAATAGTATTCCATCAAGGGCTCTGCAATAGATCACTTGTTTTATAATCACATATTTTTCAGCTATGACTCGTAGTCATCTTCTCTATTGTGATTTTTATCCCTTAGGGTGTGCGTGGTGAATAATGAAATTGAAAATGTCTACATATCATGGACACGCAGAAATGGGAGGCACGGTTTCTATATAATACACACACAATCATAAGGGAAATCCAAGTCTACTAGATCTCCACCTTCTAATGGGTTGTCTGCAAACCAATCTACAATGATTTTTCCCTTGATGGACTTTTGATTGACAAAAGTTAACTCAAATTCACGCATTAGGGTCATGAAGCGCCCAACTTTCTTAGACAAGGAACCTTATGTTAGAAACTCCCAAAGGTGATTTGTTTTGGAAATTACCCATGTTTCTTAGTTAATCATATAATTCCTTAACTATTTCATTGTAAACACTATAGAAAGGCATTCCTTTTCTGCTTACGTATAGCGCATCTCATAGTCTAGCAAGGTGCGACTAATGAACTAAACTTCACGTTCACATTTATCATCATCCTTTTTGCTAACATGAAAGCTAGAGAGACATCTGTAACTCGAGAATACAGGATGAGAGGATGATCTACCTTAGGCGTCATGAGTGTGGGTAGTGATAATAAGAAATGTTTCACTGACTCAAATGCTTCATCACACTTAATCGTCTAGTACTTACATCAATCCTTCTTTAACATCTCGTTGATTGGATGAATCACACAAGTCAAATTGGGAATGAACCTATGGATAGCTCCTATCTTACCGAGAAAAGACCTGATGCCAGACTCATTTGATAGTGGCGTCATTTCTAGGGCCGCCTAAATTTTTTCGTATCTATGTCAATCGCTTGTGAAGAGATGATGTAGACCAACAACTTCCCTCCCGTCACTCCAAATACACACTTTTTTGGGTTTAATGTGATGTCATATTCAATGAAACGAGAGAGGATTACATGAATCACCTTGAGGTGATTGCAACACTTCCTGGCCTTAGCTAGAAGATCGTCAATGTATGATTCCAAAATCTTGTGAATAAGATCCTGGAATATATATGCCATTTACCATTGCTAGGTAACACTGGCATTCTTAAGACCAAATGACATGACCATGTAGCAATAGGTAACCCAAGGAGTATTGAAATTGGTCTTTGTTTGATCCTCCTTAGAGATCCTAATTTGATTGTAACCCAAGAAACCATCCATGAGTGATAACAGCTCGTATCATGTTGTTGTGTCCACAATGACATCAATGGAAGGTAAATGGAAATCATCCTTGGGACATGCCTTATTTATGTCCCAAAAATCAATGCATATTCAAATTTTTCCATTCTTCTTGAGGATGGGGACTATGTTTGATACCCATATTGAATAATATATAGGTTTGATGAATCCTACCTATATGAGTTTCATGACCTCTTCTTTGACCATACAAGCCACCTTTGGCTTCACAGGTCTCAACTTTTGTTTGATGGGTTTAGCGTCAAGCTTGGTTATGATGTTGTGGAGTGAAACATGAGGATAAATTCCCATTATTTCTTTATAGATGAATGCGAAGGATTTTGAATGTTCCTTGAGAACCTTTCTATGAATTTCCACTTCTTCCAGAGTTAAATAAGAACCAAGTTTCAATATCTTAGGGCCCTCTTCCATCCTAATATTTATATCAATGGTTCCCTCAATTAAATAGGAATCACCTTCTTCAAACTCAGATGGGACTAGAGGTAATTCTAGTTCTCCTTCCTCTTCTACTTCATATATCTCAAAGCCCTCCAATGAGGAAGGATCCTTTGTAAGATCTCCCAAAATAGGAGAAATATTGAGGTATGAGAGCGAAACCCTTCTTGTGATATACGGGATGAAGGTCATTATATGCATTAAGGTATCCTAAGAAAACCTCATCATTCTCCCCATAATCTAAAGTGGCAGGCTTGTTCTCATTCTCAACAAATTCTATAACTAGATTGGTATGTAATTTTCAAACTAAGGGTTTGGTTCAGATTGAAACAGTGAACTCGGTATCTTTGAAATATCCTCTTGGAAAAAGTGAGAAGCAGAAGTAGCCATGGAATCAGCTAGAATTTTCTATTCACGTGGGATATCTTCAATGGATATGAAGTCAAAACCTTTGCTTAGGTTAAGCACGATAGCTTTATAGAGTTGAAGGTTCTCCACCCTAGTCCTATAAACTTATGAAACTTGATTGGAAAATAGTTGAGAGTCAGCCAAGAATCTAATATTGCAAACACCCATTCTCTTTGCTACAATGAGACCAAGGATAATATAATCATACTCAACACCATTATTCATACATTCAAAATTCATATTAAAGGAAAAAGCTATAACCTTCCCTTCCGGGGAAGTGAGGATCATGTCTTCCCCAACACCAAAATGAAACTTTTCTCCATCATAGTTGAGCATCCAACAGTTTCTAGGGAATATTGATGTTTGACCATTTCTAGTGTCTTCTTCCTCCACTTATGAGACCTCAACCATGAAAATCTTGTCAGCTGGAAGAGACTCGAGTCCTAGAGCATGTCCTATGCCGAAGGAGTCAAAAGGGAGGAGAATAGGCAATCGTTCTCCAAAAAATTGACAATCTTAGTTGTGGTTTCCATTGATACTCTATTAACAATAACAATTTCATCTATAGTAGTGACAACCCTATAAATTAAACTGGTGGTTTATAGTTATGTCGTTGGAACTAGTTTAGACTCTGGCATTGCATCTTTAGATTTTTTCAATTGATTGGCAAGGAGTTCAAACTCATTATAGAGCATGGGTTTATTATTTAAGTTGGCTAGGTAAATATCAAAAGGATTTCGGTCACCATGAGCAACGAAGACTTTCCCCATATGTAATAATTTGACTTCTTGGAACAGTGTGGAAGGAATTGCCTTCATCCGATGGATCCAAGGTCGACCAAGAATCATATTATAGTTGGTTTCCCTGTCTATAATATAAAACTCAGTTAGAATCATCTTGGGCCTAAGATTAATCAGGAGAACTATAGTCCCTATGGACATTGCTTTAATACTTTCATATCCTCTCAGCGTACTTCTAGTTGAGAAACAGTTGAGTTTCCCATAGCCTAAATTTTGGAGGAATGAAAAGGGGAAAATATTAATAGCTGCCACATCATCAATCATTACACATTTGACATAATTATTATATATCCATACCTATAAGTACAATATTGGATCACCTCTACATGTCATCTCGGGGTCATTGGGCATATCATTGATGTCGAAGATGAATCCAACATCTCTTTCAGGTTTCTCAGGTGGATAAATGTCAAAGTCTATGTTATTGATTTGTGCTTCTGGCGGAGGGGTAACATTAATCAAGTGATTAAGACCCAACTCTTCTAACAAAGCGGTTATATGATTAGGAGAGTTATTCAATAAGTCTAAGAAGGGGATGTGAGAAAAGGTCTTGTTTAAATCCGTAATAAGATCATATACCCCTACCGGCCTCAGAAATATTGGAGTATCATCCTACATCGATAGGTAGATGGGAATAGGCTGCATTGAGTAATCATGGGTTCTTGTGGCTACGTTAATTTGATGTTCAGTATCTAATTTGATGAGACCCATGATCTTAGTTTGTTTTTGACCATCTAATGAAGGTGTTATCAATGGGTTTGAAGAAGTGGAAGCTTAGTAGTCATATTTTCCCACTTGGTTACCCTTATTTTTCCCATGGGGTTTTAATTTTCCATTATCATGACACATAGGAAGAGGATCGCTAAAGATCCTAAGAAGAATTTTTTGAGGGTAAACATGCCCCATGCTAGCATTTTGCATTGGCACCACAGGATTTTCAAAAAACATCTCGATGAAGAGTTGTCTTTGGTAGGCGCTCTATGAGCTTGTTACAGTCATGGAAAGTTCTTGCATCATTCCCTCGAACCCTATGAAAGTTGCAATAAAGGTCAGGATCATAATCCTGAGGTCTTTGATTTGTGTTTTGTTGCATTCCAAAGTTCCAGTTGTTGTTCAATTGTTCATTGTTATAGTTAAAGTTCGAAGGCCTTTTTCCTTGGTTTTGATATTGATTTTGATACTCATTTGGGTAATTTTTGGGTCCTTGGGACTGAACTTCTTGTGGAGGTAGAGGATGGTTGAAATACATTGCGTTGATAGGAGTGAATTTTTTACTCCTTTTATTGTTTCCGTTCACATGTTTATTTACATTGTTTGCGCTTGAATTATTAACAACATTCGGCTTCTTCACTTGATCAGTTATGCCATCCGTTGAACACAGAGGTTATTATTGAGGACCTTAGGTCCTTGATTTTTGTTGGAATTGTAAAGGTAATTTGATTGGGATGGAGTGATCAATCTCCCATTTGAACTGTAGGTCTTTTGACTGCTATCTATTGTCACTTGATCAATGCGGAGAGCACCCTCTAGCACCTCTTCATAGCTCCTAAGGGGAAAATTTTGGATTTCTTCCTTTATTTCCTAGTTAAGAGAATGAAGGAATAGAATGCAAAGCTCTATCTGATCCATATTGGGAGCACTCATCAAAGATTAGAGGACTTTTCGCCATCTCTAAATGAAATGGGCAATGGATTTGTTATGCTCTTGTTGAAGGAATTCCCTAATTCCTATCCTTAGCAACTTGTTCATATCAAATGCCTTTACGAACTCGGATATGAGTTTCTTAAAGGAGTGTATGGAGGATTTAGGTGTCTTGTAATACTAGTCGAGAGTGATCCCCTCAAGGATCTTGGGGAAGATCTTATCCACAACTGCATCCCACAGGAGTAACTCTTTGACGAAAGTTGCATATGCTTTAATATGTGCATTTGGGTCTCCCTCCCCTTTAAAATTTGACAAGTCAGGAAGCGATCATGGAAGAAGTATGATTCATATAGTAAATTCTAGGTGCTTCTTAAGATATTCAGTATATGTGCCCAATGTGTGGGACTCTACTATAGATGACCCTTGATGGGGAAGTGGAGTAGGCATAGGAGGTTGGTATGGCGTAACGTAAACATTTGTATAGGCATAAGGCATCCCATGTGGTTGATCATATGAGTCAAGAAAAGAATACATATCCCCCTGTGGTGATTTGGAATACATGCTTACATACAAGGGAACATTATTTTGGTATGGAGTGGGAGGCACAAAACTAGGGAACATTGCATTGTTAGTTCAAACGACATTGGAGAATGCACTTCTGGCTAGTTCTTGTTGAGGGTATCTATATAATGTGTTAGGGAGCATGCCTAACATGCCCGATCCAATGAGGAGATCTCCGGGGATAGGAATGTGCATATAAACCAAAGGAGGTGATGGTGCATAAGGCACATAACTAGGATTGTGAGCATGGTAAGGTATCTTGACTTTCCAAGAAAAAGGTGAGACATGAGATGACTGGGCGAGTTCCAACTCCCTAACTCTATCTACCAACATAGAAATCACATCGCCTGAAGATGGTGTTGTATTTTGTTTGGGCTTATTCTATGCCTTGTTAGGGGGTAGAGGTACATGATGTCCTACTATAAATTATTCTCCTAGAGCCCAACCCTCATTAGGGATATTTTTCATTGCAAGGGGGTAAAAGTATCACTTTGAAGTAGAGAAATAGTATACTCTTGCATTCTTTCCAAGGACTGGTTTGTGGCATTGAAATTATCTTGGCTTCTAGCGAAGCATGCCATGATTTTTTCATGAGAAAAGAGCTAGGAAGTGAAAGGATCAGACTGCATGCTGACCTAGGGTCTAGAAAAGAGATGGGGACAAAATCCTTGTCCTCCAGTGAGTGTCATATCATTTGAATTAGAGAACTCTTGTTGATCAAGCTCCTTAATATTGACAGACGAATTGTTTTTGGTGCCTTGCGGAAGAGGAGTGTGAGGTGAAGTTATATTGGAATAATAATTTTCAACCCACCCTGATAATGAGGGTAACTATGGAATGTCGATTTGGTGGTAATATGCCTCAAGACCTAAAATAGGTCTTCTATAATCCTCACCCGAAATATTCGGGGTGTATATAAATACCTTCCGAGTAATGGGAGAGGAGAAGGATGGACGAAAGAAACAAATGAAAGTAGAAACAAGAAATAACTAATCTTTCATGTTAGGTTCACCAATTTGTATGACTAAAAATCAACACGTGATCCTCAGTCGCACTCGACCTCCCAAGGTCATGCTGGGACAACCGATGCGGAATGAATGGATGGTTATGTGTAACAAAATGTGATGATGATGGTTAAACAAGCTATTGGGGTAATCTAATATCCTCTAAATGCACCAATGGAATCTACTTGTCAAGGGAAAAGAAAACCTCTCTAACCTGAGTGGGTGTAATGGAGCGGTCGAGAAGAATGCACACATTTAAAAGAGAATCAATGTACATGTGGGAAACTCTCTCAATGGGTTATGGAATGTGTGGAAAATTATCTACAAGTTCCTTGTAATTATTTCCAAATAAGATCATGGAATAAACAAGAGAGAGGCATGGTTCTGCTAGATCTGTGGGCGGTTGGATGGTTCAGTCCAGAACATGAAATCTCTATAAGAGTATTTTTTTAGAACATTCATTTGTTTGAAAATATCTAGTGGATGTGGGGATGTTCTAAAGACTAGAGAACATAATCCAGTGTCTATGTATGTGATTTCTTCGAGTCTGTTCAGTTAGGGGACCCTTGGATCACAACTGTAAACTCACTCTGTTTATGGCCCGGTAATGGTCATGTGTGCATTTGTGCAAATTAATCTATGAAATCAAATAACAAGGTAATCTAAATTAAAAAAGATACACTATGTTTTTGTATTTTCCAATATAGAAGAAATGAAGTAATAAAATCTAATCTAATATAATTTAAACTAATCTTTTTGTATTTTATGAACTTTCTAGAATTAATAGATGAAACGAAGAAATGAATTTCCTCTAGTTCTAATTAACAAATCCTAAACAAACAAACAATCGGATGTAACTATTTATCTAAACAGCAGTATATCTAACCTATTCTAATTAATTCAAAGCTTTTCCAATCTGTAATTATGGATGTGAATCCTTTTCTCTGCCTCAAAGGAATGGGAATAAATCAAAGCTTCTCATAATATTTTCTTCCCCTATAACTTCCCTAAAAAAATAAAATAAGGATCCAATGAAGGTTTTATATATAGAAGTATATTTACGATTAATTCTAAATTAATGCAGAAACATTCATCCTGAGAAACTTCCCTTGCAAACCCATAAGGATAGGCAAAGAAGTAATCTATCACTGGAATATTTTAAAATAAATGGAAGCTACAATAATTATTGCAATAATTAAAATGAAAGATTTGCTAATATAGTAGATAAATGTGCGTATAGATTCAAAAATAAAGAATTGAAGAAATGGAGAAACTCAATAAAAACCCCAACTTGAAAATTTTAGTGTTGAGGCAATGTCAGTTGTGGTATCACTTTATGTCCCCTCAGTTATCTTTTCCAATCTTCAGTGTCCACGTGAGTCCAGGAAGTTGGGACTACAAAATAAGCAAATAAGAAGGTGTTAGAGAAATGGTGGCTTGCAAAAGTGTTCTAGTAGCATAGGTAGAGGAAGAACAACACAAGTGAACTGTGTTTGGTTATGTAGTCTCTTGCAATATTTCAACAACATGGCAATGAAAATCACAATAAAATTCTCTAGCCATTTGCTTCAGAAAAAGATGTGATTTTATAGAACACAAGATGGGAAATGGTCCAAGCGATTTGGTAGTAATGGAATGCCACTTCACAACAAGGAGGGGAAGTTTAACTCTCAGTTAACAATCACAAGTGGAAGAGGAGGTTGGTATGCATTTATCAAGACTATAAACAGCCAAATTGATTAAGAAACGTGAGCAAAAGGTGAACTAGAAGAAGTTAACATGATTCTAAATCACGTCTGGGAAGTCTCAGTAAAAACACACAAAAATACCACTCTACACAGGGCGGCGGTTACGCAATCACCACCCAAGTATAACGACGGTTGCACAACCATCTCCCAGGAAGGGCAGCAGTTTTGTAACTAAAGATAAAACATTTTAGAAAGTTACAGAAAAGTAGGAAATGGCTAAGTAAGGTAATATAAGCTACAAATATGAACTTCCAAGAGGTAAAGGGGCTCAAACACCTTTGGAAAAGACATAAATCATCATTGGGGACTTTTGAACCATTTCTAACAATGTAGCACGTGTAAATTTGGGTGTGTAGAGTCACCTTGCCTTAGATGTCTTGTGCTATTGAAAAACATGTCTGGTGTGTTGTTGACAAGGAATGAAAATATAGTTTTTGATATCCAACTATGAATTATGCTTCTGCACTTCGAGTCGAAACCAAATATTTACAAAACATTGTGAAGACATTCACAAGAAACTTTGTCGTAAGCTTTCTCCATATCAAACATTATTATCATAGTTTTTTTCTTATTATGCTTGACAAAATGAATAATCTCATGTATCATCACAATATTATCCTAGATTCTCCTCCTAATCACAAAACCTCCTTACTGATCGGAGATCATAGAAGGAAGAAGAAGTTAAATTCTCATAGCCTAGATCTTCGAACACATTTTATAGATACAATTGTACAAAGTTATAGGTCTAATTTTTTGGAAATATTTAGCATTGTTGTTCTTAGGGATAAGAGAGAGAAAGTTACAATTCATATCTTGCAGCATCTTCTTGTTTCTAAAAATTTCCTACCTGGAAAGGCATACATCTCTTTTAACAGTTTACCAAAAAAAATTGAAGAATAAAGCTGGGAAACCATCCGGACTAGGGGCTTTGTCTGGGCTCATATAATTTAGCATAAATTCAATTTCTTCAATGGTTGGGATCTTAACCAGCATGTTGTTATTTGTTTCTGATACAAGCTAAGGAATTCAGTACAAAAAGTAATTTTCTTTTTCAACACAAAATTTATGTTGGGAGGATAAAAAATTGTTATAGAAAGAAACTACCACATTTGAATTTATTTTGAGTTAGTTAAAGTGTAATCCCCATCTCCTTTAATGTTGGAAATCCTGTTGGAGCATATTCTCTTCAAATTATCTATGTGGAATAACTTAGCATTCTTATCCTCTTCCAAAGTTATTAAACCCTGGATCTGTTTCCAAAAGGTTTCTTCCGTAGTCAGGATATTTTGGTAGTCAGATAAAAGTGACTTTTCTTGTTTTTTACTTTCCTCAATATTATCTACACTTGTTTCTTCTATAGACATTTGCAGGGCCATTATTTCTTTCTCCAAAAAACATTTTATAAAAAAATATTACTGAAATAGGTTTTGTTCCATCCCTTAAAATTGTTCTTAATGTGGATTAGCTTCTTTGACACTTTAAACATTGCGGTTTCTTGAATATTTATACTCCACCATTCATTACCAATGTTAACATTCTTTTTTTTCATAGAAGCATGGTATGTGTATGCTTTCTCTCCTACAAATTCCATTACCTCACGCACACCTTCCATGCGGCTAACATCCAAATTATCAACTTCCTCATCAGCAATCATATATACTAGTTTACCCTTCTCTTTTTCTTTCTAGGTGTGACCCATCTGCACCTATTATGTTTTGTCAAGATCAAGGCATGCCTCGATATTAGGTTCTCCAAACAGCTCTAGCATGACCTCTTCTACTTATCCCCCAATGTAATGCTCTTCATTATCTATAATGCTTCATGGATTGGAGGCTTAGTAAAAAAATAATCAAAAGTTTGGATAATAACTGAAATCATCTCTTGGCGCAACCACACAATGTGGAGTAGAACTTGTGTACCTAAACTGATGGCAGTAAGGCCTCCTTACCTAGTGCCCATGATCTCTCATACTCATGGATGTTATGTGAGGCAGAAGACTTCCCATGAAATTTTCATGTTTGTGTAGGTACATTGCTTCGAGTGAACCTAGTAGAAAAGGAAATTCTTACTTCTCTCCATTCCAAAAGGCTATCTCAATGTGCTCCCCACCATTGGATTTCCATCCCACACAGATTATAGCCTAGCATGTTCCTTCTATCCCCTTCATTCTTCCACTGAGTCTCCATTGAACACAAGAATGTATCAGGAATCCCTTCACTAGTATACCTTGGTACCTGAGTTATTCCCAACCACATCACCATGCACAATCTAATCGTTATTTTGACTTGTCCCTTGAATTTGCATCCAACCAGTTCATATGTGCCACGAAATCAATTATCATAAGAAAAAATAATAGTGTCACTTACTGACTACATGTCTTCCCACTAAGGAACGCCTTCTTTTTATGGTTTTAGATTATTTGGATCGCTCACGATCTAAGCATACATTTGATTAAGCTCTTCTTCACTCAAGGGCTCAACATAACGATTTACCTTCTTTTCAAACAAAGGTATAATCACATGTTCATATTTGTTCTCAAAACCGATGTATTTTTTGTTAAAGCACAAATCAACATTGTTTGCATAACACAAGAGTCACCCAAGTAATGTTAGAATTTTTTCTGATTTAGCAAGCTCCAACACTTCAAAGTCTCCAATAAACTTGGCCCCCTGAATGATAATAAACGTACTCTTTAGTAACCCAATAGGCATGGCCTTAGTTTTTTTTCATGTATAACACATTTGAAGATGGTTGTAATGTAGATCTTCCCATATGATTCCATGCTTCATGAGTCATTAAATTTACCTCAGTTCCTGTGTCTATCAAAATATTTCTTACTAACCAACCATAAATAACTACATATAGTGTAATCTCCTTGTAAAATTCATGGTCCTGAGGTGGTAGCATTCCATGAAGTATCTGTCACTTGTGCTCAACTCCACTATGTGGTACCTTTTCCTAAATCCATTCTCCTAACAATAGAATCATGTTCTCTTCACACATCATATTTCACACCACCTTTAGGTCCTCCACATCTTTCTACAGGAGTTCAACACTCTTTTCCATCTCTCTTGCATGCACCTTCTCTTTTAAGAATTTTGTTTCACTCTGCAACCCTTTAATGACTCCCATAGCCTCATGGTATACTTCCTTCTTATGCACCACATATGTATACTTAACATGTAGCACTTCCTCCCTTGTTATAATTGGTTTGGCATTCATAGGCTCATGCTTGCATGATACCTCGGTGCATGTTATAACCAACATGGGTTGTAATTTTGTGCCAGCCATCTTCTGAGCCATCCATTGATTAGCATTCATGTGTTACACCTTGATCATCCCTTTGCCCTTTTCTTTATTTTTGGTTTTACTCATGTGCTCATATAAGTCTAGGAAATCCTCCAACTTGTGCGGCTTCCCGCACCATGAGCAAGTTGTATTCTAAGGGCACTCTCATTGGTAATGATCAGGGGATCCACAAATTTAACAATTTCCCCTAGAAAACCTGCCTCTACCACCACCGTGACCTCAACCACAATATCCTCCCCAGAAGCCTCGATTCCTATTATCTTCATGGGTTTTCTCTTCATTATGTTGTGCTTCCTACTCCCTAGACCCATTTTCCACATTAGTCTGGTGCACTCATGTTTCAATGACTTCATGGATGTGATCAATCAATCTACAATCAGCAGTGTCATGGGTATAGGACTTACAAATCTTGCATTACATGGAAACATTCTTCTAGATCAAACACTGCAAAAGAAGGAAATCTTGAACATCATGGTTTAGGTGAAAAACTTCACAGTCTAGCAATAACGTGTGCACTGACTTGCATGGGAAATTATCTTTAGTATGTCCCTCTACCTCACAATTTGTGTACCATATTCCACAATGTGTCTCATGTGTTGAATTGGCAGAGATATTCTCCAATTGTTTCTCCATAGCTGTAATCTTCACCTTTAAGAATGGGCTCACTCCAATATCAACACTTCCAAAATCCTCAACATGCAAAGTGGCTTCCAAAGCCTCGCATAGATCCACATATGTCTCATGAGATATTAATCTTCGAAACAAAGTTAGAAATCCTCCAGTGAAGCATTATGCATGCTGACTAGGAGGAATTTCATACGAAAAACTTAGAAAATAGAGTCTTAAAACATGCATCACATTCCCTCATACTTTGAGTGCACTGATGCTCTATTGTTTGAACTCTGGGATGTGAAACTCATCCAAAAACCCAGTGCACAAAGCATTATAATCTACCAGAGTGATGAGGGGCATACTTCCAATACCAGCTATGTGTGTGCCCTTGTAGTGTAGTGGCAATCTAACTAGCCTTCCTATATGAGGTTGTAATTCCCTTCGTGCATCATAGTATTTCACACTTATGCACACGCTTTGTTACATCTTCAATACCTTTATACTATGGTAAAAAGAGGGAAATATCATAGTACACCTGAGATGTCAGCTGTAATGGTTGTTGAGGTTGATGTGGGGGTTTATTTGGTAGTGGTTGTGGTATTTGTCCACTAGATCTAGAACTAGAACTTCCACCAGTATTTCACCCTCTTGATATTCCTGCTCCACCCGATCTTCCTGCAGCGGGCTGTGGAGTAGTTGACATACTTCCTTGTGTCCCATTGGTGGTACTAGACTAGACACCAATGGTCTTCATGGTCCTATTTTCTATGGTTATACTTCCAATGGTCATGCCAAAATTTTGTCCTGATGACGTGCCTGAAAATAACCCTGCAATCAAACTTCCAAAAAATAGTGTTGATTTTGTTACCATGGGCTTGCTATTAACCTTATCTTATGAATTCAACATAAAGTGATATTTACTCATCTCTGATTGTTTACTTTCACTAGCGTGCTTCTCAATTACTACCTCTATATTTAGAACACCATGCACAAGGACTAGGTGGTTTGGTGGTTTCAGATGCACGCATGCGGTCATCATTATCTCCTCTAACACACTCTCATCCAAAGTTGAAGTTGGGAGATCCTGATGATGTGGTTCCTCATCTTCCATGGGAGCTTCAAAAACTTCACAATCCATCATCCTCCTCAACCCTATTGCCTCCTAAATATCTTGTTCGTGCGTCATGTCCCTCTCTTGCTCTTCATTAAACTTGAGCTATATTTCCTCTCTTCAAATTTCTACTGCCATGTCCACCATCTTTCACCACACCTTCTCCTGACCCTACGCATGGTGGGGCTTTAGCTAGCCATGGAGAGGCTTTCTAAATCAAGTTTTATAATCAAAATCTTGATTGATAACAGTATAACATGCAAGTATGATCCTCTGGGATCACAAAATAATCTGAAGTTAACTTCCTTTGGACCTAAATAATTAGAGATAATGTACTCCAATGTATAATCAAGAAACACTCCAACCCACCAATGATCTATAGATATAGTCTACTCCACGTCAGTAATAAAAAGAGTTTGGTAATCTTCTTGTGTCTGAAGCCTCAACTTATATCCCCAAAACTTTCCTAATGCATATGCTGCCAGCTACTCATACAATTCTACAGGAAATAATTTGAAGAACATTTGATAGAGCTCATGATAGAGATTATCTTCCACCCAATGACGTGTATTGAAATTAGATACAATGTTATACCTCTGTGCAAACTAATCATGACCATTCCCTACCCAACTTTCAATATTCTCTAGAGTTAATCGATACGACATCTGTAAGCAACATCCTAATAGACCATTCGAAAAGAGGTCCTGGAAACAGAACCAAAATGTAGTCTCTTATTTCCACTTAAATGTTATAGGTGCTGACACCTCACTCAGATAGATCTGAACGTTCACCCGAAGCACACGAAGCTACCAGGTCCCTCCTTTATGTTTCTTGTTAATATGTTAGCATATAGATACATGATGATAAATTAACCAGGTGTTAATTCAATCATACTAAACCATTTCATGCATTCAATTGGAAACACGCATAATAAAGGAACATACAAATCAAATAACAATTAAGATCAATTACACTATGTAATCACCATATTCAGACACATCAATTACCATAATCCATCCTTCGTATTCCATCATAAATAAGTCTCACATAACAAAATTTGAATACATCACCATAACTAGGCACTAGAACATGCACAAGTATCAAACCTTAGAACTCAGACATAATTGTTGATCTCCAAAAAAATAGTATTCACAGTACCCAAAACAATGACACACACAATATATATATATATATATATATATATATGGTTGGGGACTTACCCTTCACCGCCTATGAACTCTCAAAATAGATTGCATGCTCAAAATAGCCATGCATACATTACATGTGTGTTTTACAAGACAAAAAACAATAGACATTCCTATAAATAATATTTTCTTTAATCCTACTATAAGATCGATCCATGCATGACCTTTCATCTTCATGCTACATGTGCTTTATCCAAAAATAGCCATTTCTTGACTACCAAGTCTTCTTTATTTTCTCCATTTCTTGAGCCGCTCTCCAACTTTCTTTTTCTATTTTATCCTGTAACTCCAAAATTGGCTAAGTCCTGGAATCTACTTTCCTGGGTGATAGTCTTCCGCGCGCCACTTTACTGGCCATTACGTGCATACACACGCCCCATTTGAGAACCTTATACCCCCAAACACTCTTCATACTTAGCCATTTTTTCATTCCAACATACCCCTTTCAAATAATAAATTCAAAATTTATTGACAGCCCAAAGGTCAAGTCCAAGTCTGTAAGCCCATCTGACGTGACCTAGAATGCACACTGTACCTACACTAAGTAGGATGAAGTCCACCAATGTCACGAAGAAATAAAAACAATCCTCCATTCATATATTTCACACAATCCTAACACATGTGCAAAGGTTGAAGATAGGAGGATCACTTATACATCAAAAGGATTGATATAGGAAGTCTTCTTGGGATAAGACCAAACTTGGTTTACTTTAGCTTTGTCATATAAAATTCTAATTTATCCCGTAACACAATTAACAAATAAAAAAATCATGTAATAACATATTCACATGTCTCAATTTTTTGAGGTGTGTGATAGCATGATTTACACAAATTTAAAAGGAGAATTATTCCACAAGCTATTGATACAGAGGCTTAACTCCCTACTTAGAAAGTACTATCCCTTAATCCTTGAGTTGTCATCATCACCTAATATTCTTTGCAACCTTACAAACTTTATCTTTTTTGATCCCTCACAAAGTGTGGCATAAAAATTTCCTTAGGATGGTACACATATCAGGTATCTATAACCATTTTCCACATCGATCACCATTAGACACATTAGTTAAATTCCTCAATCAAGCAAGTTCCGCTAGCACCTATGCATTTCATACATTCATTGAACTTAAAGTGAAGCCAATATTCAAAGAAGAGGGAGATTATGTATTCCAACAATAATATGCACCTATCTCATGAATAACATTTAATTCTTCTAATCCATTCGTAAACAATAGGGGTTAATGATAACCAAGGTTCATGAGCACATTTATTCCACAAAAGAGGCGACCTTATCAACCACACTCACTCATACTAACATATTCTAATACAAGTAAAAAGAACTACAAGAAGGAAAGATTTAGTTCTTAACAATCATTCACATAGGTATCAAGATTTATATTTTTAATTAGATTTCATTATGTTAACACACCATGTTTCCCCACTTATAACAATCATCAAACCATCCATTATCATTTATAATTTACGTGTTTCCTTGTCTTTGTGTTAACTCATCAAGAGTAATATCTTGTAATTTTATTCGTATTACAATCATGTTTGCATTTTATTCACTAGATAATCATCAGAGTACTTATGTTCTAAGAGACCATACATTTCCAAGGTTCTTCTCTTTAACTTGTATTATTTCTACCTTTACATTGTGTAGTTAAGTCACCCATTAACATTGTTTAAAATAAGAATGCAAAGTGATGAAGCTTTAGTTTCCTTCTTAGAGATTTAGGAGATCCAAAGGGCATAGTCCCACACAAGAAGTTTTTTTCATTAATATTTGACCACTCAAATATTGGAGGACATATCACAAGATAGAAGCAAACATACATATAGAGATGAAATTTTTTCCCTATGGCACCATTCCAAGCAGTAGGAAATATACATCAAGGTCTCATCCACTAAAATCCTATTAGGAGGTCTTGAGACTAATTGATCTTGATCCAAAAGGAACATGACCCTCCATGGGTAAGCAATAGGACATAAATGGTATTCTAACCTCATGAAGGTTTTCACACCTAATGGTTGTCATTTATTAATTATTTGAAGAGACAAAAGGCCCTTAGGATTAACTCTTCACCCATTGTTTCTTGTGGTGAAATTTATGCGAATATTCAATTTTCTCTCACAACACCTATAACCCACCACTATCATTCTCCAAAGTTGAAAGAGGTTTATTTCATGAATGTTGGAAATTTTTCTTGGCCCTGGTAGGTAGGGAATTTTTTTTTTTGTTTTTTGTTTTTAAAGTGAACATTAATATAACCATGCACACTTACAATTCAAATGGAGTTATAGCACCCTTTAATGGAATAACCACTTTCCCTATTGCAAATTTTCTATCTCGTGTATAACCACGATGTCCAAATAACCTTGAGGCATAATATTTTACCTTGGGAAGAGGAAGGGTTGACCATAGCTATTTTATCAAGAAAACATGATTTAAGTGCATTATAAGACAACTATGACAACTACATATTGAATGTCATTGCAACATCTTATCAATTAAACATTAGCCTTCCTATCTACCAATTACTATTAAAAATTCTATGTAGGATGATAAGTGCAATATTTACATTATGATGGAACCACATGATTTCTTATTCAAGGTGGGAAAGGGTGTAAAAAGGTTTCAAGGAACCGTCACAAGGCATACTATCAATGACCAACCTTTTTTTTCTTTACATTCTTACGATAGAAATACTTTTCAAGTTTTATCTCACTACCATACCAATATATAAAATTATGAGGATTCACCACATTTAACAAAATATGTTATTATACAATATAGTTGAATTGTAAGGCTACAAGTAAAATTTCACCATCACTTTATTTGATACACGTACACAATGAAAGGAGCTCTCCTTTATTTAATAATACAACATTTAATATTACTAAAATAGAATACTATTCTAATTCCATTATGATTAGAAATTTTTAGTAATGAACATTAAATTTAGATTTCCAACACCCATTTTAATCCTTCTTAGACTATCTACAACCTGCCAAGTCTTAAACATGGTCACCAAAAAGGACGTTGGCATGGTTTCCCCTATGTCTAAAATTTTTCACATAGATAAAATTTTCCATCCACAAGAATTTAAACACTAGTACAAACAAAAGAGAGTAAAAATCATATATGTATTTTCATTTCGTTATCAAGCTAGAGAGAGATAAAGGGAGATGAGAGAGAGAGAGAGAGTATGTTCTACAAGCTATTTTGACCAAACAAGATCCATTAAGGAGTTATATAGCCTCATGTGATAGTTTTGATTTACTTTCTAGTAGTTATTTAGATAGGAGAAGGATTTGTGATAGTTTTCTAATATTGCAAAAAGTTTATATGAACATCCCATTTTGTCAAAGTGGCTTGGAAACTGGGTTCTAAAAACCATTTTGGCGAACTCAAACACACCATGAGCAATTTTTCATATATTAGTTTATTTATAGGGAGGTCCACGAAGTTGACAGAACTTAGGTATGGGGACCAGGGTTCAAATGGCGGCCACTTGTTTGGAACTACTCATTGTGATCCTGTCAGTTCAACTTGTCACCGAACGACCGGAGGCCTGCAAAACCCCCTTACACACAAGATTACAAGGTGATTTTATAAAAACTAAAGTTTGAATATTATTTTCCTCCAAAAATACTAGAGGTATGAGGTGATGGAACTTCATTTCTCAATGTAGTGCCAAAACCGTGAGCCATAACAAATTGGAATTATTAACTTGCAGCAGTTTTCCAACATTGTGATATTGACCAATGCACTGCTAAATGAACGATGAAAGATTTTCAAATGACTATATGTAATCATTCTAGTGGTTGATGTGGCATTCCACATCATCAGTCAACATATTTAAGGAATCATTTCTTCCATGAGATTTGAAGGATTATTTTGCGCGTCTAAGAAAATTTGTGTTTTATTAAATTTTGTAAGAGTATAAGCACAAAAATAACATGAATTCTCAAGTTTAATTTTGTCATTTGGGAGGTTGTCATTAACATAACCCATCGTCTAAGTTTTATATTGTTATGAGATGTGAAATTCCAAGCAAGAATAACACTCAAGGTAATTCCTTCAAATGTGCAAACAAGAGGTAAATTTAACATTTTTGAGCTAGAACACATTCCTAAATTTTTACAAAAGCTTTTTTTTGTTATAATTTCCAATTAAAAAGAAAAGGAAAAAATATCAAAGCGAAAAAATGTTAGAGATAGAGAGAAAACCATACATTTTAACCAAAGAAGTGGTGTGAGAGACTTCGGTCCAGTTGAATGCGTAAAAGTTACGAGTCCACTTCAAGAGCATTCATTAACTGGTAGATGTACATTGTGTGTGTTTCAAGGCTTATTTACCAGTCTAATTGGAGCACACTTTGCAACCATAATTTTCCATGGATTTGTACTCCTTTGAGGCACTTTGTCAAACAATTCACATACCTCCACATCTACATGCATGTTTACGAGGAATTTTCCACAACAACAATTTTATAAAAAATAAAACTCTGCTCATTATGATATTCTATCTGGCCATACACTATTTAAAGAAAAACTCTTTCAACCAGACGTAGGGAGGGTGCTGGAAAGGTTGGGGGATTTCACTTATACCTTCCTACCACAATTTTTTGAAAGTTTCAAAAGGCCTTAACAAACAACCCATTAGGTGTTTATCCTGCAACCATTGCAGCCTACATCTTTTTAAAAAAACAAATAGTCTACCTTCCTTAATGAAACTCTAAGAAACGAATCCACGCACCCCTAAGCACATAACAACATGAAAATAAAATAAAATGAAGCTTATAAATTTATATCCGTTCCAAGATAACCCCCAACTAACAAAATCCCTCACCAATCTCCATTGACAGACATCCATGAGCGGTTCCAGAGCTCCCATTTTAGTCACAGGAAGGAGAAGATGCTGGAAAATGTGGAGGAATTTAACTTTTAACTGCCCAAACCTTTTTGTTGGAGTGGTTCTATGAGCTTATAAAAAAAATAACAATGGCTACTGCACATTTGTCCCCATGGTTTTCACCCCAAGATGCCCCCTTAAATAACTATGCCCTTCTATGATTGCGTCCACACTTGCATATTAAACTGGAAAAACAAAACAAAACAAAAATCCCTTTCAATTTCGTTGTGGGACGTCCATTCTCTATTCTAAATCATCTCCGAGGCTTCCTCCAAAGACAAAAACCCTAAAAGTAACATTTTCCCCCAATTTCACCCTTGTGGGCATTTTTTAAATTTACGTTATTATTTAACACACAAGTGTGTGTATTATAACACGTTTTCCACCATTTATAAATATATATTTTTAAATTATTATTATATATTTTATTATTATAATGGAGTCATATTTTATGTATCATTATTTATATTTTATTGAATAACAATATTGTTTTAATTTTCAGATTTCTATTTTATTAGCACAGTTACGTTTTCCTAAAATAAGTGAACATGTGGACTCTACAACTTGAAGCTAACACTTATGCCAAGTTGACGAGCTCATATGCTCAGCCAGACATGTACCAAGTTTTCCTACATTTCATAAAATCAGCACTTTATTACATTCTCCCCAAAATATTTCTCGCTGAGGGGGAGGGGTGGTAGATTGTGTTAGCTGAAAAGTTAAGTTTGTCATATTCTCTAGATATTGTGATTTTTCGATTAACTCACAAATAGAGAGATGAATTTAATTTTTTTTTCTCGGGACAACATTTCATTAGAACATACACATATCTGATATCCCCATTGTCAATACTTGTCCATCGACCAAGGAAACAGTTTGATGGAACCCATGCCAATACATAGTTGCAACAATATTATTAGCACAAAAAGAAATAGGTTGAGTATTGAAGTAGCACATTATTAGGAAGGGTACTGCAATTGGAAAACATCTATTCTTCTTAGTTGTGTACTCAAATGATTTATCACATGATCCTTAAAATATTTAGCATTCTTTGGTATATATTCTACATTTATAGGTAGAATTAAAGGCTCAGACATATGTTTTTATAGGGTACAAATCCTTGAAAACATTCCCATATATCAAATTTACAGAGATAACACAAAATTTTAGGACCATACATAAAGGTCAGAACCATACAAACATTCCTAAACCTACCATACATTTTCACCTTGGGGGAAGAAACACCAATTTTTTCTATAGTTTTAGATTTTTCATCATGGATATAAGTTTTTGGCACAATATAAAATTCATATGGCATAGTTGTTAGTAGTTTATAGGGAGCATGAATATTTTACTCCTCCATTTCAGTACTCAACTTCAGTTACAAAATACAAGTGTTTTGGGGGCATGGGTCCCCTTCTCTATTGACATTTTAACATACTACACACTCTTAGTCTACAGTACAACCCACAGAAAGAGTATGGGGACACTCATTATCTTTTATATTTTACGTCAATATATCCAAACATTAGGTCGAGATCCATCTACAATGACGTGGTTTGTGGGGTTATGGGAAGTATATAAGAAGCTAAGTTCTTTGTAGACAATCTTTCCTCTCCTCATTTTAAATGGGAAGATACCATACTAAAATATTTGTATACATGGTCTTCTTCCTTCACATGTTGCATTATTACCCATCTCTTCTTCTCTCTCTACCTTTTATTCAGTGTTGGGTTGCATACACCCAATTCTCTAGTTTCTCCTTCAGAAAAGTTGGGGATTGATCACCCCCAATCCTTCAACAAAATTCAACAACACAATCCAAATCTCTGAATGTAAGTAAGGAATGGGAATCTCTCCCCTCTACAATATAAATAGGTGTACTCTTTTTATGTTTTACTTCTCTTCATTTCACTTTATGCAAGTTCAAATTTTACATTTACAATTGAGTTACAATTCAATTTCTAATATGGACATTGAATACACTTTGTTTTACAAGTTTTATCATGGAGTGTTCTAACACAAACACATCTGAACAATTAAAAATTTGAGTGAAGACAAATTTTATCTACACACACAGGTATCTTTTCCTTTAAGCTTGTAATTTTCATTTCATACTTAAAAGGGGGAAATGTATGTACTAAAATTTAGAAATTTACCCTTTGACAGTACTAATTTGATTGTACTACCTGGCTAAGATAAACACCCACATTTTATTCCCACTCAATGCATGTTATTATATCGTTGTAAACTTTCTTATTCTCACACATTGATGTGCTGAAAATTTGTTAATATAAAAATATAAGACCAGTGTTTAAAATTGTCTTTCCATTGTACAAATTTCATATTTGATTCACCTCTTCCCTGTT
This sequence comes from Taxus chinensis, assembly GCA_019776745.2. Taxonomy (NCBI): domain Eukaryota; kingdom Viridiplantae; phylum Streptophyta; class Pinopsida; order Cupressales; family Taxaceae; genus Taxus; species Taxus chinensis. Next base: position 223,563,652 of record CM034154.1, read on the forward strand.
CAAAAATGTACAGATTGGACACGTTGTATAATATGTTCCTAGCTGACTTGTATGGTCTTACACTGACACACTTTCCAACTCTATATTTGATGTAATAATTTTTAAAGGTATTTTCATCCGCTTGGGTTATCCTTATCATGATAATTTACCTTTATAAGCCTATATAAACAAGTTAATATCACCTCATTTGCTCACCTGGCACAACCTTCAAGCACATAACAAATCACTTGGCATACTCATTTGCAACACTCCCAAAAGGAACTGAAGACTCCCTGGATCTTAATAAAGTTTATTCACATCCATTAAGGTAATCGGTAATATAGTTCTAAAGAACTCAACCAGTTCAAGGAGTCTAGATTCTCTCATTCCAAGCACATCAATTTCCCTTCTTCAAAGTATTAGTGAGATCATAATCCTATATAGTATGTTCAAAGTGGTTCAAGTTTCGAACTAGCTATATTTAAATAGATGTTACATGTTAGGTAGATAGATACGTATGGTTTGAGGCATCTTCGGAGTGGTGTTGATGTAGGTGGTGCATGGATTACACTTCAACCCATAAACTAAACTTCTTACAGGGTATTTCACCCATGGTTATGTTTTTGGTGTGATTTGTCTTATTACAGATGGTTTTGAGATTGTGTGACAATTAGGGTTTGATAAAGAAACACATTTTTAAGAAAGTAAAGGACCTAGAAAGTTAAAAACCTTCATTTCAAAATGTTCTAAGAATGTACCATAAGGGTAGGACCAAATTATACATCTTGGCCAAGCCGTATAGTCCTACAATAGGGAAATATCATAACACAATATAAAAAATAAATCATATTCAATCTCTACACTCCTATATTTTCCAATCTGTGTAGACATATGCCTTTGTTATAATCATTTATAGATAAGTATATATTCCATCTTGTGTTTTATATCTTGTATCATATTGTAAAAAATAATTCTAAGATTCAATATGTTATTCTGATAGTGTACAATTAATATTGGAAGTTAGTTAATCAGAATATACCCTAGTTTTGAAATCTTACATTCCTCTTTAATGTTTTGTATGTTCATAACATTTAATCTATTAAATTTTAAAGGGTGTAAATAATACTTACCTTCTAGTGTCACTCAACTTTCATGTGGCAAACACAAAATTTGTTTATAACCTTGAAGAATCAAGACCGAAAAGTAGCACTAGAAGATAATCAATAAAATAAGATAAAACACCTAGCTAGGAGGCCATGGGGAGGATGATAGCCGAGATGTAGATAGAAATGATGAAGAGCACAATGAACCAATAGGTAGATTCTTTAAGGGTAGTAAAGTGTGATAAAGGCACTAACCATGACATGATGTCATGGATTTAGCGGGCCTGAATATAGATAGATAAATTACCAAAGTATCCAAAGTAGGAGGCAATGGTCATATATCCCAAACGGGAAGAGAATTAAAATGAGATAAGAGGTTAATGAAGTAGTTAACTTAAAGATATTTTTTGTAAATGGTGGCTATATACAGATGGATAAGAGAGAAGATAAAGTATGGAACTTCTTGAGAAAATGAGAATTGGTTAGTTATTTGAAGATGTGGCCCTTATTAGTTTGTAAATGATAGGTATTGGGACCTAAGATGTCTTTAATGAGATATGACCCCACTATTTTTGAGTGTATGTGTTTGTTTTGTCATGGGTATAATCTAACTTCAAGATGAGGTCATTGGATTAAAATTTTTAAGGATTATTAAGTTTTTTGTGTAGCTTGGTGTCGTGCTCTTTATATCTATGATTATGATAGACAATGTTATCACATTTTTCATTAGGGAAATCAAGGGAACAAAAACAGGATTTGTAAATATCCTCATCAGGGATTAGTCCATGTAGAGAGAAAGAAGTTCCACTTTGAGTGGAAGCACTACTTCATAAACAAATACAAATAAGAATGAGGATGTCTCATAGTGTTGGGTAGAGCTTAAAATTCTAGTTAGAAAGTGATTCTTAAATAGTCTTTTGAAGATTTTTGTTTTGGATTTTATTAGAATATTATCCTATATATTACACCGAGGATGATAAGGAGTTGAGATTTTGTGCTTGAATTTGAATTTCATGGATATTTGTTTAATTTCGTTACATTTTAAATTCCCACCATTTTTAGAAACAATTGTGTGATGAATTTGAAAGTGACATATGATTTAGTTAAGGATAAACTTGGAAGTTGTAAGACATGTCATATTAGTAGTAGGCATGGATTCAACCCACTTGGTGAAATAATAATTAGTTGTAATGATGAAAATATGTCTATCTTGAGAGTGGGGGATATTATTGATACAATCCAATACCCACATATTGAATGGTCAAGGAGCTTCAAGGACTTAAATATTAGTTGGTGGAGAGTGAATAAGGTCATCATGGTATTGGAAAAGTTTATCTTTCTCAGCGAAGGTATGGGCATAGGTTTCTACATCAGGCCAATAGTAACCCATATGTAATAAATAGTTGGTTGTTTCATGGCCACTATAGTGTCCACCGTAGGTTCCCCCATGCACTTCTTCGATCAAAGAAGGAACTTCATCCTAAAATATACAATGCATTATAGCACTGTCAGAGTTGTAATAATAGAGGATATTATCTTTGATAACTTATTTTAGAGTTTTCTTGTGGACTCTAGTGCGTTAGAAAAAATAAGAGTCTAGGAGGTAGCTTTGATGTTAGATGAATTGGATGGTGTTTGTATGCCATGATTTTCTATAAATAGGCATAAGAGGAGACTCGATAGAAGGTTGTGTCAAAGGTTTTTTTTACATATTTGGATTTTTTACTAGTCCTAAGGGATATGTGGGTGAGGTTGAAATTATATATTGATGAAGCCATTGAATTAGCTAAGGCATTGTGTTCATGAGGAATAGATTCAATGATGAAAGAATTGAATTGTTGGGTGAGTTCTTAGACTATTTCATAATATGCTTTGAGATTATAACTTCAAAATTTATAGGTCTCACTAACTTATCAGTATAAAAGTTGGGAATCACACAGTATGGAGGTATGTGATATTAGAGGTAAGGGAAGGTTCCATACAAAGGACAAGAGATTCATAGTCATCCATGTTGTTAGTGACATCAAATTCAAGTCGAAAGGAGAAAGTGAGTGGCTTTCTTGAGGACAAAGTAAGAACAAAACCTACCCCAACTCCCTAAAGAAAATTTTCTCAGTAAAAATGGTGATTCTAAGTGTATTCGTAGATGTTAAAAATTATTTCTTGATCTTTAGGGTTGACCTTTATAGGTTTGGTTTTAGTATTATTTATCACTAGCTATAAGGGACTGCACCCCGAGATAAACAATACAACTATAGTAGTTATATTTGATTGTAAGAGTTTGATACATTCCTTTAATGAGTATAATATTCTCATTAGAAAGGGAATCCATAGTATATTTGGTTGTAGATATTGGAGTAGTGACGAGTTGATCTATAATGAATTTACCTTTGACAACCATTTACAAAAAAATGTACAAGTCAAATTTCACGAGGACCGTCATCCATTTACCGATGTGGTCCATTGACAGGATATCATGGAAGATAAAATGGTGGAATAGATGAGTGTGAATCATGAATTATGTGGTTTTTTAGATCATATAATGGTGAATCTTAGTGGCAGTGAAATAAATGGCCAAACAATCTTGTTCAATATATTTATAGTGATTTTCATAGTCAATGAGAGCACAAATAATATAGTAGATGACATGTTCTTTCCCTTTTTCATACTCTTGAGCCAACATTTCCCCCATATAGATGGGGGTAGATGAGGTGTAGAGAATTAGTGGGCGATCAAGGGATGGAGGTTGTAGTTTAGGAGTAGTGAAGATAGATACTTTCACATTTTCAAAGGAATGTTGACAATCTTTGTTCCATACAAATGCAACTTCATTTTTAGGATTTTATTAATGGAATGGGTACAAAATTTGATTTTAGGGAAAAATAATTGGATTTCCCCAATATTTTATAGGAAGGTGTGGATGTTGGGTGTAGACGTGTGACAAGGAATGTAGAGAATGAATTTGATCTTTATAAGGTCATTGTTTATTCCATGTTTGGAGATGAGGAATCCTAGGATTTTTCCTTGTGTGACATAAAATATGCATTTTACCAGGTTAAAGTGGACCTTGTATTTATGGAGTCATTGAAGAGAAATGTTGAGGTCATGGGAATGATCCTCTGTGTGTCAGGATTTGATGATAATGTCATGCACATAGAATTTGAAAATCTTATAAATGAGATCGTGTAGTGCCCACAATTTTTATAGCTCAGTAGCTTGTTGTTTCTTTGCTCATAGACATGTTTTGATAGTGATTGGTTATATCTTGGACATTATATTTAGATATTTGATCTTATTAGACATGTGTGGACATTTAGGCATATAGCGCCAATTTAGCTTAATTTCTATATTGTCGCATTTTCTTGTGATGTCATGGATACTAATGGATATGATGCTGTGTTTGGAACATAATTATGATAATGGATAGTTGTTGCATGTGGAATTCTATGGTTATATGTCACGTATCATCTTGTCTAACTTTTGGAATATTAAGTATAATTGTGCACGTTGTTGCATCTTGATTTCAGTAGGATGTTAGGTTAGTTTAGAATGCATTGATATCTTACTATGTCATTTAATTATATTGTATTCGACAGGTGCAGTTAATGTGTGCAATGAGTGTGCAGGTGACAAGTTTACAGGAGAACGTGGGATTCAGGCCAGCTAATCAATCTTGCACAAGCAGCCCACGGGCTGAGTCCTAGCCATGTTCGTTGTGTGAAGCCTTAGTATAGGAGATTATTATTTTTTTGGGCACTATGAGTGACCCCAATTGTTGTAATGTATTGTGCTTCGAATTATTAATTTTGTTTAGGGTTGCTAGTGAAGTTGTAAACTTGTTTTGGCAGTTAATAATTCCACTTTCTTTTAAATTGTTGATTTTGTTTAATGTGTCACTTAATCACAAGGGTTTAGGGTCACATGTGAGACCCTTGGGTGGTCCCCACACCCTCTACCCTTGTGCCAAAAATGAAAAACCCGAAATTGGGTTATTTTGGGCATTTTTGGAGACCCCTTTGTAGCTTGGGAGTTCCCCTAACACAAAAATGAGCCCTTGGACCCTACCTAATGGGTAGGGGGGCTTATTTTCAAGGCTAGAGGGAGTTTTCCCTCCCTTTTTACCACTTTTTTGGTCACATCCATGTAACGGATGTGGATTTGAGTGTTATTAAAAGTTTCACTTATTATGTCTTACTAATTTTTAGGATAATTTGGGAGAAGAGGGAAAAAAGATAATTTTACCATTTCTCTCTTTTGTTTTGGCATCTTTGACCTTGATGAGGGAGAGGGGTGACACATGTCACCCCCTCATTGGTGAGGATGCTTGCTTTCTCCTCTTCAAATTCCCATTCATGGGAAAAGAGAGGGACTTTTTTTTGGGAGCTTCTTGCTTGGATGCTTGGGTGATTTGGAGCTTGGGATTTGCTTGAGTCAAGAGTGGAGAAATTTGAAGTTGAAGAGATTTTTGGAGACCTTTCCTTGAGGTAGGCTCTTATGTCTTTTGCTTGTATTGCATTTATCTTATTGTTAGATAGGTTGCATGATTTTGTTATTTGGTTTTTGTTGTTTGTTTTACTCCATCCATCATATGGCATGATGGAGTTTAGGAGTGTGGGGGAAGAGAGAGGGAATTTTCCCTCTCAATCCTCAAGGCTTGATGGACAAGCCTTGTAGGGTCTTAGTATTTCCCCTCAATGGTTGAGGTGGGGAAGTTGATTCATTTGGCTTGAATCTCCTTCCCCATTCTTGGTAAGGAAACCCCTTTGGGGTTTGAAAATCCTTCCAAGAAGGACTTGGAGAAAGGGAGGAGGAATAAGGAGGGTTTTGGATTGGAAATTATGAGCAATAAGGAGGGTATGGAGTTTGTTGCTTTGTGCAAGAAATTTTCGGAATAAATTTTTTGGAGAACTTTCTCCTCTCTTCCCCATTTTTGAGGATGAACATGGTTCTCCTCGTAAATTTGGAGTCTTGTGTTGTTGTGAACTATTTTTGTGTGCTTGTATCATTATTGGTTTACCCTCCATCTTGTGCAAGTTTGATTAGTTAGCCTCTTTCCCATGGGCTTGGGGGAGGCTAACATGCCTTTCAACCTTGGAAAGGAATGTAATGATGCCTAAAGGTTGGGTGGTAAGACAAGCCTTGTTCTCTTTGTGTTTGGAAACTATGTGGAGGAAAAGTTAGAGCCTAAAGTTTGAACATGGTGGGAGCATTTTTGGTTATCTTGGTAAATTGTTTTCCCCAAATTTTGGGAGATCCCCAATTCTAAATCTCACATGGATATTGTTATACCAAGTGGTTTCATTTATTTTTAAGTTTACCATGTTGAGGTTATGGTTTGTAGCTTTGAAACCATAAGTGTTGTAATAGTATTGTGTACCCTCTTCAATCATGAAATGGAGCCTTGCAAAGTCCTATCTTGTGTATTTTGGGCATCTTGTAATTTGTTTCATATGTTGGAATAAATTCAAGCTTTAATATTTCTTTTGATATAAACCATTCTTGCATGGTAAATGTTGAAATAAATTTGTACTTTTGAAAGCCAATGAAATGAAATCTACTTAGTTATAAGAAGTGTTCTTGTTTTAACTTTGGAAGAAACTCTTTTAATTATAAAATGCACATCTCCTTTTAATACCAACATGGTTTTAGAAATCGCTGTTTTTTTATTTATTATTTAAAGCAAAAGAAATTGTACCTGTAAATGTGGTAGTCTCCTTGATTTTTGTCAAAAAAATATAGGTATATAAAGGATTATCAAATTTAATCTTAAAATATATTTATATATATATGTGATCTTTATATAAATAACTAAATAAATATACAAATATATATAATAACATATATATACATATATACATACATACATATATATATATATACATATATACATACATACATACATATATATATATATATATGTATGTATGTATGTATGTATGTATGTATATGTATGTATGTATATATATATATATATCTATATATATATATATAATATATATATATATATATGTATGTATGTATGTATGTATATATGTTGTATATATATATATATATACATATATACATACTATATATGTATGTATGTATATATGTGTGTGTGTGTGTGTGTATATGTATATAATCTATATATATATATCATAATATATATCTATCTATATATATATATATATATATATATATATGTATGTATGTATCTGTATAATGTATTGTATATAAAACAAAATTTAATACAAAATTTATTTAAACAAAACAAGAAAGTTTTAATTAAATTCGAAATTTATTTATAAATAATTTTAAAAAAAATGTTTGGTGGGGGGTTTGGCCCCCCACCCCTGCGCATCTTTTAAAAAAACAATGTTGTGGGGGGGGGGGGTCGAACCCCCCCACCTCCGCACTGTCCCTCCCACAAACACGCCCCCCCAACTTGCCCCTGCGGCCTACTTCACCCCTGCCACGCCCAACCTGCACCCCCCGTCCCCTGCGCCTGCTTCTTCCCTCACGACCTCCCTCCCATTACGTCTGCCTTCCCTGTCCCACCGTCGCCCCACTCCCCCATCAGCGCCACTGTTCCCCTCCACCGCACACAACCCTCCTTCCCCAAACCTACAACCATTTTTAAAACCAATGATATTAATAACAATAATAAAATAAATGTAAGCAAGTGTACATGTCAAAAAAAAGGGTAGAAGAGAAACCGATCAGGTTTTGTAGCAATTTCAAATCTGATATCATGTTGGTTTGATGAAAACTCCATAGTTTTCTCCAATCTGCACATAACAAACAGAGACAAAAAAAGAGGAGATGAATAATAAGTAGGAAGAACATAAGAAAATTTAGGTTTCTTTTTTTTGTGCCAAAAAAAAAAGAGAGATCCAAGAGCTTAGATTGTTTTAATCTTAGGGCTCAAATAAACTCACCTCATTTAAGTTAAGAGGATTTTGGTGGGAATGGTAACTTAACTTAAGAAGGGAAATATGGGTAAATATTTGAAATGGGAGAGGAACTTATTTAAAGCTGAATAATTACATTTCAATGTGATATATTATTTTTAATTGTGTGAAAATTATTAGAAGCTAATTCAATCAAACTAACTCAAAACAATTGTTTTTAGCATTTTGGTTAAAAATTATATCATTAAGAATTTAATGACTTAATGAGAAGGGTTAGGTGAAGCCTTAGATCGCACTTTAAAAAAAAAAAATTACCCCAAATCTAAGAAATTCCTAGTTTGGTTCGTTGTCCCGGGAATGGGCATTACATTTGGTATCAGAGCGAGGTTCGCACATGCGGACCACTGGGTAATTAATTAAAATAGTTAATGGTAATTTTAACAACACAAAATTAACTAAATGAATAAAAATAAACAATTAAAATAAATCATCCACTACCATTAAATTTTAAATTAATAAATTTCTTGCTCACCTCGTGCGCAAGATGGCACCCAAGCGAGGACGGTCAGCTAGAGGTTTGGGGCGTAGTGCACCTACGCGGGAGCCGTCGGCACCCAAATTTGGGCCTCGGATATTAGAGGCCTTGCGCCAGCTGATAGGCATTGTGGAGCTGCGCCTACCACCACCGCAGGAGACGAGAGTGGAGGCACCATTGGGAGACGAGGATCCATTAGGTGAGGATGCACATTTAAAGCCACTAGAGCACGACACACCGAGACGGGAGAGGTCACGTAGCCCCTTCATTCATCAAGAGAGGGTAGCCTCGTTCCATCATAGCCGCTCACACAGTCTCGAGGGACCATTCGAGGATAGGTGACCCCCTTCGCTTGTTGGACTACATCACTAGGATCGAGATATAAGCAGTGTGATCAGGGATCTTCTTTGTTTGCAGCCGCCCACCTACACTGACTCTATAGATGGATTTGGGGCTGAGTCATGGCTCCTTAACTTGGATAGTTGCTTTGGCTTGCACTCTTATGAGAGAAACATCAAGGCAAGGTTTGCCATACACCTCCTCCGTGACGCAGTAGGTGTTTTGTGGAGGAATGAGGAGCGGAAGCTCCATCTGACTCGAGAGACAATGACTTGGGAGATGTTCAAAGAACATTTCAGGGCTCGTTATATGTCAGAACATTTTTGCAGAAGAGGATTGATGAGTTTCACGACTTACGACAGGGATCTGGCACAGTAGCACAGTATGAGAGCAGGTGCCTGGATATTCTGCAGTATGTGGACTACCTGCAAGATGAGAAATTGTAGGTTAACAGGTTCATTTGAGGGCTTAATGCAGATATAGCAGGAGTAGTTAGGATGCTATCTCCTCCCACAATTGAGAAGGCCATTGAGAAGGCCTACTTAGCTGAGGAGAACAGGACCAAGGCACAGGAGCATCGTTATATAAAAAGAGCAAGTTTCAGGAGAGGATACAGGCCTTCCAGAGTTAGAGGTCATGAGGTATTGCACCAACCCCTAGAGGAGGATTTTGGCCACCTGCAGTAGGGGGCTAGACAGACACAGGGATTTCAGAGAGGTGTTTCTAGAGAAGGTTTTGGTGGAGCTAGAGATAGGGGGCAAGGCACTCAGTAGGCACAACCAGCTCACACTCAATAGTCTGCTAGGGTTGGACTGGCAGGATCAGTACACCAGAGTACAAGAGGGACCCCATCTCAGAGGGGTACAGGAGGTTGTTTTATTGTGGATCTCTAGATCACTATGTGCACATGTGCCCACACAAACCCAATACCATGGATACAAAGAGAGCTACTAGATCTGAGCAGACGGTGGGTGATGTAGGATGTGCTCATCGTGTATATGCAGCGGTTGACAACCGCTAGGCCGAGCATCAGGCCACAGTCATTGAGACGACAGGTACTATTAGGGGTATTTCTGTCTCAGTACTTTTTGATTCAAGTGCTTCAGATTCCTTTATATCACCTTCTATAGTGAACCAGTATGGGCTAGTGGTGGCTAGGCAATCAGATAGTTAGTAGGTTGAGTTGGCCTCTGGGGCCAAACTCATCATGGACTCGTATGTGGAGAGTTGTGTACTTGATTTAGGAGCCTTCTCCACTACTCTTGACCTCTGAGTTATCCCTCTAGGTTCATATCAGGTAGTTTTGGGTATGGATTGGCTCGAGACTCATCAAGCTAAGGTGGATTGTAGAAATAAGGTCATTGAGTGTCAGGATGATCTTGGGAATGTAGTTGTGATATCAGGGATGCAGAGACCTATCTCCTTGCGCATGATATCAGCTAAGCAACTCAAGTGGAGTATGCGTAAGGGGTGTCAGTTGTTTGCTATTACCATCAGTGATCGATCTGAGAGTATTCCAAAGCATTCACCCTTAGATGATCATGTAGTTTTGAGGGAGTATGCAGATGTGTTTCCAGGCAAGCTTCCAGGTTTACCACCCCGTAGAGAGGTGGATTTCACCATTGATTTAGTACCTGGATCAGCACCAGTTTCTAGGGCACCTTATCAGATGACAACCCCAAAGCTTCATGAGCTCAAGATTCAGTTAGAGGAGTTGTTAGATAAGGGCCTCATTCGCCCTAGTGTATCTCCTTGGGGAGTGCCAGTCATATTTGTGAAGAATAAGGATGGTTCTCTCAGGCTTTGTGTAGACTTCCGGAAGCTCAACAAGGTCACAATAAAGAACCGTTATCCACTCCCTACGATTGAAGACTTATTTGATTAGATGCGTGGGGTGAGAGTATTCTCCAAAATTGATCTCAAGTCAGGGTATCATCAGTTACGCATTTCAGATGCAGACATTCATAAGACAACTTTTCACACATGTTATGGGCATTATGAGTTCACAGTGGTTCCATTTGGTTTGACCAATGCCCCAGCTGTCTTCATGAGCCTCATGAATGGAGTATTCAAGACATTTCTGGATCAATTTGTCTTAGTGTTCCTTGATGATATATTGATTTATTCTCGTTTTGAGGAGGAACACAAGGAGCATTTGAGGCAGGTACTTCAGGTTTTGAGAGAGCAAAAGTTTTATGGGAACTTGGAAAAATGCAGCTTCTTTCAGACAGAGATTCAGTACTTGGGTCATATCATATCCGGCGAGGGTATCTCTACAGATCCCTCTAAGATACAGGCTATCTTGGGCTGGCCAGCACCCACATCAGTTACTGAGGTAAGGAGTTTCATGGGTTTGGAAGGGTATTACTGCAGGTTTGTACAAGACTTTTCTAGGATTTCTCACCCTATTACTTCTATTCAAAGGAAAGGGAAGAATTTTGATTGGTCAGAGAAGTGTGAGCAAGCCTTTCAGTTGCTTAAGGAAAGGTTAACCACGGCACCCATCTTGGCAGTTCTAGACCTGACAGAGGATTTTGTTGTTTGCACTGATGCATCACTAGAGGGTTTGGGGGCAGTTATTATGCAGGAGCGTCGGGTTATTACTTTTGAGTCTTGTAAGCTCAAGGACTACAAGCTTAACTATCCTACTCATGACTTGGAGCTTGCAGCAGTTGTTCATGCTCTGGTGCGTTGGCAACATTTCCTTTTGGGTAGGCCTTTCATTTTGAGGACAGATCATTGGAGTTTGCAGCATATTTTCTCATAGCCGAACCTCAACGCTTGTCAACGGCATTGGATGGAGTTCCTATGTGAGTATGACATGGAGGTTCAGTACATAAAAGGGAAGGAAAATATGATTGCAGATGCTCTTAGTAGACGATGACATGTGCTTGCTTCTTTGACACTTCAGTCAGATTTGAGAGGCAGGATTCTTGAGCACCTTTCAGAGGACATATTTTATGAGGGATCTAGACAGATGTTAGAGTCTTAGGGTTCATTAGAGGGAAGATATTCTGGGTGTGTTTTAGAGACATATGGGTTGCTTCGATTCTACAGGCACATCTACGTGCCTAAGTTAGGTGATCTGCATAGCTTCATCCTCGCAGAGGCTCATCGAGCCCCATATGCGGCACATCCAGGAGTGAAGAAAATGCATGCCGATCTGAGGGAGTTATATTATTGGCTAGGTCTTTGACGGGACATAGCAGATTTTGTTGCACATTACCTTGAGTGCCAGAGGGTCAAGGCAGAGCATTCTCATCCCGCAGGACTTTTACACCCTCATGATATTCCCGAGTGGAAATGGGATGTGATTTCCATGGATTTCATAGTCAGACTCCCTATGTCTTCTTATCATCATGACGCCATTATGGTCACAATGGATAAATTGACTAAGGTTGCACATTTTTCGCCAACCAAGGTCACCTATAACGCACAGGCCATTTCCAAAGTATTTATGGAGGACATTGTTAGGTTGCATGGGATTTCGAAGACCATCATCAATGACAGGGATACCATCTACACTTCAATTTTTTGGACTTCCTTTTAGGCCGCTCTAGGTACGTAGATTAATTTCAGTTTAGCTTATCATCCAAAGACAGATGGGTAGATAGAGAGGGTTAATCAGGTGTTAGAGGATATGCTGAGGATGTATGTGATGGATCAGCAGAAGAAATGGGAGGATTATTTGCATCTAGTTGAGTTTTCCTACAACAACAACTATCATAGTTCCATTGGTATGGCTCCTTACCAGGCTTTGTATGGATGACCTTGCAGGACACCTTTGAGTTGGGATAGACTAGATGATAGAATTATTCTGGGACCAGCCTACCTTAAGGATTTAGAGAAGCAGGTTGTGTAGATTAGACAACATCTTGAGTAGGCCAGAGTATGCCAAAAGGCGTATGTAGACACTAAGAGGATTGATCGTCACTTCTTTGTGGGTGACAAAGTCTTCTTGAGGGTTCGTCCGCATAAGAGTCCTATCCATTATGGAAAGGGTTCTAAGCTATCGCCTCATTTTTTGGGGCCTTTTGATATTTTAGAGGTCATCGATCCAGTTGCCTATCACCTAGCTTTGCCACCACGCCTTGCACGGGCCCACGATGTTTTTCATGTTTATGTACTACGTAGATATGTACCTGATGCTTCTCATGTCTTGGATTGGTTAGCATTACAGGTAGAGGACGGAGGATAGTGGAGATTGGAGCCCATACGCATACTGGAGCACAGGAGGTTGGCCCTTCGGGGTCAAGATTTGGACCAGGTTAGAGCACAGTGGGACCGGTACGACGAGACAATAGCTACCTGGGAGGATGCAATACCTTTGAGGGCTAGATATCCCTATCTCTTTCAGTGACTTCCAGGAGGAAGTCTAATTTTAGTAGAGAGAGATGTAGTGCCCACACTTTTTATAGCTCAGTAGCTTGTTGTTTCTTTGCTCATAGACATGTTTTGACAGTGATTGGTTATATCTTAGACATTATATTTAGATATTTGATCTTATTAGACATGTGTGTACATTTAGGCGTATAACACCAATTTAGCTTAATTTCTATATTGTTGCATTTTCTTGTGATGTCATGGACACTAATGGATATGATGCTATGTTTGGAACATAATTATGATAATGGATCGTTGTTGCATGTGGAATTCTATGGTTATATGTCACGTATCATCTTGTCTAACTTTTGGAATATTAAGTATAATTGTGCACGTTGTCGCATCTTGATTTCAGTAGGATGTTAGGTTAGTTTAGAATGCATTGATATCTTACTATGTCATTTAATTATATTGTATTAGACAGGTGCAGTTAATGTGTGCAATGAGTGTGCAGGTGACAAGTTTACAGGAGAACGTGGGATTCAGGCCAGCTAATCAATCTTGCACAAGCAGCCCACGGGCTGAGTCCTAGCCATGTTCGTTGTGTGAAGCCTTAGTATAGGAGATTATTATTTTTTTGGGCACTATGATTGACCCCAATTGTTGTAATGTATTGTGCTTTGAATTATTAATTTTGTTTAGGGTTGCTAGTGAAGTTGTAAACTTGTTTTGGGAGTTAATAATTCCACTTTCTTTTAAATTGTTGATTTTGTTTAATGTGTCACTTAATCACAAGGGTTTAGGGTCACATGTGAGACCCTTGGGTGGTCCCCACACCCTCTACCCTTGTGCCAAAAATGTAAAACCCGAAATTGGGTTATTTTGGGCTTTTTTGGGGACCCCTTTGTAGCTTGGGAGTTCCCCTAACACAAAAATGAGCCCTTGGACCCTACGTAATGGGTAAGGGGGCTTATTTTCAAGGCTAGAGGGAGTTTTCCCTCCCTTTTTACCTCTTTTTTGGTCACATCCATGTAAGGGATGTGGATTTGAGTGTTATTAAAAGTTTCACTTATTTTGTCTTGCTAATTTTTAGGGGAATTTGGGAGAAGAGGGAAAAAAGATAATTTTACCCTTTCTCTCTTTTGTTTTGGCATATTTGACCTTGATGAGGGAGAGGGGTGATACATTTCACCCCCTCATTGGTGAGGATGCTTGCTTGCTCCTCTTCAAATTCCCATTCATGGGAAAAGAGAGGGACTTTTTTTTGGGAGCTTCTTGCTTGGATGCTTGGGTGATTTGGAGCTTGGGATTTGCTTGAGTCAAGAGTGGAGAAATTTGAAGTTGGAGAGATTTTTGGAGACCTTTCCTTGAGGTAGGCTCTTATGTCTTTTGCTTGTATTGCATTTATCTTATTGTTAGATAGGTTGCATGATTTTGTTATTTGGTTTTTGTTGTTTGTTTTACTCCCTCCATCATATGGCATGATGGAGTTTAGGAGTGTGGGGGAAGAGAGAGGGAATTTTCCCTCTCAATCCTCAAGGCTTAATGGACAAGCCTTGTAGGGTCTTATTATTTTCCCCTCAAATGGTTGAGGTGGGGAAGTTGATTCATTTAGCTTGAATATCCTTCCCCATTCTTGTTCAAGGAAATCCCTTTGGAGTTTGAAAATACTTCCAAGGAGGACTTGGAGAAAGGGAGGAAGGATAAGGAGGGTTTTGGATTGGAAATTAGGAGCAATAAGGAGGATATGGAGATGTTTATTCTTTGTGCAAGATAATTTTTGGATGTATAATTTTTGGAGAGCTTTCTCCTCTCTTCCCCACTTTTGAGGAAGAACATGGGTTCTCCTCCTTGTAAAATTTTGGAATCTTGTGTTGTTGTGAATTGTCTTTTTTTGTGTGCTTGCATCATTGTTAGCTGTACCCCTTCATCTTGTGCAAGTTTTGGTTAGTTAACCTATTTTCCATGGGCTTGGGGGAGGCTAGCATGCCTTCCAACCTTGGAAAGGCATGTAATGATGCCTAAAGGTTGGGTGGTAAGACAAGCCTTGTTCTCTTTGTAATTGGAGACTATGTGGAGGAAAAGTTAGAGCCTAAAGTTTGAACATGGTGGGAGCATTCTTGGTTATCTTGGTAAATTGCTTTTCCCCAAATTTTGGGAGATCCCCAATTCTAAATCTCACGTCGATATTGTTATACCAAGTGGTTTCATTTCTTTTTAAGTTTACCATGTTGAGGTTATGGTTTGTAGCTTTGAAATCATAAGTGTTGTAATAGTATTGTGTACCCCCTTCAGTCATGAAATGGAGCCTTGCAAAGTACTATCTTGTGTATTTTGGGCATCTTGTAATTTGTTTCATATGTTGTAATAAATTCAAGCTTTAATCTTTCTTTTGATATAAACTATTCTTGCATGGTAAATGTTGAAATAACTTTGTACTTTTGAAAGCCAATAAAATGAAATCTACTTAGTTATAAGAAGTGTTCTTGTTTTAACTTTGGAAGAAACTCTTTTAATTATAAAATGCACATCTCCTTTTCATACCAACATGGTTTTAGAAATCTCTGGTTTTTTTATTTATTATTTTAAGCAAAATAAATTGTACTTGTAAATGTGGTAGTCTCCTTGATTTTTGTCAAAAAAATATAGGTATATAAAGGATTATCAAATTTAATCTTTATATATATATATATATATATATATATATATATATATATATATATATTTATATATATCTTTATAATGTATTGTATATAAAAAAATATTTAATACGAAATTTATTTAAACAAAACAACAAAGTTTTAATTAAATTTAAAATTTATTTATAAATAAATAAATAAAAATGTTTGGTGGGGGCTTCGGGGCCCCCCCTGTGCATCTTTTAAAAAAACAAAAAAAAAAACAATGTTGTGGGGGGGCCGAACCCCCCCACCTCCGTATTGTCCCTCCCACAAACACGCCCCCCCAACCTGCCCTTGCGGCCTACTTCGTCCCTACCGTGCCCAACCTGCCCCCCCCCCCCCCCCCCCCCCCGCGCCTACTTCTTCCACCACGACTTCCCTCCCATTGCGTCCGCCTTCCCTGTCCCACCGTCGCCCCACTCCCTCATCAGCGCCATTTTTCCCCTCCACTGCACATAGCCCTCCTTCCCCAAACCTACAACCATTTTTAAAACCAATGATATTAATAACAATAATAAAATAAATGTAAGCAAGTGTGCATGTCAAAAATAAGGGGAGAAGAGAAACCGATATGGTTTTGTAGCAATTTCAAATCTGATATCATGTTGGTTTGATGAAAACTCCATAGTTTTCTCCAATTTGCACATAACAAACATAGATAAAAAAAGATGAGATGAATAATAGGTAGGAAGAACATAAGAAAATTTAGGTTTCTTTTTTTTGGGCAAAAAAAAAAAAGAGAGATCCAAGGGCTGAGATTGTTTTAATCTTAGGGCTCAAATAAAACCCACCTCATTTAAGTTAAGAGGATTTTGGTGGGAATGGTAACTTAACTTAAGAAGGGAAATATGGGTAAATATTTGAAATGGGAGAGGAACTTATTTAAAGCTGAATAATTACATTTCAATGTGATATATTATTTTTAAATGTGTGAAAATTATTAGAAGCTAATTCAATCAAACTAACTCAAAACAATTGTTTTTAGCATTTTGGTTAAAAATTATATCATTAAGAATTTAATGACTTAATGAGAAGGGTTAGGTGAAGTCTTAGTTCGCACTTTAAAATTTTTTTTTTTACCCCAAATATGAGAAATTCTTGGTTTGGTTTGTTGTCTCGGGAATGGGCATTACAGATCGTGAAATATTTCATATCTCATTGATAAGTTTCCTTGGTGTTTTAAAGACAATATGCATCTTAACATAGTAATAGGTGGCCTATTAAGTAGTGAATGTGGTCATATTATGGTCTTCAGGTGCTATTTTGATTAATTATATCCTAAAAAGTCATCCATGGGTAATAACAACTTATATCTTGTGGTGGCATAGATGATGGTGTCATTGAAAGGAAAAGGGAAGTTATATTTAGAACATGTGAGATTAGGGTTGTGAAAATGGATGCAGATACATATGGCTAACTCAAATTTCTTACAAACAAGGATGATGTTATACATCCATTTAGGATAGTTGATGGGATGGATAAATTTGGTGTTGAGAAGATTTACAATCTCTTTATGACATTGGTTAATTTCAGGAGGGAATTCATTAATCTTTTCCAAATAGGGATAACATCAAGATAAGTAAATATTTGTGGAATACAATGTCAGGATTGATGTTGGGCATGTCATAGTATCTCCCAAAAAAACCTCCTTATTCTTGTGAAGGACTTCATGGTGTTTATCACGTAGATAGGGGAAACTGTCGCCTAACATGACTACATGAGAATGATAATTGTTTATTTGAATGTTGATGGTGTTTTCTAGTGAGCATAGTGTTACTATATTGTAAATAATAAAGAGTTTCAGGAAGCTTAGAGACCTCATCACTGATAGGTTCAATAACACTGATGAATTCATCAAAGAGAAGTGATATATTATGAATATGACCATGTTTTTATGGTTAAGAGGGAGGACGTCATCACATGCATTGAGTAATATCAAGGATGGCCTCATCATTATAAAAGTTAGGAAGGGGACCCTTATACTCAACATCGATTTCAAGGGTGACATATCGCTTGTCATCACAATGGTGATGTGAACTGATTTGTCTTACATCCAATACCTTAGCATTTAGAGTGAAATCCAAATTAAGGGATGGATAAGGATCATTCTATCTCATGGGATTAGTCCTACTAGTAATTTAGGGGCTTATGTTATTGGGAGATAAAATGTTAGAGTGGAAAAGGATCATTTGTGTAGTGCTAAAAGGGACTGACTACACTAAATAGAACTGAGCTATGTTAAGTGAGGTCTGATCTAGGTGTTATAGGATTAGTTATGGGAGGGGAACTTGTATATATATTTGTGTATTTTTATAGTTGTTTAACGGCCCAAGAAGTATCAAGTAATGGATTATTAAATGTTGGAATGTATGGAAAATTTTATTCATCCTCACTATCGCTAGTATTATAGGAAGGAGGGTCAAAATTTTAAGACATGTATATCACGTTTGTCTCATGGTTAAAAGCATCTATTCATGCGAGGTTATGTTGGTAATGAATAAAATCTAGATATTGAGATTCAACATGTGATAATATGTAGTATTCATTAAGGATAGGTGTGGAGGTAGTGTGGATCTTGAGATCACCATCAGGCATGTCAGATTCAAAATAATTGTGAGGGGTCATAAATCCCATTCTATTGAAAGAGTGTGGGAAGAGAATATCTGTAAAAATGTGTGCGATCTCAAGTTCATAATTTATTTGGGTGAGTATGATGGCTAGAAGAGGAAGCATTGTAAGGAGATTCCTAAAATTCCATGATAGGAGGAAATTGATCTGAAGGTAATAGAACTAGAGAAATCCAGAGGGTTACAATGTTTGGTAAGTAATTATTACTTATCGTATTTTACAATTCATTAGGTTCGTCATCTTATGAGTCAACTAGAGTGACCTAAAATCTAGATATATAATAATAAAACTCAAGATATGAAATGTTAGGCACTACGGTTATGGTAGGGATGTGAAAAGGTTGATCTAGAAAAGCATTGGGTATGTCCTAAGGATGCAGGTCAACATCATGCCTATATCATTGATTATTGTGGAAAAAATTCATGCACTGGCATCTAAATGATGTGACGACATGCATACGATGTGTTCATGGTCAACCAAGTAGGAGATTATAAGAGAGGGGATGATCAAGCACCATGAGCTTGGTGCAAATGGTTTTGGGGCCCATTGTGATGGGAAGCCAATTTTTTTCAAGTGGATTTTGAAGATTTTTATAAAACTAGTGGCAAGTGAGTCAGGTATTTTTAGGTCATCATTGAAGAATCCATGAATTTGAATGAGATAAAATGAGGTTGCATAAGAGACTTATTCAGCCAATACACATGTTACTTGTTCATCTTTAATGTTGACACTAATAATGAGAGGATGATATCAACATAGAATAAATTTTCATCATCAAGCATGTTATTTTTAGTAAATTCAATGGCTATAATTTTAAAATTCTAAGGAGGAATGATTGTTTCGATATTATGAATTTTGGGCTTAGGAAAATTTGGTGTGGAGGAAATTTCCTCTGCCTCATCGAAAGCATCCTCCAAACAATAGATTTATTATATGAGGAATTTATGATGTTAGGGAGACATGTGCATGAGCTACATCAACAGGATTCTGCAATTCATGGAGTTGAGTTCATATAGGAAATTCCATTATTAAGTAGGATAATTTTCATAATGGTATTTGGGTGGGTGAAAATAAGGGGGAAGACCCATAGTTGGGTGCAACATATAGGTTTAAGAAACCTTATATGAGGGAGGTGGAATAGGTTCCATAGAGGATATTTCACTACCAATTTTGCATGAGGCTTGACTAAAGGAGTGGGCTCATCACTAGGTTTATCATGAGAAGTATTAGTGATATTTTGATGATTAGGGGGAATAATTTTTAGGTTTGAGGATGAGTTCCTTATGTATAGGATTTTATCAGTAGTTAACTTACTCCACATTGAAATATTGAGAATCGAGGAAGTTGTAGACATAAGACCCTTCAACCATGCCCATAAAGTGGTTTTTGGGGTTATTAATATAGTTAGTTCTATATTTACGATGTTTGTGAGCTTGGAGAAAATATTTGTATTTATCATAAGATTCTTGAATGGTAGCATTAGTATCAAATTGAGCACTGAGGAATAAATTAAAGGTATATTTTTTATGATCCCAAAATTCCTCATGGGAATGGCCAATAGTGGTGTTCTCCCAAAAAAATAGATTAGGATTAAAGGAATCCATTGGTCGTTTGGTTGGAGGAAATATGTGAGGAGTAGAGAGGGGTTGCAATTATTCACTGTGAGATAGAGGTGGATGATATGGATTATGGGAAATGTCACCTTGGATGTTGTTTCTTGAAAAGGAATGTGGGATTATGTTTACTTTATCAAGGATAGGAATTTAATTTATTTGGAAATTTATTTGAGGGTATTTGATGGCTTAGGTGTTTGGTCGTATTATTATATAAGGGAATCCTTCCATTTTTACTTCTTAAGAGTCTATTCCATTGTTGTGGGAGAGAAGGATTGTACCTTATATTAGAGATTATGTAAAAGATCCCTAAGGAAGATATGGAAAATATTTTGATTATCAAGGTGATTGTTAGCTTGATTAGATAGATCCTTCCATATTTTGATTGAATCATGGGATGATTCATGGGGAGACTACTTCAAGTTAATGAATTTTTTAAATGTTTTTTTAGGAAGGTCATGTTGTTGAAATTCCTTCACCAAGGCTTGGAATATAGTCTGTAGATCGACATAGAGTGTGAAGGGAGTTCATAATACCATTATAAATTATACAATACAAAGGGTTTTTCAAGGATTTTAGTTGTAGGATATGTATTTTTTTATCCACTCCTTATATGTTTCTAAATATTTTAAGATCGATGATTGGGAAAATTAGACCATTATAAGAGATGGTGGAATATATTCCCCCTATATCTATAGAAGCCATATAAGGAGCTAAGGGCTCAGTATGTAATGTTTGAAGGACCTTATTTTGGATTGGAGGAGGATGGATCAGAATCCCACTAACATCCAAGGGAAAAGGAGGCACTTAAGTGTGATTATACTATATTAAGATTTGAGCCAGTTGAGAAGCCATTTGTAGAATCTATATTTGTATTTGGAATATGCTAGAAGTGGTCGATGAGTGAGTAATATCCATTTGATCTAATGAATTGATACTGAGGAGATTAGGATCAATTGGTGGATTAGGACCACTAGATGAAGAAGCCCTGGGATTGTTCTTTTGTAAAGGGATCTTTGGGGATTGAGTAGGGGCATATTTAGCTATAGGAGGTTTATTGTGGTTAATGGGTTTTGAGTGAGGTCTCAAGATTATATTTTTCCATATGACCCATGCCTTGGGATACTTTGATTAGTTCCCTTTCTTTTTTGGGTGTGTATATCTCATTATTGTTCATGTTTTTAAAAAACCTCTTGAGGATTAATTCATATGATTTCTACAACATTACATTCAACTTTGGGACCATTTTATGATGGGATCATTTGTGTTGGTTCATAGGGTATCACGACATTAGTTGAGAAGGGGTATGTTCATGCAGGATTGACCCCGGTACAATGTTAGGGCTGATGGCATCAGTTTGTGAAGGACAAGAGCAAGACACACTAAAATTGATGGTTCTGGAGGAAAATAAAGGAATAAATGAGAAAACCAAAGGAAACCTAAAAGGATTCTAATACGCCCTTAACATATTGCTTGTATTAGGATATGAGTAGCCGACTTGTTGCTTACCATATCATTTTATTATATCATTTATAATTTATCATGCTTAATAGGTCGGCCTTGGTAATGGCCATAACATATGAATATTATATATATGGGATTGTAGGTAGTAGTTCATTATCATTTGAGAATTTGAGTCTTATTATATGGTTTGGAGGTTGCCCCCTCAAAGTGGCGAAGCTATTATAATTGCATATTGAGATCATTATTCTAAATTATTGTGTTATTTGGTGTTCTATTGCTGCTCATAATCTAAATTATACTAGTAATTTCATTACAGATTCAAATTGTGTAAGAAGATATTGAGAGGAGATATGATGAACAATGAACCAGATGAGTATAAGAAAATAGGGATTGTGCCTAAGATTTAAATGACATTGTTCATGCACAAGTATACATGGGTCGATGGAGTAAGGATTGAAACATACAAGTGTTAAATAGGATCGATCATGCATTAGGTTCCTTCATGGGGGTTGATGGCATAAGGAAAAAATAATTAAGGTTCAAATAAGATATGACATACATTATGGTTCTGCATGGGGGCCGATGGTTAGGAAAAGAAGGAAAAATAATAAAAGAGTGAATCTAACCTAATTAGAAGAAGAGTAAGATTCATGACGATGAGTGTATGATGTGTACAAGATAGGTTCCCAAAAAGGTTCTATATAGGGATATATTATAAGAAAAATCAAACTATATAGATACAAAGGTGCTCAGGGAGTGTTAGTGGTGTAATTATAGAGTATAGTGACCCTAACCCTGAGATAGATATAGGTTTCCAATGCCTAAAACCAAGATATTGATAAATATCCTACTAGTATTTAGAAATAAGAGTAACCAATGGGTGTATAATCCAAGGGGTGTAATATAATAAGATAATTCAATAGATCCAAGAAAACACACATTTAATTTAGTCTATATAAATCAATGACCAATATACAACATACACATACAATATAAAAAACCAAAGAGGGTTAGAAGTACTTACCTATAGTGTATGTGTGACCACTGAAGCATAATCATCTCTAGAGACAAGAGCACTAGATATAATTTCTATGGGTGGATGAGTGGAAATATCAATAAAAATATCTTTGGTCCTAACGTACTATGGTGACCCAAATCCAAAAGAGGTAAGCTCCAAGACTCTATGTCAACAAATAAGTATGAAATAATGGAATCAGGAGTAAGTTCAAGTATTGATAAGTGGTTGTAAATTTTTTATTTTACTAGGAGAAAGGTCAAGAATATATACTCAATTTAATCACCCACAGGTGGTGGCATCATCTACAAAAAATTAAAATAGATACCACCGCCCATGGGAAATGGCGTCATCCTTGAGGAAACCCTAAAGTTAAGAGGTGTAAAACATAAGTGGAGGACATAAGGTAAATATATTTGAATGATGAAGATATAGGGTGACCAAAAGCAAGGATAATAGAGTAAAATGAAGAATATATTTGACATAATGGTATAAGTAAACATAAATGTGTAATGTGTGAAAAAGGGGAGAAATGAAGCAAGGATAGGGTAAATAAGGTGAAATAACAATATATCTCAAATGTTGTGGTTTAGCCCATATGAACAATTCCAATCACACCCCAATCTCAGAAATCCCTTTAAGGCACCCACTCAAGAGGAAAATGCATCAGCATACCCTATAAAAAATAAAAGGTTGGAAAACATAAAAAATATGATGCATACATCTCCTTCCACATCAATGGTTCAATTTTGGGGTTGACAAACCTTTATTTATATTTGACTATATTATCATTATCCATAAGCTCAATCGTATGTTGGATGACCTCTTAATCAATTTATTTCAATTTATAATAATTCCATATAAATATATCATCATACTCTTTGCATTTTTTGACAAGGACTATATACTTTTCCCAATTTGAGAGACTTATTTGGGTCAATCTAGAATTCATAGTAATCATCAAATTTTATCATTGTTATTCTATTTTATCCTTTGTAATGGTCATCAAAATTGAACAAATTTTTCAAGGTCACAAGTCTCTTGGGAAGTATATTCATATTTAGCTAAATTAGTCAATTATCATATGCATGTTGTAACTCTTCTAAGAACTCAACCTCTTACTGGATGAAAGTGGAAATTTGGTTGTCATTCTCAAATTCTTGCTAATTGGATATTATTTTTAGGTATTGGATGTATGATTATAAGTTTAAATAATTATGTGTGATCTATTATAAGGTCATTGGGTGGATCAAACTAAGCACCAATGACAACCATTTTATCTACCTTTGCATTTTATTTCATAGGGACCGTTTGGATGTTGAAGTCATAAAATCCTTTAATGATATCTAATTCTTTTTTCCTAGAGGCCTTCAGAAATGTTTTTCAAAAAGACATTGTGATATCTCTACCTGATCACCACCTCAATGTTTCCAACCATTTGTAGCTACTAAACTCCTTTCTTTAGGGAAATCTAGAGAACTTGAATCAGATCTGCATACTTCACGACATTGTTTTTGCAATTGAATTGTATTCTATATGAGTATAATTCCTTTTCTTGGCATGGGGATATTAGAAAAATACATGCACGAGTACCATTTTTTTAATTGGAGATATCAAAGAATATTTTTTGTATACCACATGTTGAATTTTACTCTTTGATCACATGCAAAACATTAGTGCTCTCTTCTTCATGAATACATTATGTACCTATGCAACATTATTAAAAAGTGTCATAGGGATCAAATTACCTTATGTAATAAATATAATTATCCATTTGATCTTAAAATATTTATCTGTATGGATTATAAAGAGGCAAAATTTCTTCATTTATTTCACTTAGATGACATAGTTTACTTTTTTGTGCCATGGATAAAATATCTCCACATGAAACTATGCAATTGGATCATTTTTAATGGTAATCTTAGTTCCATATCTAGCTCTTAGTAACATGTGAGACCAATAAAAATATATTTTTCCTCTTATCTTGGTGGGGATATTGTCACACCCTATGAAACTTAGTCATGATTTCAAAATGATAGGTTATGAATTGATGATTTAAATTCTTGAACGTATATGAGAAATTAATAATCAAGGTGTTATTTCATTTGCATCTTGAAATTTTATTTATATACATTTTATTTTATATCACATTATGAATGATATAGATGATGACTTTGATATTAATCTTAAAGCCTTGCTTCGATGATGTTAATGTCTCCACAGGAAGCTAACCTTATGAACCTATTTTATGGTTATTAAGTTTAAGCTTACAATATTATAGTGTTGTACTATGTCGTTCTTTGGATAATTCAGGTTCAAGAGCAGATCCGAAGGGGACAAGGTAGGAATTCCATAGTAATATTTATTGGGCTTGAATGGTATGTCCAAGTTTATCAAAATGGGGTGCCTTAGTTTTAATTTATGTTATAATTATGGGTTGGATGTTCATTAGGTATGAGGGGGGTTATTGACCCAACTTCATTTACATATGGCATTTACAAACTCTCTCTCTCTCTGATTCCTACCTTATAATGTTGCATTTCATTAAGCTAAACCCATCATAAGGTAGGAAGTGATTATTATTATGGAAATGTGTTTGATTGAATAATGCTATCCACTAAGCTAGCTTAATGGGCTAATTTTGTGGTGTATTCTTTAGCCAACTTGATAAAGATGGAGGAATTTCCCCACTCCTATGTACTTGGCACCCTTTGAAAAGAAATTAATAGCTTTGAAAGACTCGCCACTGACCATGTTAAAATGGAATAGGGTAATTAGAGGAATTACTATTTTGCATTATTATGAATTTGGCAAAGATCTTATTTGGTTTTAAAAGGAATTGCTAAATTTAGGCGGAAAAAGAAGATAAGCATGCAATTAATGCATGGCCTAGTCCTAGAAATACTCACAACTCCTTCGGGAGGTTTTAGTTGAATTTTTATTTTGATCTTTAGTCCATATCAATATTTCTAGGGGCATTGCATGAGATTGATGTTTTGATTGGTGTGGTTAAGAGGTATGCTAAGAAATGATTTAATGGTTATGTTAATAAACTTGAGTTTGCCATCTAAAACTAGGCATGAAAGCTACTCTTGTTGAATCTTTTAATGGCTCATTGATAAGAGGTATAAGGGTCTTTTGTGCAGGATTTTCTAATGAGAATGTGGTGAAGGATATTGGGAAAGTTCATGAGCTAGTTGGTGCAATCAACGAGTTCAAAGAAGAATAGCAGGATATCACACCAGGCATGATGTGATCCATTTTTCCCCTAATACTTTGTTCCATTGATTATTTGCATGAATGGAATTCACTGCAGTTATTTTGTGTGTAATCTTTAGTATGAAATTGATAAGATAATTAAGGTTTTGTGTTTTCATTAGCCAAAACATTTACTGTGTTGGGTAATATCCATTGTTGTTTAAATGAGTACGTGTAAGGGAATACATACTTCGGTTGGACATAATGTTGACTGTAACTAAGGATTTAGTTCTATTCATGTAATTTATGGATGTGTTTTGAGACTAAACCAGTATTTCTAGGGTTTGTAGTTAATATTATTTTATTATGATAATCAAATATTAATTATTGTCGACTTTCCTTATGATTGGATCTGGGTATGATATAGAATTCCTAGAAAACACTGTTAAGTTGTATCTATGGGGTTTGTGATCATTTATGGTTATAACTAGAGTTTGTATATATATAAAAATATAATACCACTAAAGAATCTAGAGGTTAAATGGAATATATGTATATATGTAGATTCATTTTAATAGAATCCTTGGATTTTAAAGAGGGTTAGCCTAGGTATAATCATTTTGTTCTATTTTGGTCTCCATGATGATTAAAATCACTTAAGAATCTATACTAAATAAAAAGGATTTTATCACTCTTTTTTTATGGGTTGTTGAAGGAATTTATATACCCTTGTAAGTTGTGTTTTTCATTCATGGGAAATAATTATTCTCTTTTTGTCAAGTTATGAATCAAAACCAATATTAGGGATTATGTGGATAAATTTATATTTATATTGAAATGTCAAATATTTCGATTCAAGCATGGGTGACATTGTGATATTTTGTTGGTATGGGGGTTGTATCCTAAAGGATATATTCCATTTGCTTCCTAGTTCTAGCACCGAGTAGAAAGCTCCCAAGCTTTCGAATAGACGGTATCCACTTGTACATCATCGTTGAATATTGGCTACGAAGTTGGGTTATAGTTGGAATTTCCGTAGTTAGAGGGGGTATAACTGAGACCCTCTGAGAATAGTCAAACATCCTTTGGGTAGTCTTTGATGACAATGTGTTTGTTGGATATCATTTATGTGTTGGATGACCTTTGGATTTTTTATTTGGTTAAGGTAATTAACAGTTACCTTATCACTATCGAATCTTTTTTATAACCTATTACTCTTATAAAAATGTATGCTAAATCATTAATGGGGATCGTATAAGTACCTAAACTGCCGACATATAGATTACGAGGCCTATGCACTTGAATGCTTGAATAACATTTCGCTAGCTTGTATATGACCTTGGATTGATCTGAAAATTAAATATGAACTTATACTTATATTTAGTCAAAGAAATTAATTAGGTATATATACCAATATATATGATTTAATATACTTCTGATGGTTGGAGTAAGAAATTACTTGGACTTGCAAATCAGATAATTATATAAGTATATTATTATAATTATTACATTTGTCGATATTATTGGTTAAATACTTGTTGTATGTTTATTAACCTTAACAGGGTTATTGATTGGACTTAAAAGGACATTTTTCTCTTGATGAATGGTTGTTGCATAATTACATTATAATGTGTATTATTAGCTACCAGTTTCATATTTTTTATCTTGTTAAAATAAGATCATTAACGATTGATTATCTTGTTGGTTCTTGGAAATTGCCATTAAGACTTGATAACAAAAAAATGATGGATAACGTGGTGATTACTAGTTGATGTCCATGATATGTGCTTCATGAGTTGCAGATTACTATGTTGTTTATAGTTCCTAATATTGCAGTCTTTTCATTAATGTAAATAGTAAATGGCACAAATTATTAAGGTAGAGTTGGGTCCTATCATTCTCAGTTCGAATGAACTGACAGTTACTAATATGTTTTGCAGATGGAGTTCTGTAAGTTGGAAAGATGAATATAAATTGAAATATTTTACTATCCAATTGGATTGATAAAGGATGCCTTGATTTGTATAGGTGTTTTTATGAAATAGCAATTCTTTGCTATTTGTTTAAAAGGCGGAAAAAGGCCTGCTCTGTAAAACTGATTTAAAATTGAAAAGAAATGAATGATATGTAATCATTATTTGTTTAAGATTTATTTACTTAAGAAAAGTTGTAGGAAGGTTTCTTGTCTTGGTTAATTACTTGATTGAAAACATATGTGGAAATTGTACTAAGTATTAGTAATTTAATCAATATAATGAAGTTTTAACATGAAGATTAATACTCAAGATAAGAATGTATATTCAATTGTAACCAAAGTATTTATAATATTTTATTCAAAACTCTTTTATAAACGTCAGAATCCTTGATGATCATTGTACCGGACAAAAATGTGAATACCATAATAAAATACTTGACTAATATGACGTCTTGATCCTAATGGATGCATATGATGAATTTCTAAGGACTTCACTTAACTGTTACCACTTATTATAAATGGGAAAAAGGTATTTCAATCAATGATATTATAGTTATGAAGGTTTTATATGGCTATACGATATGATGTATTATCATCTAATAAAATCTAAATCATTGACTAAACAAAGAATAATATGGGTTATATTGAACTATTGTATATATTGATTGATTTGTAATATATAATGGTTACACCTTAAAAGTTGATAAGATTCCTCTCAAACTAAATTTTTTATTTGATTGGAAACCTTATAAGGAGATGAGATATAAGATGAACCAAATTCGTAGGTTATTTACCAATCGGTTGTAAACCAATTTATATGAACTACGTGACATTATACTTTGTGATGGATGAAGGATGATATATTTAAGAAGTGTTTGTTGTATGCTAGTAACAATAAGGATTCAATGGAAGTACGGGACTACTGTGAATAGTAATTCCATCATATACTATTCTTGGCATGATACATTGATAATGTAAATAAGAAAATACAAACCATAGTAATGGAAAAGTCATTCCATCTTAACTATATAAAGTGATGGATCATGTGTCAGAGTAAATGTGTATATTGCTGAAAAATGAGGTATAACATACTTAAGGTTGACATACAAATATATGTAATTGAATACACTTGGGCTAAGTAATTCAAGGATTGTAGTTCTCATTTCGATAATAGAACTATTAAGTGATGTATTTGGCATAATACATATTTATGATCCATAAATGGAACTGTGGATTATTACAGTAAAGTGATCTAAAACTATAAATAATATTTATTAAGATTATGTCAAAATGAATCTGAACATGCAATAAATAATCATGAGTATCTAGTAAAAACCGTAGGTACGGTTTCTACCTAGGTAAGATTTATGCTGACACTTAGTTATCATCTGGTCGTAACTTAACAAATAATATTAACCTAAGATATGACGTTCCCATTTAGTGGAACTTGGCGGGCCTATTCATCATGATCGCTACCATGTTGTAACCATTTAATGACTAAGGTCATTACTTAGTTACAATGGGTTAGTTGTTATGTCAAATTGTCTCATCAAGCTCCCCTAAATGAGAAGGTCACAATACACTAAGATGCAAGTGTGGTCCTATGTATGAATATGGATAGTGTCATGTGGTGAAGTGCTCAATGTCATATTATGATGACTAAAGGAAAGAGAGTGATCTATAATTATGCAAATCATTACTGAGACACTCACTCTCCCTTAGTCATCCTAAGCCGACATTGCGAAACTTGCCCACGTAGGCCAATCTAGATTGGTGCCTTGTACGAGATTTGTAGTTGTTTTTGGTACCATATTTGAATGTTAATCCATATAAATGAATAAGTGATTAAGGTTAGATGACAAGTTTCCAATGACGAGTGTGCCATCACAAAACAAATAATGGCATACATGGCTCTGAAACTTTGCGCAAAGTAGTGTAAGCTAATGATTATATTGTCGTGATTTCACCAAGGATCTAAGATATGAGATGTCAGATAGGAATTCCATGGCAGAACCGAGATAGACACTTAGAAAGCATCACTTAATTATCATATCTTGATAAAGGAAATACCAAAAGATACATTTATTGTATTGGCTCGTAAAGAGCATTGATAGGGATCAAGTAGGATTTGTATACTCTCATGTAGTTGCACATGGTTTATGACAGTTATTGGAAATGGATTACAATAAGGTTTATTTTAGATTTAAATATATGGGTATTTAAATCGTGAAGCATAAAGTTAAAAATAAATTCCCTATATTTTAAGTAACAAAAGTGGGTGTTACATTTTGGTATCAGAGCTGAAGGTTGCAACTCTTGGAATTATTGGGTCCTTACGCTTAGTAAATTATGATTTTATAAATAAAATAAAATGAATGCAAGATATACAGATACTGTGAAAAATGAACCAAACCAAACTATGCTTGGGGTTTGGGGTAAATAATTTAGATAATACTCTAACAGTAAATAATTTAGATAATACTCTAACAGTCCTTCATGACACACTAAATTAAAGCGATACATGGAGCAACTGGTAAGTGAAAATACGATCAGCCAAGGCAAATAACTATGGTTGAATGATGATGATTAGTAGAGGGTTACTCGATTGATCGAGTTGAATTTTGAAAAATTTGGAGCTTAAGTCTAATATAAAAGAAAATATGCATAGGATAAAAGAAGTAGATAGGAGAAGACTATTTGCTAAAATGGAAATGACTTGAAAGGCCCGTTAGGCTAGAATGAAATCTGCAATAAAATTTTTAACTTTAAATAATAGAAGAATACAAGATCATTATCTCTTCTTTATAATTGATTTTTAGGAAAGATATAATGGATGGGAAAAGGGAAGAAAGTGTGATTTGTCAGAGTAAAACTCAGCAGTATATCATGCCATAATTTTATGGAAAAATGGAACAAGTCTTCCCTATCATAATGACAGGTAAGTTAATTAAAATTTTCTACTGCTAGTTAAATATAAAATTAACGCAACCGAGTTCCGTGTATAAAGTGACTAAAATGAATTAGAATTTAAATTATTCGATTGCAAATAATAGAAAAAAATTGCATGAATTATAATTGTATGCCAAGCATCGTGACACTATCACTTATTGAACTCGTTAAAAAATACATACTTAAGTTTATGTAGGAACCTAAGTTTTAGTAATTAAAACTATGTTGTTTGTCTAAAAAACCAAGGACTCGGTGATGTAGGAGCCTCGACCCTGGAATATACATAAAAAGACAACATCTAACGCTTGATTGAATATGAAATTTGACCTTAATGAGGAACTTAGAATGAGCTCCTAGAGCTAATAAACCTAAAAAGGGATGAATGAGAATCAAATATGATGCTATTATGGAAAGGAATGAAAGAAGGAAATATGTCTATAAGGTTGGTTTATGTCTTTCTTGACTATAATATAGTTGCATAAGATTGTTTTTATAACAATATGTAATGGGAAAGTGGTTTAGAGATAGATTCAGGCATATGCATCCTTATATTATATCCTTACAGGTAAAAAAACCAACCTTTCCATGATTCATATGCGTCATAAATTGTGCAACTTTGACTGGTTATGAAAAATAAGAATATTATGGCTCTAAAA
This sequence comes from Taxus chinensis, assembly GCA_019776745.2. NCBI lineage: Eukaryota > Viridiplantae > Streptophyta > Pinopsida > Cupressales > Taxaceae > Taxus > Taxus chinensis. Next base: position 223,595,000 of record CM034154.1, read on the forward strand.
AATGGAGTTTAGTAAAACTAAAGGATCCTTAAACTTTCCAAAAAAAACCAAGATTTGGAAGACAAGTTGTACGGTTCCAAGAAGGAATTGGTATGAGATTCCTGCTCCAAGACCGTTATGCTAAACTTTTTTGAAATTACAACCCAATCCTCTATTAGTTGTTGTAAGGGGAAAGAAAATTAGTAGCTCAAGTTTGGATATAACAGATTGAGTTATTCACCTAAGTGGCAAAGAATGTTTACAAGACTATTTTTAGAGATAGGAGGTTTTGTTATAACTTTATACTTTTGATTAGGTAAAAATTTCATCCTCTAATTTGGATCTTATACCTTGACAAGATATAGAGGGATTGTTTTATCATTAACTGCATTTGAATCTAAGTTCTTGAGCTTCTTAGGGGCTGAATGTAATATTACAAGGACATTGATATGGGCTATATGAATTTATTATCATTATTCAATTTTTTACTCTTTGAGACAGTGTGTGGTTATAGTATAATCATCCTATTAATGTACTACTAGGATTAATATGGTCAAATATGTTGATCAGTTTACATATGTTTATTGAGTAAAAACTTGACTGGATGATAGAATGATGACTATTTTATTTACCTTACTTGAGATGCTTAATAATATTGAAATATTATATAAGGACGGGGTATTGATTCTCAAAACAGACCTTTCTGTAAAATTTAAGACATTGAGTTAAATACAAGTGTATTGTTCCCAAATAACATTTCACGAGCTGATACAATTTTGACAGATAAGTAAAATTTCAAATCTAGTAATAAATATGAGGTTGAATGGCTTAATGAAGAATCTCCGGTATGTAACTTGATGCTAATAATCCTAAGGGAGACTAGAAGTTTACTCTAATGGTTTTAAAGGAAAATTATCCTTAAAACTAGGGTTATTATTGATAGCATGCTTCTTTAGACTGAAATACAGTCAACCCAGTTACAAGATTTGTACCTTATCTCTCCTAACCATTTACTTTATCTGATATTGGTTGAATTGAGACTTAGCCTTGCACAATTCGATAGGAATATCCATCATCTGCATCATATTCCTATTTTTAATAATTTAATTTATCTTGAATAGATATAAGATGGATAATGAATGAATATGGGAACAAATCGATATGACTAGTTTAGCATAAAATTTTGTCTTCCTATCTCAGGTATGACTGAACTCATGTTTCTTTTTCAGTTTGATATTCGATTAAGATTTCGTTCTTAATCTTTTTATATTTTTGAATATATGTTTATTCATCTCAAACTCGATATGATACTCGGTCAGAGATTAGACCCTGATTGATGATGGATTAACAAGAATGATTGATTGTATCTTGATTTATTTTAAAGGAATGTGGAAACTTTACCTTAACCCAGATAGTCTTTTTTTGGATTAACACATTATGAAATGTTACTTAAGATTTTGATGATCCTTTTAACAGTGTGAGTGTTGTGTAGGTACTTAGTTACTTATAATATTGTCATTAGATTACATTGATGAACTCATAACTTACAGTATGAGATGATTGGTTGACTATAGTGTGTATCTATGTCTTGTGATATAACTAAGTATAACTTATATCAATATTGAATCTTAGTTTATACCTATTGTTATGAAGACAAAACAAGGGTGCAGATAGAATTATATACTATCATGATCAAGTTCAGATATATGGCCATACTTAAATGATGAACATACTATGACTAATTTCCATATGAAGTAACTCATCATACTATGTTGTAATAAATATTACACAAGACTATTAAACTGAGTTAAGAAGTATATCCATCTTGAAGTTTATTTAAGTTAAGTGTTTATAACTTAAAGATATAAATATTGAGTTTCTTCCCTATTATGTTATTAATGGATTATCATAGCTAATAACTATTTGATGAAGTTGTGTTACATAAAATTCAAGGGAATAGAAAAATAAGAATACAATTATTTAAGTATGGGATTATGTGACTGTAACATTATTATTCTAGCACCACTGGAGCTGATTGTGATCAATTGTGATGATTGAAACACTTATGTTTGTCCTATGATAATACTTGTTTGAATTTCTATAGTAGCAACAACAACACCTATTAGAGAATAGAATGACATGATTTGTTTGATATGAATGGGAATTAAAAAAAATTGCATAAATTTAGGACCTATGACTGTCAACGTAACATTCATAGTGCTTATCAACTTCTCGGAATTGAAATTATGATTTGATATAATTGGAATTTTAATATATATTGCCTTATCTACATATTAAATTCCAACATAAATTAGTTATTTATGGTGCAAAGGCTGATAAAATTCTAGTATATATGAGAAATCAAAAAGCCTTGACGGAAAGGAAAATGTAGACCATTGTATATATTTAAAAGGAAATAGTGTTTTCCTTGTTTTTTTCAGCGTTACAAAACTTGTTTGGGCTATTTATTCTATATATATATAATACATATAATATATGAAATGATTAACTATAATGAAGAAATCATGTCATTAATCTGAATGTGTGAAATTTCATGCTTTTTGAAAGGTTATTTTTTCTATTATTGGTAAATAGTTTTCAAGGGACTATACCCTGTTTACATAGAGGGCCTAAAAGCCAGATAAAACATGAAGAGGTTCCACAAAAAGGGATCAACATCCAGAATAGGTGTTAAAGCCAATAGTAATCGAAAGAGAGTTACTAAAGAAAAGAAAAACAAAGCGTGTGCTGTAACAAAGCAACCAAAAAATAGCAAAAAGTATGATGAAAAGCGGCATCTGCAACAAAGACCTCCTTTACTTCATGGATGCTCTGTTAATTCTAGACTTAATAGATTGCAGCAAGGTGAAAATATCCACCATTTTCATGTGTGTCGGGTCCTTAGCATCCAAATTTTCTATGGTTTGACTACTTTCCTTGTCCATTCCCCAAAGAGTGCTCGGGATCTCACTAAGCACAAAAATTCTACGAACATGCTATTCAAGGAAATCACTGATTGCATTAAAAATTTCCATGTTGTGATCATGGTGATCCTTTGCTCTCCCCAGATGATTGTCCAAGGAGTTTAACTTTTTTTAGATGTCCTCAACTTGCTTATTTCCAAGGTCAGTATCCTTATCCATCTTCCTTTTGTATTTTTGATTGGCCAAATGCTACACTTCTTCTTTCAGTTGCATCATTTCACTTTCCAAAGCTTCCAGCCTTTGGGAAGTACTTTTACCCTCTTTTTGTAAGGTCTCATCTTGGCCTACCCTGCTGATGTGCAATAAGTTTTAGAAATATTATAAATCCTTATTGCTGTGAAGAACTTTTCCCGAAATAGGGGTGTTCAATTTGGGATTCTTATGGTTCTTCATTTTAGGCTTGGTCATGGTGGAAGGGATGGGGGTGGGGGTAGTGGTGCTAGGAAAGAGTGGAATGGTGCTGGGGGATGATGGGAGATTGGGGTAATTGGAAACATAGAGCTTGTGAAGAAAAAGGATAAGGCCTTGATGCAATGGAATAGCCCGGGAATGCTTCTAGAAATCCAAGAAGGAGCGTTAGAGGGAGTTCAAAAGATAATGTGGGAAGCAGACAATGATTTTCCTACGGAAATGGTTCAGGAACACCAGGTACTTAATAGGAATTGTAACATATCTCCCTTCCAAAGAGATATAGCAGACCATCATTCGAGTGATTTCATCAAAGGGTGAGGGGATAGAACTTACCCTCAATCCCGTAGTAACAAAAACCAGCTCCTCATTATCAGCAGAAAACTTCTTATCCTCAGCATTTTTGTCGATCCTCTTATTGAAGAAACGGAATCATCTCCAGGCCTGTAGCTTCAACTATTAGCTCTTCATTAACAGTGATATTATGTCCTCCATACTCCAATTTTCGATCTTTCCAATCCATAGCGAAATGGACTAAAATGCTCTGATTGTGTCCCTAAATTCGATCAATGAAGTTTGTGATTCCTCCCTTCTTGAGGAGGTTCCACAGGTCCTTGTTGCTCTTCCATTCTAGGTCATTGATGGGTTCTAACTGGCACAAGGATCCTCCCATTTTTTCCTCTCTAAAATCACTGCAAATCTTGTCCTCAAAACCCTTGTTTGAACTGTTGTTTGAAATACAATTATCTTTCTGTCTATCCCGGATTTTAAGAGTTCCGCCCACTTGTTGGGAGTAATGAAAGTTAATGTGGCCGTAGCTTACATGATATTTCCCGCAAGTACGATCTTTTATCCCCTCTAAAGCCCAATTCAATTTATCATTATCCTTACTCCATACTTGAGTGCCCATAAATATCCACTTTAATGTTGCTTTGTACCTTCTCAGGGATGTGATTAACATTATCCCAAATAATTAGATTATTATTAATGACATGATTAGCCAATGCATCAACAACCTTATTTCCCTCCTGGTATATATGCTTGATTCGGATATTTTTGAAGGTTTGACAAATGCTTATAGATTCCATGATGAAATCCTTGATATTCCAGCTAGTAGGTGAAGACTGATTTAGATGATTAATGATGTTTAGTGGGTCTCCGTCCAGAATAATATTCTTAATGTTATGTGTCTGAGCAATTCTAAGCCCCCATATAGCAGCCAAGGCTTCACCATAATGGTTAGTTTGTATCCCCATTTTTCCAGCATAGGCAGCAATCAGACTACCTCTATGGTCTTGAATCACTCCTCCCCCTGCAGCAATCCCAGGATTACCCTTAGAAGCCCCATCAAAGTTCAGCTTGTGCCAGTTGAGATCAGGAGGGTTCCAATGTATCAAAGATATGTCAATGCTAGAAATGATGCTATTCTGAATATTATGAACTCCAATCTTCCAGTTGGACAAAATATGCTCTTCATTTTCAGGATAATTCTTGTTCTTGGGAGGTTTGAATCTTTCAATGTTCTCTTTGACATCATTAGTAATCTTAACAAAGCTGAGCTTGTAATGTTGTTTAATATTTCTAAAAATGATGTCATTTCTATCTTTCCATATCCTCCAAATAATATGGCGCATTACTAGTTTCCAGAGTCTTATCACAACATAGTGTTTAAAAGGAGGGTTCCATTGGGTCCAAAACTGGATGAAATCCTTCGGCATAGCTGGTAAACTTTGAATTTAGAAAAGGCAAAACTCTAGATTTTAGTGGCATACTCATAATGGACTAACATGTGTCTGATATCCTCAGATTATTTTTTACAAAGGTGACATCTATTTTGCAGTATGAAACCTTTTCTTATCAGGTTGTCATTGGTGAGAGTTCTGCCTCTAAGAGTAAGCCAAAAGAAAAAATTGATTTTAGGTGTAAGCTCAGCCATCCAAATCCTGCTCTAGTTGAACTCGCTCTGAACAGTTTCAAAGAAAGAATTATATCTAGATTTAACAGAGTACTCTCCATCAATAGATTTGTTCTAGACCAATTCATCCTTAACATCCAACTGAATTAAGGGGATAAGGTCCAAATGATATTACAAAGAGGACATCATGTGGTTCAGATTATCTCTATCCCCAGAGATTTTTTTCCATTTCTTCTTGTTGTCATCCCTGTCTATGTAATCCATGATTCTAGTACCATACTTTTGTTCAAGGTTGTCTTTGGCTGCTCCAAATTTTTCAATAAGACTGCAGTTAGACTAGTTATCCCCCCAAAAATTTATATCTCTATCATTCCCCACTTTCCATTTACTTCCTTGTTTGATGAAATTCCTAATCTGAACTAAATTATTCCAGAAAATGGATCCATAAGGAAGATGCTCTTCCTAAAGAAAAGAAATGGTTGCTTGTTGATTAAGGTATTTGGCCTTAATTAGTTCAATCTAGGGTTGTTTCTTTGAGAGCATTCTCCAGCCCATTTTTGCAATGAGAGCCTCATTCATTTTTTTGATGTCTTTTATACCCAGGCCCCCAATTTTTTTTGGAGTGCATAGTTGGTCCCAAGCTACCAAGTGATATTTGAATTTATCCTCCATTCCCTGCCATAAAAAGTGCTTCTAAATCCTCTCAATTTTTTCTCTGAAGGCAGAAGGGATATTATAGAGAGACATGTTATATATAGGCAGATTCTGAAGAGTTCTTTTTATGAGCAGACACTTACCAGCACTTGACAAAATGGCTCCTTTCCACCTAGCCATTTTCTTTTGGAATCTTTCCAACAGGTCATTCCAAACTTTGGTTGATACTTTTTTAGTACCAAGGGGGAGCCCCAAATAAGTAGTGGGGAGTGAATTGATTTTACATCCCAAAATTTTAGCAATTCTAAGCTATCTTTCCCCAGGGGTGTTAAAAAAGAAAATTGAGCTTTTATCAAAATTAATATCTTTCCCAGAAGCAGATTCATATAATTTCAAAATGGACTTTTTTGCCTTAGCTTCAAGGATTGAAGCCATTAAAAGAAGGATTGTATCATCCACAAATTGCTAATGAGAAGTTGCTTGGTTAGTGGAAGTGGGCTTAGATCCTTTAAGAAGACCATCTGTGACTACTTTATCAATTGTTCTGCTGAGACTATTAGTCATAATAATGAAGAGCAAAGGGGATATGGGATCTCCTTGCCTTAGCCCTCTACTACTAGTAAAAAATCCCACTGGCTCTCCATTTACTACCATTGAGAATCTGGCTGTGGTGATGTATGCCTTGATAATTTTTTTGAATTTAGTTAAAAAACCAAATTTTGTCAGAACCTTGTCAAGAAAGGCCCAGGAGACTTTATCAAAGGCTTTATTCATATCAAGTTTAAGGACCATGTTATCTTTTTTATTATTATCCATAGAGTGAATGGTCTCATGAACCATGATCACTCCATCCTAAATAATCCTGCCTTTAATGAAACCACTCTGTTGTTTTGATATTAAATCATTCAGAATGAACTGAAGTCTGGTAGCAATGATCTTGGTTAAAATTCTATAAATAACATTCATCGGAATGATGGGTCTGAAGTCTTTGAAATCCTTAGAGTCCATTTTTTTTGGAGCAAGAAAATGTGGGTGTTGTTTAGCTCTTTCAAAAGATCACCAGTTCTATAGAATTCATTCACCGCCCTAAGAAGATCATCTGAGCAGATTTCCCAAAACTTTTGAAAAAAGTTGACTGAGAAACCATCCGGACCCGGTGCCTTATCCCCTTCTAGAGGGAACACAACTTTTTGAATTTCTTCCAATGTGACAAATTTTTGAAAGGTTGTTACAACTAGTTTAAAAAATGATTTCCAGATCAAAAAATTGCAATTTTATGAGGAAAATGATGATTATTCTCCTTAGTTAAGGGGGTATAATTCTTTTTTTTTCAATATTATTGTATAGACTTATGTTTGATTGTTTCGAATTTGACTAATGAGATAGAAATCATTGGGATGATGATTCATTTAAGAGGGGAAGTATGTCACACCCTATAAAGCTTAGTCATAATTTCAAAATGATAGGTCGTAAATTGATGATTTCACTTCTTAACGTACATGAGAAATTAATAATCAAGGTGTTATTTCATTTACATCTTGAAATCTGTTATATGCATTTGATTTTTTATCACATTATGAATGATACATATGATGAATTTGATCTTAATCTTGAATCCTTGCTCCGATGATGTTGATGTCTTCACAATCAGCTAACCTTGTGAACTTGGTTTATGGTTATTAAGTTTAATAAGCTTACAACCTTATAGTGTTGCACTATGTTGTTCTTTAGATAATTCAAGTTTGAGAGTATATCCGAAGGGGACAAGGTAGGAAGTCCATACTAATATTTCATGGGCTCGAATGATATGTCCAAGGTTATCAAAATGGGGTGCCTAAGTTTTAAGTTATGTTATAATGCCGAGCTAGATGTTTATTAGGTATGAGGGGGGTCATCGACCCAACTTCATTTACATATGGCATTTACACACACTCTCTCTCTCTCTCTCTCTCTCTCTCTCTCTCTCTCTCTCTCTCTCTCTCTCTCTCTCTCTCTCTCTCTCTCTCTTTGATTCCTACCATATAATGTTGCATATCATTAAGCTAAACCTATCATAAGGTAGGAAGTGATTTTTTTTATGGAAATGTGTTCGATTGAATAATGTTATCCACTAAGCTAGCCTAATGGGATACTTTTGTGGTATATTATTTAGCCAACTTGATAAATTTGGAGGAATTTCCCCACTCCTACGTACTTGGTACCCTCTGAAAGGTAATTAATAGCTTTTAAAATCTTTGCCACCAACCATGCCCAAATGTAATAGGGTAATTAGAGGCATTACTATTTTGTGTTATTATGAATTTAGTAGAGATATTATTTGGTTTTAAAAGGGCTTCCTAAATTTAGAAGGAAAAAGAATATAAGCATGCAATTAATGCATGGCCTGGTCCTAGAAATACGCACAACTCCTTCGGGAGGTTTCAGTTGAATTTTTCTTTTGATATTTAGTCCATATCAATATTTCTAAGGGATCTGCATGATATTTATGTTTTGAGTGGTGTAGTTGAGAGCCATGCTAAGAAACAAGTTAATGGTTATGTTAATAAACTCGAGTTCGTCATCGCAAAACTCGACATGAAAGCTACTCTTTTTGAATCTTTCAATGGGTCATTGATAAGTGGTATAAGGGTATTTTGTGTGGGATTTTATAATGAGAATGTGGTTAAGGATATTGGGAAATTTCATGAGCTTGTTGGTGCAATTAAGGAGTTCAAAGAAGAATCGCGGGATATAACACTAGACATAATATGATCCATTTCTTCCCTAATACTTTGTTCCATTGATTATTTGCATGAATGGAATTCATTGCAGTTACTTTGTGTGTAATCTTTAGTATGAAATTGCTAAGATAATTAAGGTTTTGTGTTTTCATTAGCCATCATATTTACTGTGTTGGGTAATATCCATTGTTGTTTAAATGGGTACCTGAAAGGGAATATGTACTTTAGGTTGACAAAATGTTGATTGTAACTAAGGATTTAGTTATATTCATGTAATTTATGGTTGTGTTTTGAGACTAAACCATTATTTCTAAGGTTCGTAGTTAATATTATTTTATTATGATAATCAGATATTATTTTTTTTCAACTTTCCTTACAACCAGATCTGGGTATGATATAGAATTCCTAGAGAACATTGTTAAGTTGTATCTATATGGGCTGTGATCATTTTTGGTTATAGCTAGAGTTTGTATATATACAAATATATAATACTACCATAGAATCTAGAGGTTGAATGGAATATATGTATATATGCATATTCATTTTAATAGAATCCTTGGATTTTGAAGAGGGGTAGCCTAGGTATAATCGTTTCATTCTATTTTGGTCTCCGTGATGATTAAAATTACTTAAGAATCTATAGTGAATAGAAAATTTTATCACTCTTTTTTTATGGGTTGTTGAAGGAATTTATATACCCTTGTAAGTTGTGTTTTTGTTCATGGGAAATCACTATTCTCGTTTTGTCAGGTTATGAATCAAAACCAATATTAGGGATTATCTGGATAAATTTATATTTATACTCGAATTTCAAATCTTTCGATTCAAGCATGGGTGACGTTGTGATATTTTTTTGGGATGGGGGTTGTATCCTAAAGGATATATGTCATTTTCTTCCTAGTTCTAGCACTAAATAGAAAGCACCCACACGAATCGATGGTATCCACTTGTACATCATCGTTGAAGATTGGCTACGAAGATGGGTTATAGTTGGACTTTCCGTAGTTAGAGGGGGTATAACTGAGACCCTATGAGAATAGTCGAACATCCTTTGGATAGCCATTGATGGTTATGTGTTTGTTGGAAATCATTTATGTGTTGGATGACCTTTGGGATTTTTTATTTGGTTAAGGTAATTAACAGTTACCTTATCACTGTTGAATGTGTTTTAGAACCTATTATTGTTATAAAAATGTATGGTAAATCATTAATGGGGATGATATAAGTACCTAGACTACCAACGTATGGATTACGAGGCCTATGCGCTTGAATGCTTGAATAACATTTCGCTAGCTTGTATATGACCTTGTATTGATCTAAAAATTAAATATGAACTTATACTTATATTTAATCAAAGAAATTAATTATGTATATATATACCAATATATATGATTTAATATGCTTCTGATGGTTGGAGTAAGAAATTACTTGGACTTGTAAATCAGATAATTATATAAGTATATTATTATAATTATTATATTTGTCGATATTATTGGTTAAATACTTGTTATATGTTTATTAACCTCAGTAGGGTTATTGATTGGACTCAAAAGGACATTTTGCTCTTGATAACTGAATATCTATTGCATAATTAGATTATAATGTGTGTTATTACCTACTTATTTCAGATTTGTTATCTTGTTAAAATAAGATCATTAACGATTGATTATCTTGTCAGTTCTTGGGAATTTCCATTAAGACTTGATACTAGAAAAATGATGGATAAAGTGGTGATTGGTAGTTGATTTCCATTATATGTGCTTCATGAGTTGCATATTACTATGTTGTTTATAGTTCCTAATATTGCAGTATTTTCATTAATGTAAATAGTAAATGGCATAAATTATTAAGGTAGAGCTGGGTCATATCATGCTCAGTTCGAACGAACTGACAGTTGCTAACATGTTTCGTTGATGGAGTTTTGTAAGTTGGAAATATAAATAAAGTTGAAAGAGTTTATTGTCCAATTGGATTGGTAAATGATGCCTTGATTTGTATAGGTATTTTTATGAAATATCAATTCTTTGTTATTTTATTAAAAGGAGAAAAAGCCCTGATCTGTATAACTGCTCCAAAATTTAAAAGAAATTAACGAGATGTACTCATTATTTTTTAAGCTTGATTTCCTTAATAAAAGTTGTAGGAAGGTTTCTTGTCTTCATTGATTACTTGATTGAAAATATATGTGGAAATTGTACTAAATATTAGTAAGTTAATCAATATAATGAAGTTTTAACATGAAGATTAATACTCAAGATAATAATGTATCTTCCATTATAACCAAAGGATTCATAATATTTTCTTCTCAACTCTTTTATAAATGTCAGAATCCTTGATGATCATTGTACCAGACGGAAATGTGAATACCATAATAAAATACTTAACTAATATTAGGTCTTGATCCTAATGGGTGCATACGATGGATTTCTAAAGAATTCACTTAACTGCTACCACTTATTATAAATGGGAACAATGTATTTCAATCAATGATATTACAGTTATGAAGGTTTTATATGGCTATACGATATGATGTATTATCATCTGATAAAATTTGAATAATTGTTTAAATAGAGAATAATATGGGTTACATTAATCTATTGCATATATTGATTGATTTTTAATATGTATTGGTTACACCTTAAAATTTGATAAGAGTCCTCTTAAACTAACATGTTTATTTGATTGGAAACCTTATAAGGAGTTGAGATATAAGATTAACCACATTGGTAGGTTTATTAATTAATCACTTATAAACCAATTTATATGAACTACTTGACATTATACTCTATGATGGATGAAGTGTGATATATTTAAGAAGTGTTTGTTGTCTACTTGTAACAATAAGGATTCAATGGAAGCAGGGGACTACCTTGAATAGTAATACCTATTATCCAAAATTCACCCCCCAGGGTAAATTTGATAACATGCACTAAATTCTCAAGTCCCAGGCAAATAGATTGATTCAGGGAAAAAATCATGTTTCTAGGGTCCCCTCAGATTTTTTCTAACTCCCCTGTCCAAGAAGAAAAGAGAAAGTTTTGAGAAAAGGTGAAAAAGTTGCAGAAAACAAGCTTGGGCCAGGAAAAATCATGAAAATGGCTAAGTCCTAGTCCTCGCATCAGTCGGGACATGAGGGACATCTGGGCGCGAATCGGCCGAAAGGCCGCTAGGCAGTCTGCAGAGCAAAGGGACATCCGGGCCATGAAGACGCGTGGGACGCGGAAAGCTAGTTCGGTCGAAGAAGAAAAGAAAATCGACCAACTGTTGAGTGGAACAGTCTGGGACATCTGGGCTGTGAGGACGCAAACCGCCTGAATCGGCCGAAAAGGAGAACTTTCACACTGGGTTAGTTGGGACAAAGGGACGTGTGGGACGCGGATAGCCGAAGGAGCCGGAGCCAATCAGATCATGCCACGTGTCATCAGAGCAAAGGGACAGAGAAGCCCATTTCAGGCGGATCGGAAGTTTTTGTCCCAAAGAGCAAAGGGACATCCAGGCCGTAAGGACGAGTGGGACACGAAAAGCTGGCTAACCCAAGGACGAATCAGGAGACGCCACGTGTCACAAGGGAAAAGGTCCAAAAGTCAAAGGGCGAGGTTTGAAGGGTTAGCCCGAGCCAATCAGAATGGGACACGTGTCCAATGGAGCAGAGAGTGTGGAGCTCGGGGAGGAGTTAGAGAATTTGGCAAGAGTTTTGGTAAAAAACTAAAAAGTAAAGGATGCCCCCGCGCCCCTGTTCTCTAATCAATGCATGCCACGTGTCCCAAGTGGCGGGGGCGTGGAGGAAAAGTGAAAAATGTTCCAAGATCATCAAAAAGTCAAAATTTTCAAGGAAAACCCACGGGTAAGCAAAGGAGAGAGAATTATGCATCCAATCAGCGCTTGACACATGTCATCCAGGTGGCAGAGCATGGGAAAAAGTTTCAAAACACATTTTCACCTGTCTTGTGCCCTAAATCTTCAAATCGACATATCTTTCGATCCAGAGCTCGGATTTGCACGTTCTTTATATGAACAGAAAGCTTATGAAATTCTCTACATGATTCCAGGGTTAATCGTGAATTTTGGTGTAGTATGGAGAGAGAAAGTTGAGAAACGGATCTGACGTGTGTGTTCATGGCCAGAAGTGACATTTCAGCATCCAGATTTAATGCAGAATGGGTCGCATTCTCCTTCAAATCGGTCAAAATGACAAGTATGGGTTTGTAAGGTCCCCCATACTGTTTTAATGCATCTGTAGTCAATGAGGAATGGGCTTGCACGTTTTCCCATGTTTCTCTCTCCCAGGCTCGACCCATGCAATGTAAAAGCTGGATTTGGGTCATTTGAAAAGGGGGAAACATTTTTTTTTGGACATAGCAACTTCTTCTTTCACCTCCAGCAAGTGATTGTTTGAAGAATCAGACCTCTCCAAAGACTGTAACAGTTTTTACCTCTCTGAGGTTGTAATGCAGTGATTTTGACACTAGAAATGATAATGCAAGCTTTGTGAATGAGTTTCAGTCCTTTGTTTGTATTGTTTGCTTCGTTTCAGATCCTAAATTATATCTTATCAGCCTGTGTATGTTTTATGCTGCAATCTCTGGTTTGTGTTTATTTGCATGACAAAAATGTTTCACCACTCCTTTTGGTGCATCACCATATTTAGTTAGTTTCAATCTTTGCATTTCTATCCCTGTCTCCTTGCAGTTTAGAGTAGGATTAGGATCTGAACCTCTGTAGTTGTCCAAGCATTAGATCTAATAAGAGGAGTTTGAGGAACCAACCTCTAAATCTGGAGATTCCTCTCTCATTTTCACAAGTCCCACACCTGGAGAGAGGTTTCCATGTTGTGCAATCACACTGGATGCTAGAGTGATCACCTTAGAAGCCTGATCTACATCCAGGGGTGCTGTGCGTCTGAAACAACAGTTTTGGCACGCCCGGTGGGACCATAGAGGTATCATTTTTATTGTAACAAAGTTGATGTGCATCTTCTGTAATTTTATCGCTTAAAAAGATCTATTATTTACACATCTGGCGACTCCAAGGGTAAGAATCAACTGGTTTCAGCAGTATAGGCTTGAAAACTCATGAGAAGAATCACCACAAGGTCAAGAGTTGGAGAAGAAGAAGCGATGTTTGAATACCTGCAATTATCTCCAAGAAGAAGGGAAAGAGGAAGAAGGATTCGAAGGTCTCCATCTTCACCAAACAGAACTCTCTCAACTCCACCTGGTAGGCCTTTCATTCAGTCAACAAGGGTTTTAAGACCAATCAGAATGGCTCAAAACAATCCCTACATCAACTTCACAGGTAGCAGCCCACTTTCCCTCAATGCGCAACATCCAATTCCTATTGCAGCCTTGAATAACATCTCCCTACTTCACTGGAGAAAATCAGACTTCTCCAGGTTATCATGTTAAAGATATTGCTAAGCTTTGTGCGATCCATGAAATCAATGAAATGCAAGTGGGCTCTCAAGTTACTGGCATCTTCATTCAAGGGTAAAGCATTGCAATGGTTTAGGAGCCTTGGAGCTGGTTCTATCACAAATTAGAATAGCTGTGTATATCACTTCACAAGCAATTTGGAGAAAAGGGAGACAAATTGTCTCTTTTGGAGCAGCTGACAACCATCAAAAGAGCTCCCAATGAGCAGCTGACCGATTTCAACTTCAGATTTCAAAAGACTTGGGAGAGAATTCCAATGGCAGTCAGGGCCAACAGTAGAAGGTGCTTTTCTTTACTATCTCAAGGCTTTAAATTCTGATATTTCTATGTTAATTCAGTCCATGTGAGGCATAACTATCCCTATGGCTTATAGTATTGCCATTAGGACTGAAAATTGTTTAATCCAAGCTGGCAAACTTGCCCCTAGACCTCCCATGCCACTGTTTCCAAGTGTAGAGAGTCCAAACACCAGTTAAGCACCTAATTTGGCTCCTTCTCCCACTCCTATAAATTAGAGTTCGAATGAAGCTTCCACTTCATCTCCAAGTGCCCTAAGTGAGCTTCAAGAGGTCATGAAGCAATTGTAAAACGTAGGCAATGAGCTGGTTACTCTCAAGAGGCAGCAAGCCCAAGGTTTCAAACCTTCTTATCAACCCCAAGCTTAGTCTAATAGGCACCCATACCAACCACAAAGGCCTCCTAATCCAATTGCAAATATGAATCAAACAAGGCCTCCTGCCAATAGACCATTTCAGCCATATAATCCAAATGCCATATCTGCCTCTAAGGCATTGGTGCCAACACAAAACAACATTGCTCAGGATTATGATTGGTGTTTTCCATGCAATGAGCCTCATAACCAATCCATGTGCTTCAATGGTGCTTTGAATCAAGCACTAATGGTAACAACTACTGGTGTGGAGGGTGAGGACAGTCAAGGAAACAACCAACAACAAGAAACATTCCAACAACAATCAGCCCCAAATTGACACCACATTGGTGAATTGGCAAGTAGAGGATTTTTGTGGCATGAATTAAATACCCTCTCAAAGTGTTGCAGCCAACACAAGGTCAAAGAGGAAAAATTTGGGGTGAAGAACAGCCATTGGCCCCAAGCAATTCACGACCTTCTGTCACTCCACAAGCCACTGGTAAACAAAATGTAGTTCCAAACACGCAAGGATTGCCTAAAATAGCCCCTAGGCCAACCCAAATGCCAGTTGATGCTGCCCATGTGCAAGGAATGAATGTGTAAACCAAGGGAAAGCAAAAGGATACTTCATCCACGTTCAATATCATTGATCAGATGAAGAAGGAAAACGGTCAATATATCAATGTGGGAATCACTATCCATCCTAGGCCAAAGAGATCTACTGCAAGCTGCCATGAAGGACTGGCCAACTTCAAATCAGCAAGTTCAGGTGCAAGACAAAGTGCTTACAAATGCTGCCAAGCCTGAGGGAAATCATGGAGGACAGCAAGGTAAGATGTTGAAGCCCCCTCCTTTCTATGTTTCATTAATCATTGGAAATCAGCTAGTGCACAATTGCATGATTGATTCTGGAGCAAGTAGTTCTGTCATGCCTAAACAAATAGCTGATCAGCTAGGGCTCCTGTATGAAACAACATCCAAAGGGGTAGTGCAGCTAGATGGGAAAACAGTAGCAACAGTTGGAGTAATTAGAAACCTGAGTCTTACCTTGCATGCATGTCCAAATGTTGTTGTTTTACAAGATGTATCAGTCATAGACCTTCCACCACTCTTTTCCCTTTGCTTGTCAAGGGACTTCACAGCCAAGATTGGAGGCTATCTTTCTGTGCTGATTGGTCTCACATGCTATTCAGAGCAAGGTATGGAACTAAGGCTACAATCAGGTTAGAACCTATTGCAAACTTCCATATTGAGCCTTACACTACAAGCCAGATCAATAGCAACTGTTCAACGTTTTATCAAGAAGATTATCCAAGCACTAATGAAGCTGACACCAAGGTTGGAAGCATCCCAGATCTAACTCTTGATGAATGGGCAAACAAAATACATGCATTTGATCCTTATCAAGAAGTAGAAGAATCTGAGCTAGGAGTTTATTGTTTACATGAATAAAATCAACCTCTCCCCAGCATCACCAAGCCAAATCATAAAGACAATAATGAAGTATGGCAATTGTTCTTTGATGGGTCGAGGAGTAGACAAGGTGCAGGAGGAGGAGCTATGCTCATTTCACCACAAGGTATAAGGTATTACTTAACCTTCCGTTTCTAGTTTTCCTGTTCAAACAATACAACTGAGTATGAAGCCTTAATTCATGGATTGCACTGGGAAATGAAGAAAGGCATCAGGAATTTACAAGTATTTGGTGATAGTGAGCTGATCGTAAACCAAGTCAAAGGAAAAAATGCTGCCAAAAATGATCTGCTCAAGTGCTACAAAAATCGGGTATGGGATCTTATTAAAGATTTTGAAGCTTTTAACATCAATTCCATCCCAAGATAGAGAAATGAAGCCGCTGACAGGCTAGCAGCAATTGGTTGTGAGACCAGCTATTCTAGATAACAATACAAGTTGGCAAGTCTTCGAGAATGATCAACAAATTGTTAATTTCCTACAAGAAGCTGCGTTCTCTGCCAGAAATCAAGACAAGATGGAACAGCAATATGGTGACCAAGTGGTGCAGCTGAGAACTAACAAATTACCAAAAGGCCTCATAACCTTGGAGTCAATCTTCAACCTGAATGATCAGTTCCAGAAGGAGAAAGTGAACTTTCAAGTAAAGGGGTGAAGATTCAGAGCCTATTTTAGTAGATGAAGGCAAAACATTGCAAATTGGCAAAGTAAGTACCTCACAAGAAAAATCTAATTTTGTTCAGCTTTGTCAAGAGTTCCCAGATGTCTTCGCATGGACTTACAAAGATCTAAGAGGTTTCAACCCAAAGTTGGCACAACATACTATTGAGTTGGATCCAGAATCCAAGCCTGTCAGGCAAAAAGCAAAGGCCAGTAAATCCTCATATCGAGCCTTTCATGAGAAGAGTCTTCCCCATCAAACACTTGAGATGGGTTATAAACTTGGTGCCGGTAAGAAAGAGAAATGGAGAAATAAGATTGTGTGTGGACTTTCGCGATCTAAATAGAGCATCACTCAAAGATCATTATCCGCTTCCATCAATGGAACAAATATTGCAGGTTGTAGCTGGTTCAGAAAGGTTTTCATTGCTAGATGGATATTCAAGCTATAACCAGATAATGGTAAAGGAAGAAGATCAATTCAAGACGGCCTTCACTAAAAAATGGGGCACATATGCTTACAAGAAGGTGCCATTTGGACTGTCGAATGTCGGAGCAAAATTCCAGCGAGCTATGGATATGGCATTCAAAGGCTTGATCAACAAGATAGTGCTGGTATACCTAGATGATATCACTATCTTCTCAAAGAATACAGTAGACCATATCTTTCACCTTAGGCAAGTGTTTCAGAGGTGTACAAGGTTCAGGAGTGTCCTTGAATCCTAAGAAGTGCATCTTTCTTGTACATGAAGGAAAGCTCCTTGGCCATATTGTCTCCAAGGGAGGGGATTAGCAATTGATCCAGATAGGGTTGAAGCCATAAGAGCACTACCATTGCCAAGTCATAAGAAAGCCCTTCAGAGTTTCTTGGGAAGGATAAACTTCGTTCAGAGGTTTATCCCAGATTTTACAGCCCTTGTCAAGCCCATCACCAAAATGTTAAAGAAGAGCATGGCTTTTCAAGTGGACAGCAGAAGGCAAGGAGAGTTTTGAGGCAATCAAAGAAGCTATCTCTCAAGCACCAACTCTCATCAACCCGAACTTCTCCAAGGATTTCATCCTCTATGCATTTGGAGGTAATGACACTATCTCTACCATTTTGGTATAACAGAACAAGGATAAAAATGAGCGGCCAATTGCCTTCTTCAGCCAGAGCCTAGATGACTATGAGGTGAGATACTCTTTTATTGAGAAGTATGTACTTGCAATAATCATGAGCTTGAAGAAATTCAAGCATTTAGTTTTCAAACAACAAGATCCAGTTGTTGGTCTCACATGCTGGGGTTAAGGACTTCCTCCTCAACAAGGATTTGAATGAGAAAAGGGCAGGTTGGATCACCCGTGTCATGGAGTATGACATTGAGATTAAGATCACCAAGCTGGTAAGAGGAAAAGGATTGTGTGAGCAGCTGGTTTTGGGGAAGCAAAAAGAAGTATGCAACAAAGAAGAGACTTTTTTGACAGTCCAAGACAGCCATGAGCCAAGTGGAAATCAAGAAGAAGACAATGCTGCCCCCGCTCCTTGCTGAACCCAAGGCATTATACACTTCCTAGGCATAGTCCTATGCACTCCGGAGATGAACAAGACCCAAAGGAGACACTTCAGATTGCAGGCTGTCCCGTATGCCATTGTTGATGGAGTTTTTGTTCAGGAAAGATGTAAATGGAGTGCTGCTAAGGTGCATTAGCACAAATCAGATTCAAAGGGTGCTGGAAGAGTTTCATGGTGGACCAGCTAGTGGCCATTTTACACCAAGAGTGAAAGCTCTAAAAATCATGAAGGCTGGTTATTATTGGCCTAAGATCTTCAGTGATTGCTATGCATGGATCAAGAGGTGTAAGAATTGTGTATTCTTCACAAGAAAAGAGAATTTTTGCTGCCCTTCCATTACATCCAATCTCAGTTGACCAGCCATTCAGGCAATGGGTTTTGGACTTCATTGGAGTCATTAATCCCAATTCAAGCCAAGGGCACAAATGGATTTTGACAGCCACAGACTACTTCACCAAATGGACAGAAGCAGTAGCACTCAAAGAGGCAAATGAGTCCAGCATCTTAGACTTTTATGAGGGGATAACAACCAGATTTGGTGTACCCTACCACAATAATCTTTGATAATGCATTGACATTCATTGGATCTAAGGTGATTGAGTGGGCTGCAAGAACGGTATTTACCTAAGCACTTCATCAAACTATTACCCTCAAGGTAATGGCCAGGCTGAGTCCACAAACAAGAACTTGTTGAGGATCATTAGGAGGACTCTTGACGAGAATCAGAGGTCTTGGCATACCAAATTGAAAAACAGCCTTATGGGCTGATAGGATAACTCCCAAAAGATCCACAGGTAACTCTCCATTCAAACTTGTCTATGGAAGAGAGGCAATCTTGCCCATGTCACTGGAGTTGCTTGAATTTGAGCCCATCGAGGTGAGGTGTGCAGAGTTGATGGAGCTACAAGAGATCAAAAATCAGGCATCCCAAGCAATGGAAAAGGATCAAGCTTTGATCAAGAAGACCTTTGATAGAAAGGCCAAGGATAGATCTTTTCAAGTTGGAGATCTAGTGTTGAAATGGGATGTGGACAGAGCAAAACTGGGAAGGCATTCAAAATTTGATGCCATTTGGAGTGGCCCATACATGGTCACAAAGTGCAAGAACAACAATGCTTTCCAATTGGCCTCACTGGATGGTGAAGAACTGCAGATTCCAGTCAATGGAATCTATCTCAAGCGTTGCTTCTAGAGGGAAGTTCACTACCTTGTAAATATTAGGATTAGATTTTCATTCCTCTAAGTGCTTGTGCACATTATTTTGTTGTAGGTTAGTTTTTGTTTTCCCTAAGTGCTTCGGCATAGCTTGCTGTCCATGGAGATGTTTTGCAATCCTTACTCCAATCAAGTGACATTCCATCTTCCCCCTTACACATTCTGAGTCAGTTGGGGTTCTAAACTGAATATTTGATAACTCCATGCCCAATGGACTGCTTCAGGCAACTGGTATCTTCTACCTAGCAAGCAGGTACCCCGTTGAGTAGCCAAATTGTTATCCAAAATTCACCCCCCAGGGTAAATTTGATAACATGCACTAAATTCTCAAGTCCTAGGCAAATAGATTGATTCAGGGACTTGAAATCATGTTTCTAGGGTCCCCTTAGATTTTTTCTAACTCCCTTGTCCAAGAAGAAAAGAGCAAGTTCTGAGAAAAGGTGAAAAAGTTGCAGAAAATAAGCTTGGGTCAGGAAAAATCATGAAAATGGCTAAGTCCTAGTCCTCGCATCAGTCGGGACATGAGGGACATCTGGGCGCGAATCAGCTGAAAGGCCACCAGGCAGTCTGAAGAGAAAAGGGACATCTGGGCCGTGAGGACACGAGGGATGCGGAAAGCCAGTTCGGCCAAAAAAGAAAATAAAATCAACTAACTGCTGAGCGGAACAGTCTGGGACATCTGGGCCGTGAGGACGTGAACCGCTCGAATCGGCCGAAAAGGAGAACTTTCACACTGGGACAGTTGGGACAAAGGGACGCGTGGGACGCGGATAGCCGAAGGAGCCGAAGCGAATCAGATCACGCCACGTGTCATCAGAGCAAAGGGAAAGAGAATCCCATTTCAGGTGGATCAGAAGTTTTTGTCCCAAAGAGCAACGAGACATCCGGGATGTAAGGACGTGTGGGACGCGAAAATCTGGCTAGCCTAAGGACGAATCAGGAGATGCCAAGTGTCACAAGGGAAAAGGTCCAAAAGTCAAAGGGCGAGGTTTGAAGGGATAGCCCGAGCCAATCATAACGGGACACATGTCCAATGGAGCAGAGAGTGTGGAGCTCGGGGAGGAGTTAGAGAATTTGGCAAGAGTTTTGGTAAAAAACTAAAAAGTAAAGGATGCCCCCGCGCCCCTGTTCTCCAATCAATGCATGCCACGTGTCCCAAGTGGCGGGGGCGTGGAGGAAAAGTGAAAAATGTTCCAAGATCATCAAAAAGTCAAAATTTTCAAGGAAAACCCACGGGTAAGCAAAGGAGAGATAATTACGCATCCAATCAGTTCTTGACATGTGTCATCTAGGTGGCAGAGCGTGGGAAAAATTTTCAAAACACATTTTCACCTTTCTTGTGCCCTAAATCTTCAGATCAACATATCTTTCGATCCAGAGCTCAGATTTGCACGTTCTTTATATCAACAGAAAGCTTATGAAATTCTCTACATGATTCCAGGGTTAATCTTGAATTTTGGTGCATTCTGGAGAGAGAAAGTTGAGAAATGGCTCTAACGCATGTTCATGGCCAGAAGTGACATTTCAGCAACCAGATTTAATGTAGAATGGGTCGCATTATCCTTCAAATCGGTCAAAATGATAGGGTATGGGTTTGTAAGGTCCCCATACCATTTTAATGCATCTATAGTCAATGAGGAATGGGCTTGCATGTTTTCCCATGTTTCTCTCTCCTGGGCTCGACCCATGTAATGTAAAAGCCAGATTTGGCTCATTTGAAAAGGGGGAAACATTTTTTTTGGACATAGCAACTTCTCCTTTCACCTCCAGCAAGTGATTTTTTGAAGAATCAAACCTCTCCGAAGAATGTAATAGTTTTTACCTCTCTGAGGTTGTAATGCAATGATTTTGACACTGGAAATGATAATGCAAGCTTTGTGAATGTGTTTCAGTCCTTTGTTTGTAGTGTTTGCTTCGTTTCAGATCCTAAATTATATCTTATCAGCCTGTGTATGTTTTATGCTGCAATCTCTGGTTTGTGTCTACTTGCATGACAAAAATGTTTCACCACTCCTTTTGGTGCATCACCATCTTTAGTTAGTTTCAATATTTGCATTTCTATCCCTGTCTCCTTGCAGTTTAGAGTAGGATTAGGATCTGAACCTCTGTAGTTGTGCAAGCATTAGATCTAATCAGAGGAGTTTGAGGAACCATCCTCTAAATCTAGAGATTCCTCTCTCAGTTTCACAAGTCCCACACCTGGAGAGAGGTTTCCATGTTGTGCAATCACATTGGATGCTAGAGTGATCACCCTAGAAGCCTGATCTGCATCCAAGGGTGCTGTGAGTCTACAACAACAATACCATCATATAATATTCTTGTCATGATACATTGATAATGTAAGTAAGAAAATATGAACCATAGTAATGGAAAGGTCATTCCATCTTAATTATATAAAGTGACGGATCATGTGTCATAGTAATTGTGTATATTGCTGAAAAATGACGTATAACCTACTTAAGGTCGACATAAAAATGTATGTAATTGAATACACTTTGGTTAAGCACTTAAAGGAGTGAAGTTCTCATTTGGATAATAGAACTATTAAGTGATGTATTTGGCATAATACATATTTATGATCAATAAATGGAACTATGGATTATTACAGTAAAGTGATATGAAACTCTAAATAATATTTATTAATATTATATCTGAATGAATCTGAACATACAATAAATAATCATGAGTATCTAGTACATACCGTAGGTATGGTTTCTACTAAGGTAATATTTACTCTGATACTTAGTTATCATCTGGTCATAACTTAACAAATACTATTAAACTAAGATATGTCGTTCCCATTTAGCGTAACTTAGCAGGACTTTTCATCATGGTCATTGCCATGTTGTAACCGTTTAATGACTAAGGTCATTACTTAGATACAACGTGGTAGCTTCTATGTCAAATTATCTCATCAAAATCCCCTAAATGAGAAGGTCATAATACACTAAGATGCAAATGTGGTCCTAGGTACGAATGTGGGTAGTGTCATATGGTGAAGTGCCCAATGTAATCTTATGATGACTATGAGAAAGAGAGTGTTCTATACTGAAGAAAATCATTACCGAGACACTCACTCTCACTTAGTAATCCTAAACCGACATTGCAGAACTTACCCATGCAGGCCAATCTGGATGTATGCCTAGTACGAGATTTGTAGATTTTTTGGCACCGTTGTTGAATGTTAATACATATAACTAAATAAGTGATTAAGGTGAGATGAAAAGTTCTGAATGATGAGTGTGTCGTCACAGAATGGAGCATGACATACATAACTCTGAAACTTTGTGCAAAGTAGTGTAAGTTGGTGATTATACTATTGTGATTTCACCAAGGATCTAAGTTGTGAGATTCCAGATGGGAATTTTGTGTTTGAATCCAAGTAGACACTTAGAAAGCATTACTTAATTATCATATCCCGATAAAGGAAAGACCAAAGGATACATTTAATTTATTGTCTCATAAAGAGCATTGAGAGGGATCGAGTAGGATCTGTATACTCTCATACAGCTGCACATGGTTTGTGATAGTTATTTGAATGTATTGCAATAAGGTTTACGTTGGATTTAAATATATGGGTATTTAAATTGTGAAGCATAAAGTTTAAAAAAAAAATTCCTAGATTTTAAGTAACAAAATTAGGCGTTACAAAAATCCTTGTACATGTAGATAAAAAAACATGGGTGGAAATTTTATGACCGCAATCTCTTGAGGTATTGTAATGTTCGGGAAAACATACAAAGTGAGACAAAAAATCCTTCATGATTCCCATTATCTTGACTTTTTTGCCATCTAATCAGACAACACCCATGTTTATAAGATTGTAGCTGGTATCCAAAACATCAACTTGTTTTGGAATCATAGGGGTAGTGGCTCAAAAAATATTTATGCAACTATGAACTAGGCACTACCCAATAATAAAATAAAGATAAAAATGAGGAGGTTTCCCTTGATTAGATTCTTTGATTATGGATGACTAATAGAGGTTGGCAGTTACAAAATATTCCTTTTTTGTTGGATTAGGTGCATGGTCCACTTACTTCAATGATTATTAAAGGATATTCATCTATCTAAGAAACTAAAGAGCATCCCATATAGTGGCACTAATGTTAGTCTTCTTCATCTAATTAACTACATTCGAGGGAGTAATTTGATGATTTAGATAATTATAATCAAGAAAATCCATTTTTGGATTCTAAATTAGATAATAGTAATATTTTGGCGTCCACATAGCTATAGGGAGAGGATTTTTTAGTGCTAATTTTCTCTCAGTCAAAAATCTTCATTTGGTGGGTTGCGGTACACTTAAAGTGACAAGGGAAGTTACAAATTGAAAAGGTTGATCTAGAGTTCACTTCTTTTCTTTTCTTTTGTATCATGATTGCACTTGGGGTATTGATGTTGCAAATTAACTACATTCATTACATAAAAGTATTCCTTTAGAAATATATTATATTTCCTTTATGTGGAGACATAAGAGACTAAATTGGTTCAGCTTGTGGAGTTTTTTTTATTGGATGAGCTAGTTATGCCATAAAAATTTACACCATGTGTTCTTAACTTACATTCCCAAATGAAAAAATGTTATAATCATGAGGCAATCTAAATAGATAACACCATTTTGTATCCTCTACCATATTACTATGAAAAGGAAATAAATCTCTCCTTTAATTGGAGACCACAAGGAATCATTGTTATAATGGCCTAGCAGGGACAATTTGGCCTTGATGAAATATGTTTGAATGATAAGATGGGTTGTAGGGATGAAAATTCCTAGGGATATGCTAAGATTAACGAATTTTTATGGTAGTTAGATATTTTTCCATATTTTTCATAGAGATTTGAGTTTATTCAACTCATTAGAAGAAGATTTTAAAACAAGCTAAAATCTCTCAGGTCTAGGAATAGAGGCTAGAGGTTTTGTTGGAAAAGAGATAGAATTATGGATTTTAGGAAAATTAGGCAAAAGAGGCTAGAGGTTTTTTTGAAATGGGGATAAAATTAGGTACTTTAGGAAAAATAGGCAATAGAGGCCTATAAAATAGATTTATATCCTGGATGAGGCTATTCTAAGAAAAAATTGCCATCTCATAAGCATCATGTAGCATAGTTCCACCCATGGATTAGATCATGATTGTAATGTCATATTTTAAGGCTCTATGGAAGAATAAGAAATTTCAATGAGGTGAAGGTCTTATCTAAACTGTTATTTTATCCCAGGTCTTCTAAAATATGTAGTTGAAGTCATAAACTACTTTAGTAAGATACCTATTGATAATAATCAACTACTCCATTAGAGATAGGTTGTCTCCTTTTTATTGAAATTACTTACATAGCTTCTCCCCTAATTCATCCAAGTTATGTGCTTAGTTATATGGAAGACACCTATACTAGTTAAAATAATTTTATTTGAGTGAAGAGGCTAATAACCTCATGCGGGAACAAATATTGAATGATATGATGGACATAACATAGGTTGACACCATATTTAATGTGTTTAATGGGGTTGACTACATTTTATCCAGTGAAGAATGAAATAATTTTGAAGGAATTTATCTAGATATCATTATTTGTAGTTAGATAAATTACTTCCTCTATCGAAATTAAAAACTGAAAGGTTTCTTTAATGTGTCACAAGGACTACAGGGTGAAGTTTTCTTCAATAAATTAAAAAAAATCCTATTTAGAGGAGTGGATTAATATCTTTAGATGGGGGAAATATGTCTTTGGAAAAATATACTTCTTGGTGAAATTAGAAAAATACTCATCATGTCCTTCTCTTCCATAAATGCTTTATGTCATTATTTGTCTCATGTATTATCGTCATTGGATCCTTGAAACATAATGAGGGTGGAATCGTCGGGTGCTTGAGAATGGTTCATAAAACAAGATGAGATAAAAGAACACTAGACATAAGCTATATATTTAAAATTATTATTCCATCAAATAGATACTGCAAATATTTCAACAAGATTAAAAAATTTCCCACCAAGTGCGCAAAAACTATTATTGGTTGAAAGCATTTGATGTGTGAAATAAGTTCACTATCAACACAACATGGGATTGCTTCACAAGTGTGGGATCTGAAAAGTGAAGAAACCCTCCAGAGAGAGTAGGTTGTCATATATCTCTACTCCTAATTATATCACTAACTACTTATTGTAACAATTACATGGGAAAGGGGGATAAGGAAACACCATAAAGGGAAGGCGGTGCACCAAGAGAGAAACAAGGATCTTCTTCCACTTTGTTTTTGTGAAGAACACAATATACTATAAAAATTCAGGTATAATTCACAAACACATTTATTGAAGATTAAACAGAAGGAAAAAAAAAAGGAAAAGAGTAGGGAAGATATAGGACATAACAACTCAACTTAGGCTTAAAATATGTACAACTATATTAAACTACAAAAGAGGCCCTGGAGTGATTACAATTTTCAGTGTATGGGATAAGATAAAGAGAGGAGAAGAAAATGGATAAGATTCAAAGGAGAAATATTATATAAGGGTAAAAGGTTCCTAAAATGGCCAATAGTTTGGATAATATAACAAAATTTGTTATTTATAGAAGAAATGAAGAGAGAATAAGAAGAAAGAAGAGGGAAGAATACTTGTGAAGCATGTAAGTATCTATTAGATAAAAGTAGTGGAATTCCTCTTCGTTGAAAACTTAGGATCTTAGATTGATCATTTACTTTTGATTGAGTGTAATTTGGTATTTTTGTGGTGATAACTCCTACTACCATCCACTTGAATGGTGTTTTTATGTCCACAAAATGCCCCTAATTTCACAAGTGAAATCAAGGAACCCCTTGGCCTTTCTCAAGCAAGTTTGAAATTGTGCACCCTTGTTTTTCTTTATCTTATATGTAATTCCCTATTTATAATAACTCCATGCCTTATCCATATTTTCTTGTGCCTTCCCATGACTATTTTCTTCCACACCCTTTGCAAATATGTTTATCTTTCTATTGCACAAAGGCTTCCCATGTTTTATGTAATCCGCGTAGGAACTCATTTGAAATTATGTAAAGTTATTTTGTGTACCCTAGTTCTCAAATCCTTAAATAATTCTTACAAGCTCTTGAGATATTCACGTTGATTTTAGAGTCATCATGTGGTACCCTTCTCATTCAAAACTAGCTCCATGCAATATTTTTGCAACAACGCTACAAGTTTTTCATACCCCTTAATTCCCCACAACACTTTCGCTTACCCAAGCTACACGAAAAACATTTTTAATCATTCCTTTCACTCCCACTCTTGATTGAATCCTTTTCCACATTACACAAATATATTTAGTCCTCATGCAACCTAAACCTTTCACAGTGTAAACATTTGACTATGCCTTGCATTGAGTACATAGCCATTTGAGAAATTCTAAGTGTTGAGGTGCTCCTCACTTGGGCATAGATTATTGTGAAAAAATATTACACGTGCCAATTGATGCCACATATCTCCAATTGATATACTAAAAAATAAAAAAGGTCTAAGCCAAATCTAAAAACTTCCCGAGTGAAATAAAGTTGATGCATACCACCTGTCTCAAATTGATACTTTTCTTAGTGAATATAAAAAAATTTACACGTATTTTGAGCATTCCTTATAATTATCTATCAATCACCTTAAATTATCCTATGAAATGATAATTAGTTTCCCTTATGTTCTGTGTATGCAAGATGACTTGTGGAGTTATGCAAAGGAAAGAAACACACACAATTGGATAGAAAAAGGAGAAATTGCATAAAGATGTTTTTCCTCACAACATATAGAGATTCCTTCATCGAATATAAGGCCATTTTGTAATATTTATCCATGCACACCAAAAGGAAACTCAAGAACTCTATCCAATATATAAAAATTCATGCACACAATAATGCAGTGCAAACTAGATATGCACAATATAACAAAACATCAAGTCAATCAGGCAATAGATCAGGTTTCCTATAAATCACAACATCATAACCAATCTATTTGTAATAAGATCTCAAATAATTGCATGTAAATGATTTTCAAAGGTATTTGGATACCTTAAATTAATAATTTTAATTCTGTAACCATGCATGACATACTACCTTGGAATCTATAAATATGGGTATACCATACTTAGGATTATTCTAGGCCTTAACAACATTTAATGATAATATTCCTTCTTATAGAGGATGTTTTATAACAAGACAGAACCTCAAGATGGCCAACTTATCATTCATTTGAACTGAACCATGCATCTATAATGTAATATAATATAGTTAAATATAGGTTTTGAAGAACCTACCACCATTAATGCTTGTAATCATTGTTCACCTAGGTTTCTCTATAAATACACAAATCAGGCTCATTATAAAGTTATTTGAATTTGGAATAGAAATTTTTTTGAGATTGTTATTTGCATTTTATTTTTCTCACTTTATTATCCACGTTCTTGGCCTAAACTAGTTTATGTGTATACTTTAGTTGGATGAATGTTAAAGATTCACTTTGTTGATCGAATTCAATATCATCATTTGCTGACTAAAAGATCAAAGCATATATCATGTGCATTTAAATGGCGTTGTACATCACTCTTTGTATTTTAATTCCTTCCTCTCATACTCTCACACACGTATGTGTCTTAATCAAGTGCATATTGGTATGAGCATGGGCATGCTTTTTATTGATCTTAGTATTTAAGAAAGCTAGATATAACTTCACATATTTGCTACATATTTATCTTTCTACCCTACACTACTCTCTTTTTCACTTTTTAATCAACTTTGTTAGTATTAGAACAAAAGCTTGTCACATGTATCTAACACACAATATTTATTTATGTTACAAGTGATAATCATAGATGAATATTTATTTTACTATATTTCACACAATCATTAAGTTATTAATGAATGTTAATCAATTTTTTTTAATACATAACCCTTTAAATTGACTCCCTCTAATATGTTTCTAAGACTCTAGTTTCCTGCATTAGCTAGACTTGATACAAAGAAAAAAAACACCCTAAAAATCCACTTGTCACATCTTGAGCTATTCCTATCACCTTTTGGAAACCAAGACTTGGTTAGAGAGAAACTTGGAGAAGGATCCCCATGTATGAAGATAACTACACAATATTTCTTCCCACATGTGTGCCTTGTTTTCAAGAGAGGTAGATCCTCATTCATGTGCGTGAGACTTTTTCTAGGTTACTTACACTTACATGTGTCCTTGTTTCCTTCCGGAAATCAAAATTACTTGTAACTATGGAGGGGAATTGAGGTGTGAAGATCAATATTATTAGTACTAAAGGGAGGGAACCTTGCCAAATAATAAGGTTTTACCTTGGAAAATAGAAGATTCATCACAAAATAAAAGTCTTTTAAAGGGGTTTTTATTTATGTGTTGGTAAAAAAAGTTCACGAGTTTTTTAGATAGATGTTGGGCCCCTATTATAGCTTCCAATCTTAAGGGCGCATAGGTGCGCATGGCTGAAGGAAGCACACCAGTTAAGGTGCGCAGGGCAGTATTCAAAAAGCTTCTTGGAGAACCCAGGGCGCACGTGTCACGTGAAGAACAATTCAGGACTTAGCCATTTTTGGTCTTTTGGGCAGGACACATGAAGAACGTGTTCCGTTTGGATATGGTTCCATCCTGGTGACAGGGTGTCTTGGAAGGAATATACCTTGTGATAGGAAGATCCAAAAATACAATCATGACATGGAGAGGCATGCGCCCGGGGTGACCCTCACCTTGACACTTGGGGCTCGATCTGAGGCTAGAGAGGAGTTTGTTAGAACTCATATGCCTATTTATACGTGCACCCTTGGCAAAGAGTAGAGAAAGAAGTAAGGTAGTGGAGCTCTGCAAAATTACTGCGAGAAATATGGGATGAAAATGGGTAAAGGATTCTAGTAAGGATGTAATGGGAAAATGGGGAATGTAAATTTTATTTTGTGAGAATACATATATGAATCTAGATATGGCACATGACTATGGTCTACCTCTCTATGATACTTTGCAGCAAGACTATGAATGAATATGATAAGGTTACCATCATGTTTACATTAAGATCTCTTTTTGTACTATCTGTATGTTTTTACTCTTCTTTTGATCTTATATAATCATGGACCTGGATGTTGATTAGATTTCTAGGTTGATCATACCAGCATCCAGTGTGATTGCATAACATTGAATCCTTTCTCCAAGCGTGGGACTTGTAAAAATGAGAAAGGAATCTCCAGAGAAGGCTGGTTCCTATTCCTCTGTTCAGATGCACACAAAAAATGTAGAGGGTTTACTCAAAACCTAATCTAACTTGCCAAGGAGACAGGGTAAGAAGATGCATAAAAATAAACCTAAGCTAACAGAGGTGATGCACCGAGGAATGAAGAACACCTATCTTGCCAATAAACACAGACCATTCAAATGTGATGCAAGATCATGCACAGATAACAAAATTTGCAGTGAAAGACCAGGAGGATGCAAATGAACATAGAGAGGGTTGAGAATCATCCACAGACATGCATTACTTGCTCCAAAGATTGATACAATACACTACAAAATGCCAAGAGGCAGAGTCACATTACAGTTTCAAATGGGAGGTTCAAACTCCACAAATTCACCTGATAAAGAGAAGAAGGGAGGAGCAAAACAGGAATGTTCGACCTTTAGAAAGAAGCCCCTCCTTACAATATATAGGAAGAATGAGAGAGGGAAGAGAGAGGAAATCCAGATCTACCCCAACCACTTCTAGGTTGCATTTAACTCATCTCATTATGGCAGAAGTGGTGAATCCTGGCAAAATGGTGAACTGTCTAGCAGAAACGGCGAACTGTCTGTTGTATTAAAGCTGGTTGTTGAAACGTCACTTCTGTCTATTATTACGTGCCAGAGGCGTTTCTCAATTTTCTCACTCCAAACTGAACCAAAATGCAATATTGACCCCAGAATCATGCAGAGAATTTCACCAGCTTTCCATTGATATAAAGAACGTGAAAATCTGAGCTCTGGATCGAAAGATATGGCGATCTGAAGATTTAGGGAAAAAACAGGCCAAAACGGATCGGCGGGAAAATATTTGAGTTTTTCCCATGCTCTGCCACTTGGATGACACGTGTTGGACTCTGATTCATCCACGGGTTCATTCTCTAAAAATTCCTTTCGGGCCTTTAAACTTGGACACGTGGCACTATTTTATTGGTTCGGGCCTGAGGGGCGCACTTAGCAACTTTTCAACCTTCTGACACGTGGCACGTTCTGATTCGTTGGCGGCTCTTTCAGCTTTTCACGTCCCACGTGTACCTCACGTACTTTTGGCCCGGATGTCCCAAACTATCTGGGACAAAAATCTCTGAACCGCCCGATTCGGGCTTCCTTGTCCCTCTTTGCGGTGAAGACACGTGGCGAGATTTGATTGGCTCTCGGCTCTTTCGGCTTTTCGCGTCCCACGCGTCCCTTTGTCCCAACTGTCCCAGATGAAAGTTCCCTGTTTCGGCCGAATCGGCCGGTTCGCGTCCTCCGCGTACCTTTGTCCCAACTGTCCCAGACTGTCTAGGACAAATTCCTCTAAACCGCCCGAAATGGGCTGACTTTGCACTAAACCAGCCAATCCGCGTCCTTCGCGTACTTTTGGCCCGGATGTCCCTGACTGCCTGCACAACAGTTAGTCAATTTTTTCATTTTTTCGGCCGGTTCAGCCCTTTCGCGCCCCACGCGTCCCCATGGCCCGGATGTCCCTTTGCTGCGCAGACCGTCTGGCGGTTTTTCGGCCGATTCGGGCCCCGACGTCCCAACTGTCCCTAGTGCTGCCTTAGTCGATTTTCTCTGTATTTCGGCCTCAAGCCTGGCTCTTTGCAACTTTTTCACATACTTTTAAAATGTTGGGTTTTCTTCTTGGACAGGAGGGTTAGAGAGAAACCGAGGGGACCCCCAAAACATGATTTCAGGCCTTGAATCATTCTACTTGCTCGGGACTGACAATCTGATGCATGTTATCAAAATTACCTTGGGGGGGAATTTTGGATAACAGTTTTGGTGACTTTTCGGGGTCACCTGCCTGCTAGGTAGAAGATCAGTGGCCTTTTAACAATCCATTGGGCATGGAGTAATAACCTGAAGCCAACTTGATCTCTGATCCCGATCCTGATACCGCAACTCATTCTTCGAGAGCACTCTGAACTGTAGAAATTCAACCTGAGAGTGACAAAACCTGTGCCAAAGCACTTAGGGAAAAAGAAACCTAACTACAACAAGACAATGTGCATATGCACTTAGAGGAACTGAAATCTAGGCTAATATTTACAAGGGTAAACCTTTTCCTTTTTAGTAGCAATGTTTAAGATAGATTCCGTTAACTGGAATCGGGAGTTCTTCTCCATCCAATGCAGACAATTGGAAGGCATTACCACTTTTACATCTCGTGACCATGTAGGGGCCACTCCAAATGGCATCAAACTTGGAATGCCTTCCAGGTTTCACCCGATCTGCATCCCATTTCAGAACTAGGTCCCCCTCCTGGAAGGTCCTTGCTCCTGCCTTCTTGTCAAACCATCTTTTTACTAAGGTCTGATCCTTTTCAATCATCAGAACTGCATGTTCTCTTATTTCTTCCAATTCCATCAACTCTGCGTACCTGGCCTCCATTGGTTTGAACTCAGACAACTCCAACTGCTTCATGAGCTCCAATGCTGGAAATTCTAATGATATAGGCAATACTGCCTCTTTCCCATAGACCAATTTGTAGGGAGAACTACCTGTAGACCTCTTTGGTGTTATCCTGTCAGCCCATAATGCTGATTTTAGCTTGGTATGCCATGTCCTTTGGTTTTCATCCAGAGTTCTTCTGATGATCCTTAGCAACTTTTTGTTCGTGGACTCTGCCTGTCCATTACCCTGTGGGTAATAATTTGAAGAGGTGCTCAAATAGATTCCATTCTTGACAGCCCATTCTGTAATCTTGGAACCTATGAATGCTAATGCATTATCTGATATGATAGTGGCCGGCACACCGAACCTGGTCACTATTTCTTCATAAAAGTCTAGTATGTTAGACTCACTTGCCTCTTTGAGCGCTACTGCTTCGGTCCACTTGGTGAAATAGTCCGTCGCCGTGAGAATCCACTTGTGGCCTTGGCTTGAGTTTGGGTTGATGACCCCGACGAAGTCCAATCCCCATTGCATAAATGGTTGGTCAACCAAAATTGGGTGCAATGGAAGCGCTGCTAGTCTTTCTTTTCCCGTGAAGAGTGCACATTTCTTGCACTTTCTTATCCATGTATAACAGTCACTGAACACTGTGGGCCAATAATACCCTGCCTTCATTATCTTGAGAGCTGTTACTCGTGGGGTGAAATGTCCTCCGGAATCTCCATCGTGAAAATCTCGTAACACCCTCTCAATTTGACCTGTCCCAATGCACCTCAGTAGAACTCCATTGATGTCTTTCTTAAACAAAACACCATCAACAAACACATATGGAATGGCTTGTAATCTAAAGTATCTCCTCTTCGCTTTGCTCATTTCTGGAGGGCATAGGCCTGTCTGTAGGAAGTGTATCATATTCTGAGTCCAACAGGGAGTGGGCACATCATCATTTTCCTGTTCTTGACCATCCTGTAGTACCAAGACAGCCTCTTTTCCATTACCTGCTTCAACTTGCTGACTCAAGGCTAGTTGTTCGCATAGTCCCTTCCCACGTACTAGTTTGGTGACCTTAATCTCGATGTCATATTCCATGACACGGGTTATCCATCCTGCACGTTTCTCATTCAGATCCTTGTTTAGAAGGAAGTCCTTGACTCCCGCATGAGAGACCAATAATTGGATCTTGTTGTTTGAGACTAGGTGCTTGAATTTCTTTAAACTCCTGATCACTGCAAGTACATGCTTTTCAATGAAAGAGTACCTAGTTTCGTATTCCTCCAAGCCTTGACTGAAGAAAGCAACTGGTTGTTCTAATCCTTCTTTGTTTTGTTGTGCCAGGATTGCAGAAATTGTGTCTCCACCACCAAAGGCGTATAGCATGAAACCCTTGGAGAAGTCTGGATTGACGAGAGTGGGAGCTTGAGATATAGCCTCTTTTATTGCCTCAAAACTTGCCTTGCCTTCAGATGTCCACTT
This sequence comes from Taxus chinensis, assembly GCA_019776745.2. Lineage (NCBI taxonomy): Eukaryota > Viridiplantae > Streptophyta > Pinopsida > Cupressales > Taxaceae > Taxus > Taxus chinensis. The sequence continues at coordinate 223,628,734 of CM034154.1, forward strand.
AAATGCCATGCTCTTTTTTAACATCAGCGTTATTGGCTTTACGAGAGCTGCAAAGTTTGGAACAAACCTGCGGACAAAATTGATCCTTCCCAAGAAGCTTTGAAGAGCCTTCTTGTGACTTGGCAATGGCAACGCTCGAATTGCTTCAACTCTTTCTGGGTCAATCGTCAATCCCTCCTTTGAAACAATATGGCCTAGAAGTTTTCCCTCATGAGCCAGGAATATGCATTTTTTGGGATTCAATGATACCCCAAATCTTCTACACCTCTGAAATACCTACCTCAGATGAAAGAGGTGATCCACTGCATTTTTGGAGAATACAGTGATGTCATCAAGATATATCAGAACTATTTTATTGATCAACCCCTTGAATGCCATATCCATTGCCCTTTGGAAAGTGGCTCCAGCATTTGATAGGCCAAATGGCATCTTCTTGTAGGCATATGTGCCCCATTTGGTGGTGAAGGCTGTCTTGAACTGGTCTTCCTCCTTCACCATAATCTGATTGTAGCCTGAGTAGCCATCAAGTAGTGAAAACCTCTCTGAGCCAGCCACAACTTGCAAGATTTGCTCCATGGAAGGGAGTGGGTAATGGTCCTTGAGAGAGGCTCTATTCAAGTCTCTGAAGTCAACACACAATCTAATCTCCCCACTCTTCTTTCTGACTGGAACTAAGTTGGCAACCCAACTAGAATGCTTGATTGGGAATATGATCCTTGACTCAATCAGCTTGTCCAATTCTTTTCTCATGAGAGGCTCCATGTGTGGGTTGACTGGTCTTTGTTTCTGCCTGACAAGCTTAGTATTTGGATCCAATTCAATGGTATGCTGAGCTAAGTTGGGATTGAAACCTTTCAAGTCTTCATAGCTCCAAGCAAACACGTCAGGGAACTCTTGACACAGCTGTATGAACTCATACCTTTCTTGTTCAGTTGTCATCCTTCCAATTTGCAATGGTTTGTTCTCTTCTACCAAGATGGATACTGAATCCTCTCTCTTGACCTGAATGTTTGCTTTCTCCTTTCTAAACTGATCATTGGGATTAAAAATGGACTCCAAAGTGATAAGTCCCTTGGGCAGCTTGTTAGTTCTCAGCTGTACCACTTGGTCACCATACTGCTGTTCCAATTTTTCTTGATTCTTGGCTGAGAACTCAGCTTCTTCTTGCAAGAAATGGATGATTTGCTGGTCATTTTCAAACACTTGCCAACTGACATTGTTATCTGGCACTGAAGGCCTCACAATCACGTGGATGTTTGGTTGTACCTTGTCTTGTTGAATACTTTCCACAATGTCAAAGGCTGCCCCTACTGCTGCAAGCCTGTCAGCAGCTTGATTCTCTTTCCTAGGAATGGATTTGATGCCAAAACCTTCAAAATCTTCCATGAGGTCCCACACCCTGTTCTTGTAGCACTTGAGTAGATCATTCTTGGCAGCATGCTGTCCCTTGACCTGATTTACAATCAATTCACTGTCCCCAAAGACTTGCAAGTTCTTTATTTTCTTCTTGATTGCCCAATGCATCCCTTGCACCAAGGCTTCATATTCGGCAGTGTTATTGGAGCATGCAAACTGAAATCTAAAAGCTGAATAGTACTTTACTCCTTGAGGTGAAACAAGCATGGCTCCACCTCCTGCACCTTGTCTACTCCTTGATCCATCAAAAAACAGCTGCCATACCTCATTGTCATCCTTGTGGTTTGGCTCGGTGATGCTAGGAATAGGTTGATTTTCTTCGTGTATACAATAGACCCCTAGCTCAGATTCTTCTACTTCTTGATAAGGATCAAAAGCATGTATCTTGTTTGCCCATTCATCAAGAGTTAGATCCAGGATGCTTCCAACCTTAGTGTCAGCTTCATCAGAGCTTGGGTGATCTTCTTGATCAAATGCTGAGCAATTGGCATTAATCTGACTTGGAGTGTAAGGCTCAATATGGAAGTTTGCAATAGGTTCTGACCTGATTGTAGCTTTGGTTCCATACCTCGTTCTAAACAACATGTGTGACCAATCAGCAGAAAAGATAGCCTCCAATTTTGGCTGTGAAGTCCCTTAACAAACATAGGGCAAAGAGTGGTGGAAGGTCTATGACTGATACATCTTGTAAGACAACAACATTTGGACATGCATGCAAGGTAAGGCTCAAGTTTTTAATCACTCGAACTGTTGCTACTGCTGTCCCATCTAGCTGCACTACCCCTTTGGATATTGTTTCATACTGGAGCCCTAGCTGATCAGCTATTTGTTTAGGCATTACTGAGCTACTTGCCCCTGAGTCTATCATGCAATTGTGCACTAGCTGATTTCCAATGATCAATGAAACATAGAAAGGAGGGGGTTTCAACATTTTACCTTGCTGTCCTCCATGATTTCCCTCAGGCTGGGTAGCATTTGTAAGCACTTTGTCTTGCATCTGAACTTGCTGATTCGAAGTTGGCCAGTCCTTCATGGCAGCTTGCAGCAGATCTCTTTGGCCTGGGATGGATAGGGATTCCCACATTGATATATTGACGTTTGTCTTCTTCATCTGATCAATGATACTGAATGGTGATGAAGGATCTCTTTGCTGTCCCTTGGCTTGTACATTCACTCCTTGCACGTGGGTAGCAATAACTGGTATTTGAGTTGGCCTAGGGGCTGTTCTTGGCTGCCCTTGTGCATTTGAAATTGGATTTTGCTTGCCAACCATTTGTGGAGCCATGGAAGGTTGTGGATTGGTTGGGGCTAATGGCTGTTCTTCACCCAAATTCCTCCTTTTTGACCTTGTGTTGGCTGCAACACCTTGAGAAACTGCCTGGTTCATGCCACAAAAATCCTCTACTTGCCAATTTACCAATGTGGTGTCATTTGGGGCTGATTGCTGTTGGAATGTTTCTTGTTGTTGGTTGTTTCCTTGACTGCCCTCACCCTCCACACCAGTAGTTGTCACCATTAATGCTTGATTCAAAGCACCATTGAAGCAAATGGATTGGTTATGAGGCTCATTGCATGGAAAACACCAATCATACTCCTGGGCAATGTTGTTTTGTGTTGGCACCAATGCCTTAGAGGCAGATATGGCATTTGGATTATAGGGCTGAAATGGTCTATTGGCAGGAGGCCTTGTTTGATTTATATTTGCAGCTGGATTAGGAGGCCTTTGTGGTTGGTATGGCTGCCTGTTAGGCTGAGCTTGGGGTTGATAAGAAGGTCTAAAACCTTGGGCCTGCTGCCTTTTGAGAGTAACCAGCTCATTGCCTAGGTTTTGCAATTGCTTCATGACTTCTTGAAGCTCATTTGGGGCACTTGGAGATGAAGTGGAAGCTTCATTTGAACTCTGATTTCTAGGAGTGGGAGAAGGAGCCAAATTAGGTGCTTGATTGGTGTTTGGACTCTCTAAACTTGGAAACAGTGGCATGGGAGGTCTAGGGGCAAGTTTGCCAGCTTGGATCAAACAATTTTCAGCCCTAATGGCAATGCTATAAGCCATAGGGATAGTTATGCCTCCCATGGACTGAATCAACATAGAAATATCAGAATTTAGAGCTTTGAGATAGTAGAGAAAAGAACCTTCTACTGTTGGCCTGACTGCCACTGGAATTCTCTCCCAAGTCTTTTGAAATCTGAAGTTGAAATCGGTCAGCTGCTCATTGGGAGCTCTCTTGATGGTTGTCAGCTGCTCCAAAAGAGACAAGTTGTCTCCCTTTTCTCCAAATTGCTCATGAAGTGCTATACACAGCTGATTCCAATTTGTGATAGAACCAGCTCCAAGGCTTCTAAACCATTGCAATGCTTTCCCCTTGAATGAAGATGCCAGCAACTTGACAGCCACTTGCATCTCATTGATTTCATGGATTGCACAAAGGTTAGCAATATCTTTAACATGATCACCTGGAGTAGTCTGATTTTCTCCAGTGAAGTAGGGAATGTTCTTCAAGGCTGCAATAGGAATTGGATGTTGTGCATTGAGGGCAAGTGGGCTGCTGCCTGTGAAGTTGACATAGGGGTTGTTTTGTGCCATTCTAATTGGTCTTAAAACCCTTGTTGACTGAATGAAAGGCCTATCAGGTGGAGGAGTTGAGAGAGTTCTGTTTGGTGGAGATGGAGACCTTTGAATCCTTCTTCCTCTTTGCCTTCTTCTTGGAGATAATTGCAGGTATTCAAACAACACTTCTTCTTCTCCAACTCTTGACCTTGTGGTGACTCTTCTCATGAGTTTTCAGGCCTGCACTGCTGAAACCAGTTGATTCTTCCCCTTGGAGTCACCAGATATGCAAATAATAGCTCTTTTCAAGCAAGAAAATTGCAGCAGATGCACATCAACTTTGCTGTAATAAAAATGAGACCTCTAGTGTCCCACCGGGCGTGCCAAAACTGTTGATGTAAAATCACAGCACCCCTGGATGTTGATCAGATTTCTAGGTTGATCATACTAGCATCCAGTGTGATTGCATAACATTGAATCCTTTCTCCAAGTGTGGGACTTGCAAAAATGAGAAAGGAATCTCCAGAGAAGGCTGGTTCCTATTCCTCTGTTCAGATGCACACAAAAAATGTAGAGGGTTTACTCAAAACCTAATCTAACTTGCCAAGGAGACAGGGTAAGAAGATGCATAAAAATAAACCTAAGCTAACAGAGGTGATGCACCGAGGAATGAAGAACACCTATCTTGCCAATAAACACAGACCATTCAAATGTGATGCAAGATCATGCACAGATAACAAAATTTGCAGTGAAAGACCAGGAGGATGCAAATGAACACAGAGAGGGTTGAGAATCATCCACAGACATGCATTACTTGCTCCAAAGATTGATACAATACACTACAAAATGCCAAGAGGTAGAGTCGCATTACAGTTTCAAATGGGAGGTTCGAACTCCACAAATTCACCTGATAAAGAGAAGAAGGGAGGAGCAAAACAGGAATGTTTGACCTTTAGAAAGAAGCCCCTCCTTACAATATATAGGAAGAATGAGAGAGGGAAGAGAGAGGAAATCCAGATCTACCCCAACCACTTCTAGGTTGCATTTAACTCATCTCATTATGGTAGAAGTGGTGAATCCTGGCAAAATGGTGGACTGTCTAGCAGAAATGGTGAACTGTCTGTTGTATTAAAGCTGGTTGTTGAAACGTCACTTCTGTCTATTATTACGTGCCAGAGGTGTTTCTCAATTTTCTCTCTCCAAACTGAACCAAAATTCAATATTGACCCTGGAATCATGTAGAGAATTTTTCCATCTTTCCATTGATATAAAGAACGTGAAAATCTGAGCTCTGGATCGAAAGATATGGCGATTTGAAGATTTAGGGCAAAAAACAGGCCAAAACGGATCGGCGGGAAAATATTTGAGTTTTTCCCGCGCTCTGCCACTTGGATGACACGTGTCAGACTCTATTTCATCCACGGGTTCATCCTCTGAAAATTCCTTTTGGGCCTTTAAACTTGGACACGTGGCACTATTTTATTGGTTCGGGCCTGAGGGGCGCACTTAGCAACTTTTCAACCTTTTGACACATGGCACGTTTTGATTCGTTGGCGGCTCTTTCGGCTTTTCGCTATCTCCCTCGCGTCCTTTTGGCCCAACTGTCCCAAACTGTCTGGGACAAAATTCTTCTGAACCGCCCGATTCGGGCTTCTTTGTCCCTCTTTGCGGTGAAGACACGTGGTGAGATTTGATTGGCTCTCGGCTCTTTCAGCTTTTCGCGTCCCACGCGTCCCTTTGTCCCAATTGTCCCGGATGAAAGTCCCTATTTCGGCCAAATCGGCCGGTTCGCGTCCTCTGTGTACTTTTGTCCCAACATGTCCCAGACTATCCTGGGACAAATTTCTTCCGAACCGTTCGAAATGGGCTGACTTGTTTCAAACCGGCCCATCCGCGTCCTCCGCGTACTTTTGGCCCAGATGTCCCAGACTGCCTGCACAACAGTTAGTCAATTTTTTCACCTTCGGCCGGTTCTCCCTTTTCGTCACCCCGCGCGTCCCGATGGCCCGGATGTCCCTTTGCTGCGCGGACCGTCTGGCGGTTTTTTGGCCGATTCGGGCCCCGACGTCCCAACTGTCCCTAGTGCTGCCTTAGTTGGATTTTCTCTGTATTTCGGCCTCAAGCCTGGCTCTTTGCAACTTTTTCACATACTTTTAAAATGTTGGGTTTTCTTCTTGGACAGGAGGGTTAGAAAGAAACTGAGGGGACCCCCAAAACATGATTTCAGGCCTTGAATCATTCTACTTGCTCGGGACTGACAATCTGATGCATGTTATCAAAATTACCTTGGGGGGGGAATTTTGGATAACAGGACCTCTTTTCAAAGTTATAGTGGAACATGGCATACGTCATGATCTGTGCAAAAATTGATGGCGGAGCACTTAACACTTGAAGGTGTTGAAGATTGGTTTAAAATCACGGAGGACGAATTCACTCAGAGATTTAGTACCGGATCTAGGATTGATACGCGAAGATGGGTGGAAGACACTCTTTATCATGAGTTGTATGAAACCTTCTTCTGTTGTTTCCCAGTAGAGTTATTCGAATGGCTCTCAACTTATACATCTAGATCGGGGCGGTGTTATAAATCACACCCTTGGACCTAAGAAATATATAAGAACCTACAAGATGCTGATCTAACATGGACCCATGCTATAGATCATTGGTGGAAGGGAGTATTGACTAGCTACACTCTGGAATACGCCATTTCCATGTATTCCTATCCAGAAGTTGCTGAGTTTGAGTTCTTGTGAGATCCCAGGGGATCATTTCTGTGTGTTATTCCCCTTGTGATCAAAATCTTGATGGTAACCATGGGTTTAAAGGCATTTCCTATGGCCAGATAAACCACCCTAAGTGCTAGGCGAGGAAGCTAGGTTTGGGAAGGATGGCTGATCATACGAATGAACATGAAAGGGAGGAGAGACGACTCAAGTATAACGAAGCATGTGAAAAGGAGATTGATAGACAGAATGGGATTACAAGTGGGTTATGGAGCCAGGGATGGTGGAAAGGAGTTGAGGTTCATGTGGAGGATGTGGAACCCGAACAGTCTATGGTACCCCATCTTGGTAAGCGTAGGAGAGAAAACCTTGTGGCTTCTGATGAGATTCTGTCACGTAGAGAAAGAAGAGTCATTGGCGTGCATCTGACCCCACTTACAGACCGAACCTTGGCGCTTGGTTTGTTCGAACGAAGGAAAAGTACAGTTGATCCATTTGATGTCAGTGGAAGTAATTGATCGGTGCCTAGAAGATATAATATATCATTTGGGACTTCTATGGCTTCACACAGTATTCCAGTATTTGGTGGAATGTTTGGACAAGGCACGTATACAGCTAGTTTTTGAAGCACGCTAGGAAGTGGTGGAGGAAATATAACTGGGAGTGGTACTAGTTCACAAATTGTCAGTGCATAATTTAGTGGGATGACAGGAGTGTTCGGCATGACAAACATAGGCCCTATACCTAACACAGGAGGATCTGGAGGTGGAGCTAATTGATCTGGTGGCTCATGATCTAGTGGATCCGGTGGAGGAGGAAACCAAGTGACTAGATTGGGAGGAAAAGGGCCTCAGCCACCTCCACAAGTCTTTTTCGAGATGTCTCTACACTTACCATATTACAGTGGGATAGAATATGCCACGGAGCATGTGCATAAGTGCGAGCTGCTATGGCGCGCGAAGGGAATCACGACCCAAGATCGAAAGGCCAGTTGATTTGTGATGACCTTGCAAAGATGCGCGCATAGTTGGTATAGAAATTATGACCTTCAGTATACTATTTTGGATTATACCGCGTTGAGAAATGCATTCCTGGCAGAATTCCACATACCTGAGTTTGAACAGAAGAGCATCAGCTCTCTCAAAGAAATCCAACAGGGCATGGCAGAGAGCATGTGGGAATATGATGTGTGTTTTAAAACTCTTCTGTCTAAAAAGTCTTATGATATCCACCCTTCACAACATGCTCAGTGGTTTTTCAGAGGTTGATCACACCCTTTAGGAAGGCTTTATCTCATAAAACATTCACGGACCCGTGCGAAGCGTTGGAAGCTACTTTACGCGCTGAGGTAGTTGGTAGTGTTGACAGTGGTGTTAGCCCATTTATGGAGGCTCAGATTACTGCCATGGCTAAGCAATTGGAGAAATTATCTGCCAATACAATTTGAAAGATTCACAGAGGGATGTGGTGTACAGATTATAACGTAGAAGGGCACACAAAGGATAATGGTGGTGTATGTACTCGGAAGGCGGTACGTGCTATAGCAATAAACTGTGAAATATGTTACGAGGACCATGATGCAAGTAGGTGCCCCCTGTTATAGCACGTTATCCGTAAAAATGTATCTTGTTATTGTAAGATATGTACCTTAACCACACATGACAATAAGGATTATAGATTGATTGACCAGATTCATGAGGCAATTGATCTTAGTGTGTGCCAGATTGGCATTGCCAGCAGTTCCAAAGGAGATGAACATTGGTATGAAGAGCACAGAGATGGAGATGCGCATGGAAGAGGGTTTCGTGGAGGATTTCGTGGTCATGGTAACCACAGAGGAAGAAGTGAGTTCCCGCGTGGGACATGCTTTAATTGTGGAGCCATAGACCATTATAAGCATGAATGTCCATATATTCTACAATGCTCCTGGTGTGGAAAAAAACATAAGTATGAAGAGTGCCCAGAGTTATATGAACATATGAGTCAGCAGTACCAGAAGGATAAGGGCGCTGCCATGGTGAGTATTAAGAGGGATAACGCATAATGGCTTCCGCAAGTAATATGTGAATCATAACTAGAGCTTGTTATAGTAACAACAAGGGTAGAATTTGCACATGCAAGGGAAGTGCCTAGGCAGAGACCTCTAGTTTCGAGAGAAGAAGTAGTACATGGGAAGTATCCAAACCTGGCTCACCAGAAAGAAGTCTACCAGGAAACCATGGACGTAATTCAAAGCTTACAAGGGGAGATCCAATGCTTAAAAGAGAAGACTAGAAAATATGAGCAAAGGAGACCAGTAGAAGCACCAAGGGATGACTTGGATGAGGTTAAGGAGGTGTGTAAACTACTGAGGTAGGAGAATATTATTCCCCTGCTAGGGGCATGGTTGAGAGAAAAGGTGTCGCACGCTGGGGGAGAACACAAAAGGTAGATCCTGCATGCAAACCTCCCACCTCACAGCCTTGATTATGACAAAGAGATTACCTTGAATGCAGTAGTGGATGGATGGTTGCTTAGCAACATCCTCATTGACACAGGTGTGGAGGTTAATGTTCTCACTCTGGATGCCTGGCATCAAATGGGAAGACCTACATTACAACCATCTTCAAATGTGTTGTATATGGAAAATAAGACAAAGGCAATGCCCATAGGTGTCTTGAAGGATGCGACCATTACCATTCAGGGGACTAGGTTCACTGGGGATTTTGAAGTCTTGGCGCTTGCCGAGGTAGATAATTTCCCAGCTCTACTTGGGTGCCCATGGTGTTATAAGAATAATGCAGACCTTCGGTTTAACAAGGGGTACATAAGCTTTGAAAACAAGGAAGAAAGGGTAGTTATACCACTTGTTGATGGGAAGTCCACCCCCTATATTGAACCCCTTGGAGAGGAGGTCCTGGACAAAATATATGTGCGCTCCATAAGAGATCCAGAGACCATCCACCCTACAGAAGGAGTCATCCAGTTTGATGATGCTCAATCTATCAGTGATACTACCAGTATAGCCTGCGATAATTGGGCACATGGGACTTATGAATTGATTAGGTGACATCTGAAAGGATCAGTAACCAAGGTAACAACGGCGTGTACAATTCGGCACCTGGGAGGAAAGGCAATAACCAAGTATTCTGGGGATGCATACCCTGAGGTCTTTTTGAGGGAAATGGAAGCTCAATGGAGGGAGGATGAGTGACGAAGTATGCTAGGTTATGTTTTGATAGGCACAGTAGCAAGGTGGTGGGCCGCGCATAGTGAAAACTTGTTGGAGTGGCGCAAAGTTAGAATTGCGCTCACTGTCTGATTCTCAAAAAGCAACATACCCACCACTATCAAGGATTACAATGGAAATGGACCCGCCTCTTCCCACATCCAGGCATGTGAGAGAGTTTGGGGAGAGGGTGCAGAAGCTTTACCACCCTCCCTTTGGGTGCACAAGTTGTATTCAACGCTACAAGGATGTGCGCGTGCTTGGTACATCCATTCTGAAACACGCCGCCAAACGGGAAGTTGGCATGAATTAGCGGCTGACTTGATTCACACATTCGAGTACCGAAGTACCAAGCAACCAGTTGATGAGGTGTTGCAGACTATCAAGTGCCTCACCCTGGGGGATTGCGCCATGGCGGAAGATAGATTAGTAAACTTACTTGGTGGACCTAGCTTAGAAGCACGGTTTGAAGAGGAGGAACCAGAAGACATACAATTTGAGCGTGCATGTGTTGAAAAGGAGAAAGGAAAGATGGTATACGTTGTTGATGGAGAGAAGATGGAGAACCTGAATGTCGACCATTCGGTTGGGACGCAAAAATTAGTTGATAGTGCGGATGCATGTGCGTGTGCGTATCATGAACCACTCAAAACCAAGAAAGTTAACATCGGCTCGGAAGAGGAGCCCAAGGAAGCTATCATTGGGGACTACTGGTTGGACAAGGAAGTATCAAAGATCATTGATCTCTTGCAGTGAATTTGAGGATTTATTCCTGCGTGGATACCATGAGTTGAAAGGCATCCACCATTCATTGGGGGAAATGAGGATAAAGTTGAAAGATGGTGTGCACCTTGGTCAGGAAGAGGCCTTACAGGATGAATCCCAACATGCGCGTAAGGGTTAAAGAAGAGCTAGACAAGATGATAGCATCCAGTATCATTGAGGCTATGGAGGAATCAGAATGGATAAGTCCAATGGTGATTAGCATAAAGAAGGATGGGCGGATTAGGATATGCGTGGATTACAGAGAATTGAATGTTGTTTGCATCATAGATCCTTTTCCCACCCCCTTTACTGAAGAGATTTTGGAAGGAGTTGTTGGGCGTGAGGTCTATTCCTTTACAGATGGATTCTCAGGATATCACCAAGTAAGGATTGCCAAGGAAGACCAAGAAAAGACAACTTTCACCACTGAGTGGGGAAGCTTTGCATACATGGTCATGCCCTTTGGGCTGAAGAATGTGCCCGCTATATTTTTGCGCATAGTGGTACAAGCATTTAAGGACTTCATCCACAAATTCCTTTAGGTGTATTTGGATGATTGGATGGTGTATGGATTAGTCAGGGACCATTGTGATAACTTAAGGTTGATGTTTGAGAGATGTCGGCAGTTGAGGATCTCCCTCAACATCAAGAAATGTATCTTTGCAACTCCTTTTGGAACGTTATTGGGGCATATCATATGTAAAGAGGGCTTACTGGTGGATCTCGCGAAGGTTACAGTTATTGTGGGATTAGGGGAACCTACTAGCCAAAGCATCATGTACGGATTTCTTAGACACACTGGGTACTACAGAAACTTCATTAAGGGATACGCCAAGATCGCCGCACCTTTGGAAATATTGCTCAGACATAAGAGTACTTTTCGATGGGGAGAGGCGCAGTAGGTGGCATTTGAAACTCTAAAAGAAAGGCTTATCACCGCACCTATTCTACGATTCCCATCCTGGGATAAACCTTTCCATGTCCACGTGGATGCCTTTGGTACAACAATGGGAGCCATTCTTGCTCAACCAGGAGAGGGGATTGTTGATCATCCCTTGTGTTTTGCAAGTAGGAAGTTGACACAAGCATAATAGAATTATACAAAGACTGAGCGTGAGGCATTGTCAATGATCTACGTGCTCCACAAATTCAGACAATATCTGCTAGCAACTCCCTTCATATTCTACACTGACCATATGGCCTTGAAGTATCTAGTAAACAAAGTAGTGTTGCAAGGGCGCATATGTCGTTGGGTACTTTTATTTCAAGAATTTGAGTTCAAAGTGGTGGTAAAACTGGGAAAGAACAATTGTGGGCTAGATCATTTATCAAGGATTGATTCGGGAGAGGATGTGTAGAGTATCGAGGAAACCATTCCAGACACAAAACTATTCAGGTTGTGGCACACGCCCTCAGAATTAGAAGACATTGCCATTTTTCTTAAGGAAGGTGTGGCGCCCGAGGGGATGAATGCTCTGGAGAGGAAAAGGTTAGCCATACACGCTACACCCTTCATGTTGATCAATGGGGATTTGTATAAAATGGGCCGCGATGAGGTTTTGCACTAGTGTGTATTAGAACATGAGGCTATAATAGAAGAAGCCCATAGTGGGATTTCTAGAGGACACTATGCAAGGAACGCGACCACACGTAAGATCCTAGTCACTGGACTATGGTGGGAGATGATTCACCAGATTGTATTGAGTTTTGCAAGGCCTGTGACCACTGCCAGCACCTTGGAAAACCTAGGAAAAGGGATGAGATGCCCTTGCACCCCATCACCAACATGAAACCTTTTGAAAAGTGGGAAATAGATTTTGTCGGACCAATCTCGCCAGCTGCGTGAAGGACTAACTCACGGTATATCATTACCTGTACTGATTATCTAACAAGATGGGCAGAGGCCATGCCCATGAAGGATTGCACCATAGCCACGACTGATAGATTTTTGTGGGAGAACATTATCACTAGGTATGGGTGCCCATTAATTTTAACAAGTGATAGGGGCACTCACTTCTTAAATGAAACAATCAGGATTCTATTGGTAGAATTCATGGTAGCCCATCACAAGACTACCCCTTATCACCCTCAGGAAAATTGGACTACAAAGGCATTCAACAAAATCCTTAGTCACACATTGACTAAGATATGTGATGTGGGTAGGCAGGATTAGGATGACAAGGTATCAGCAGTTCTTTGGGCATACAGAACAACATACAAAAGGTTGAACAATGCCACACCATTTCAATTGGTGTTTGGCATGGAAGTAGTTTTTCCAGTAGAATTCATGTTACCATCTCTGCGTATAGCGTGCACAGGAGGGTTGGACAATGAACAAGAGCTGGAAGAGAGAATTGATGAATTGATAAAGTTGGATGAAAGGTGCTCACTAGCAAGATGGAGCCAAACAACTGAAAAAGCTAAGCAAAAGGCATGGCATGACCGCCACATTAAGAACAAACAGTTTGAGGTTGGCCAGATGGTATTGCTATATGATTCAAAATTTCTACGCCATCCTAGAAAGTTGAAGGTGCATTGGTTGGGTCCTTATGTAATTTCATACATCCTTGATTCAGGTGAGTGCCAGTTACAAGCACTAGATGGAACAAAATTACCTGGACACTTCAATGGGAGTAGGCTGAAGCCCTACTATAAATAATGCTTCTTGGTGTTTGTAAATAAGGCAGTTCTGCCAGTTAGTTTAGCATTTCCTTTTATGCTTTTCCTTTCTTGTTTTTCCCTTTCACGTTGTTGTCTTGTTTCGCACCTTGGGTGCCGGTAACCTTATTACTTTTTGACTTATGAATGTGCAGAGGACTGTGCATCGATTTAGTGTGGGGTGAGGTGATAAAAAGAGGCATGAAGTTATTCTGCAGGAGGATTGGGTTGGCAGACCGTTCAAACTGGCCCTGTTGAAAAGATGCATTAGGAGAAAAGAAGGCAGATGGGTGGCAAAATAAGGTTACATTGGAAATCCACGTACAAAGGAGAAAGCGCAAAAACATGAGGTAGGTGAAAGCAAGAATCATAAGGATGGAAGAGGTGCCTTTGGTGCTGGTAATACATGTGCAAGAGTCTTCTGTCAAGATGGATTGTCTACGTGCCAGAAGGTTGGAAAAATTTTCACGCAAGGTTTAGGGCAGGTTTGGGTGCGAGTTAAGAACCTTTTCACGCAAGGATTGGGCGTGGGTGAATTTTTTTCTATAAGGATTGGGTGCGTAAGGAAAATGAAGTCGGGTTTGTTTGAAAAATGGCATTAAATATTGTTGTACGGTGGTAGGTAGCCTAGCCTTTAATGCGTTGGGAAAAGCTATAAATACAATGATGGGCAGTTCATTATTTTACTTTGCGAAAACAAGGAGAACGATTTTCTTTCAAGAGCTAGGGTTTCGAGAGCTAACTCATGCAAAGGAAAATATCAAAAAATCACGCGCAATCAGTCCGTTAGATCTACAAACCAGAGTAGAAGTGATTCACAGGTGTGAGGAACATTGTGAAAGAGCACTGTGATCGAAGGAGGAAAATCAGATATTAGGGTTTGTGCTCTAGGGCACGGGGCGTGTGAAGAAAACTCTCAGACAACTTGAAAAGTAACCAGGGAATGAAAGAAAAGGGTAAAATGACAGCCACAAAACCAATTGATAAGCCTGCAGTACAATCCAAGAAGGGAAAGGGTAAGGGAAAAGGAAAGAAGAAAGAAGAAGAAATCCCCTTGGATACTAATGAGGAATGGTACTTAGAGATACAATAACTGGATGGGGTTTTACTAGGGCAAGAGTGGGAGTCCCACATCAGACAGATGACCGTGATCGATTACAATCACCAGTCAAGTATAATCGCGAAGGAAATGGTGCTGGAGTTGGTGCACCCCACAAACAAATGAACACCTGATGGGATGCCGATCTACAACGACGTAGTCAAGGTGAAAATGGAGAAGGTAGGGCTTCTCCAGCTTTACGAGTTGCCATACTTCAGGAATCCTGAGCGCCTGTACCAATGGTTAATGACACACATGCACAAGGATTTATTCTGCTTCGCAGGGAAAAAAATGTGCATTACTCCCCAGTTAATCTCACACTTTACAGGCCTAAGCTGTAAAGGGGACGCGATCATAGATGACCTCCAGGATGAGGAAGTAATTAAAGAAACCATTGCATCCCAGGATTATAAGAAGGGATCAAGGTACTACGATGTCACGGATATCAGTGATCTGGTGATGAAAATGGCCACGCACCTCATTTCCAAGCTGAATGGACAAGAGAGGTGGACCCAGGTGAGCAAGCCCTGGTTGAATGTCTACAGAAAGGTCACGGAAGGCACCATGTACAACATCTCCCAGTACATAGCAGACGAGATCATAAGTAGCACAAAGAATGGAGGAAAGATCTTGTTTGGAAACATCCTGTTGACCATTGTGTTCTCAGAGATTAGGGTGCCAGATGCATCTGATAAGTTCATATGGGAGTACCCCGATGAAGACCCTTCACCCGCGGATAGGTTCCAGAAGTATACTTGTGATTCAATGACAGGGGTGCACAAGGCATGCTTAGACAAATGGTACACATACCTTAGGAATGCATTCGGGGCTGAATGGAAAATTCTTGAATAACTCCACGTAGCGACTGAAGGAGAAGCTGAGTTTGTGGTATGCTAGCACTTCTGCATTGGCAGATTCATCATGGTGGATAATAGTTGGAGTCCTTGGTGTAAACTCCTCTTCTCATTTAGTACCCAATTTTTCCAAGCGAGAGTGAACAAATATAAGGAGTCGAAGAAATTAAAACTCGACCTTTCCACCCTTGATAGTGAACACAGAGAAATGAGAAAGAAGTTGGTCTACCCAGGGAAGCACGCGTATGTTGAAAGGTACGTGTTGCAGGACGTGCACATCATAAGGCCGCTGACCTTACCGATTACTGAGAGCACTGCTGCCAGAATCTACCTGCGCATAAGGCCAAAGTTTGAGAAGGGCACATACGTAGAAAATGAAATATCCATCCCAGATGACCCCATGGGAAAGAAGAAGCCAACACTAAAGCGCAAGGAGAAAGAAGAAGAAGAGGAAGAACAAAGAGCGGTGGAAAGGTAGAACATAGATACTATAGGGCTGAGTACTTATGTCTGGAAGAAGAGGAGAACGGTGGTAAGGGAAAAGACCTCGGAGCTTGTGAAGACACCATCCCCTGAAGAACCCTCAGATGAAGAAAAGATAGCATCCCCAACTTCTGAATTTTCTGCAAGGGAAGAAGAACAAGGAATGGAGGAACAAAGGTCTGAAGATATAGACGACTTGAACACCTATCTAGGTGAAAAGGATGATGTTGAAGGGGAAGAGTTGGAGGTGGATCAAGAGCCAATTGATGTCCATGACTTGGAGGGAGAGGAAGTAGAGGATACAAATGATGCCTTCATCTTTGTAAGGAGGAAGGGCACCTAAAGGGAGGAAGGCATGCAGAGCGAAGAGAGGAGTGAAGGGGCTAGTACCAAGGAGCCATATATGCCCAAGCTCACTCAGGAGGAGGTGAATAAAAAGGAAACAAGGGAGGCAAAGAAGATAATTGATGCCTTTGTCAATGAGGAGTTGGGGTACAATGTGGAGCTTGTGCTCGGAAAGTTCAGGAAAGAACATAGGGAGAAGAGTGGAAGTAGCACAAAAGGCCCAACTCTCTCGGTAACTATTCCCAAGGGCGTGTGCATGGGAAGTAAACACGCGGAAGGGGGAAGAACAACTATGGGTTACATTGATGACCCCAAAAAAGTTTTGCGTGCACGTTTCCAAAGTACCGTGCCCACCAAGGAGCTCACCACCATGGATTCCTTTGACCCTGAGGGTGGATACCCGCAAATGAGGAAGATGCTATCATGGGCATTCGACTCCCACCTCGATGAGCCTGAGTTCAAGATTAACCAAGGAGCGGTATTAAAGCTATCCGAAGGAAAGGGGGACAACCCCATTGTAAACATCCAACAACTATTGGATGAGCAAGTGTGTAACAAGCTCAACAAAGTCTCTGTGGAAATTGAGGCTAGGCTCTTTAGCAGGAATGATAGGGTTAGAGTCATGGAGGACCTGTTGGAGAAGAGGAAGGAGGAAGTAGTGAAGCTAACGAAGGATCTCAGCCTTGAGAAATTAATCAGTACCTAACTATAGAGGGAGCTTCAAGAAGAAAAGGCTAAAGTGCACGAAGTTTCCAAGAAGGTGGAACTCATCTCCCAAGCAATTATCACAAAGCACCCAGACCTTAGCCCTTCTCTGCAAAAGTATAGATCCTCCCTGGAATGCCTAGAGGACTTGACTCGGATCCTCACCATGGAAAGGAAACCTTTGGCATTGGAGTTGGCAGAGGATGTAGTTGAGCACCTGGAGAAGGAAGACAAGTTGAAGGTTGTCGCACTCATGGCCGAATACAACAAGGTGCTTGCCGACGTAAGAATAGCTGCACAAACCGCGGGGGTCACCTACGACCACTATGTGGATCAAGAAAAAGTGACAAGCATACTGCTTGCTGGTGACAAGGCCCAGTTGAAGGAGTTTAGAGAAAATAATAAGGGAAATAGAGCCGAGTGAGAAAGGATCAAAGCCAAAGTGGAAAAGAAATCTGAAGCCATTGAGAACCAATGAGTCTCAATCAAAACCCAGCTAAAAGAGCTCTACAAGGTCATCACGAGGAAGATGGATGCCCTGGAAGATCACGCTAAAGAACTGGAGACTATGGTGGAAACCATTACCACACAAGGGGAAGGGTTAACCTTCGATGAGGTGAGCACCTTGGTTGGTGACATCTGCACTAAAGCGCAGGAGGAAGTCAGTGCTTGGAGTACACTGGAGGCCGACCTACAACAAAATTTTCCCTTCTTCTTCTTTAGGAAATTTTCACCTATTCTTTCTCTGCCCATTTCTTTATTCTTTCCCCCCATTCTTTTCCAAGGAAAGGCCTTGCATTATTTTTGTACTGCATTCTTTGAGAAGGTTCCTGAGGGCGGAGAATAGGTGAAGTGTGGGGTAATGTTGGGCCCCTATTATAGCTTCCAAATCTTAAGGGTGCGTAGGAGCGCATGGCCAGAGGAAGCACGCAAGTTAAGGTGTGCAAGGCAGTATTCAAAAGGCTTCTTGGAGAACCCATGGCGTGCGCATCGTGTGAAGAACAATTCGGGACTTAGCCATTTTTGGCCTTTTGGGTAGGACACATGAAGAACGTGTTCCATTTGGATAAGGTTCCAACCTAGCGACAGGGTGTCCTGGAAGGAATATACCTTGCGATAGGAAGATCCAAAAATACAATCATGACATGGAGAGGCATGCGCCCGGGGTGACCCACACCTTGACACTTGGGGCCAGATCTGAGGCTGGAGAGGATTTTGTTAGAGCTCAGATGCCTATTTATATGTGCACCCTTGGCAAAGAGCAGAGATAGAAGTAAGGTAGCGGAGCTCTGCAGAATTACTGCGAGAAATATGGGATGAAAATGGGTAAAGGATTCCAGTAAGGATGTAATGGGAAAATGGGGAATGTAAATTTTATTTTGTGAGAATACATGTATGGATCCAGATATGGCGCATGACTATGGTCTGCCTCTCTGTGATACTTTGCAGCAAGACTATGAATGAATATGATAAGGTTACCATCATGTTTACATTAAGATCTCTTTCTGTACTATCTATATGTTTTTACTCTACTTTTGATCTTATATAATCATGGACCTTACTTGAATGGTTAAGTATATTTGTGTATTTAAAACTTCTTGGTTTTGTTATGACTGAAGGAGTGTAGAAGTCCTCCTAAGCTCTATAGCTTCTTCATGTTTGTTAAATCACTAAGTCAAAATCATGAACTATGCCTTCCACTAGACTCACATAAAAGAGAGACTTGGCTCCCTCTCGCGTGCCTTGGGTGAGCACCCAGTGCCCACTGGGTGATAGGCCGACGTGCATGAGGTTCCCTTGTTCTTGGTGGGTGCAAAAATGACTACAATAGATTAATGCTTTTACCTATAGCTTAGAACTAGGGGATTGAAGGGATCCCACCCGCTTACAACCATAAAATAAAAACACCTAACGCCTAACCAAACCTACCAAAACCACAAAATCCTACGAATTAAAAAGGGAACTGAACAAAATGAGAAAATATAACCACGGAAAAAATACCAACCCAAAAAAAAACCTTCAGTAAATTAAATGAAAGACTTATGCCAAAGAAGTTGGGTGGATAGGGCCCATAGAATTCCTACCCCCAACATGTGCACCAGCTTGAGTAGTCTGAAGCAAAAAATCATACGAGAACCCCATCTTTCTGTGAAATCTAACCACTCCCTCGGACTCGAAGACCATCGACGTCAAAAGATTTTTCAAGTCTACTTTTTTTATCCTAATACCTTCTGTAAGCCGGACAGAACAATCCCCATGAACATTTGACAAAAATTTCATAAGCTCTGAATTCCCAGCAGATAGAACATTAATCAGTCTCCGACCATATTCTAAAGCCCTCCCCTCCCTATCCATGACTAGAAATGGTTGAAACTGACTATATTCTTCCAGCGCTCCTTCCAAATTGAAATGATGCTGGGGTTTGATAAAATATAGAGCTATATTGTAGTGCCCACATTTTTATAGCTTCAGTATTTGTTGTTTTCCTTCCTCATAGACATGTTTGGACAAGGATTTGATATATGTTGGACAATATGTTATGATTTTTGGACCTTCTTGGACATGGATGCATATTTGGTCACGTAGTGCCAATTTGACTTTAGTAGCATGTTGTTGGTTTTCATTCGATGTCATGGACATTAGCTTATGATGATGTTGATTAGACATAATTGAGATACGTTAAATGTTTGGTGTAGTTGCATGTTTGGAATCTATGGAAAATGTCACTTTATCATATTGTCTAACTTATGGTGAATTGTGTATAATTGTGCATGTTGTCGCATTTTTGATTCCAGAAAGATGATATGCTAGTTTATATTCACTTATTTCTTATTGAATAGTTAATTCAAATTTTATCGGACAGGTGCGGTTAATGTGTGCAATGAGTGTGTAGGTGACAAGTCACAGGAGAATGTGGGATTCAGGCCAGCTACACAAATTTGTTGAAGCATCCCACAGGGCTAAGTCCTAGCCGTGTTTATTGTATGAGGCCCTAGTATTAGAGTTTATTATTTTGGGCACCATGAGTGACCCTCAATTGTAATGTATTTATGTCTTGTAAAATTAATTATGTTTAGGGTGTGTTTTATTTAAGTAAACTAGTTTAGGGGTTTAATGATCTTATTTTATTTTAGGGATGGTTTTGGGTAAGTGTGTGTGTGTGTTGGTAGAAGGGATTGGGGTCACATGTGAACCTTGGGTGGACCCCACACCCTCTACACTTGTGCCTAAGTGTGTCAAACCCGAATTTGGGCTATTTTAGGCATTTTTAGGGACCCCGTTTTAGTTTGGGAGCTCCATTAGCATGAAAATGAGCCCTTGGACCCTACCTAATAGGTAGGGGGGCTTATTTCCAAGGCTTTGAGGGAGTTTTCCCTCCCATTTTCCCTTCCTTTGGTCACATCCATGTAAGGTGGATGGGTAAGTGTGCTTTCTTAAAAGTTGCACAAGTTTGTTTTGTTATAATTTTGGGTAATTTGGGAGAAGAGGGTTAAAAGCTAATTTAACCTTTCTCTCTTTTATCTTGGGAATCTTTGACCTTGAGGGAAGAGAGGGTTGACACATGTCACCCCCTCATTTGTGAGGATTTTTGCTTGCTCCTCTTCAAATTCTCCCTCATGGGAAAAGAAGAGATATATTTTTTGGGAGCTTTTGCTTGGAGGCTTGTGGATTTTGGAGCTAGAGTTTGCTTGGGTCAAGAAGTGGAAAATATTGAAGTTGGAAAGCGTTTTGGAGGTAGGCTTCTTCAGCTTATTTGTGTGTTTTATGTCATACTAGATGTTAGTTTTGTTTACTTGGAAATGCTTGTTGTTGCATGTGGATTTTCTTTGTTGTTTACTTGTTTTTTCTCCCTCCATCATATGGAATGAAGGAGTTTTGGAGAATGTAGGGGAAGAGAGAGGGATTTTTCCCTCTCAATCCTCATTGCTTGATGGGCAAGGCTTGTAGGATTTTAGTTACTCCCCTCAAATGGTTTGAGGTGGGGAAGGTGGTTCATATGACTTGAACCTCCTTCCCCATTCTTGGTAAGGAAATACCCTTGGGGTTTGAAAATCCTTCCAAAAAGGATTTGGTGAAAGGGTGGAGAAATAAGGAGGGTTGGAATGATTTTGGAGGAATAAGGAGGGTGTAGAGATTTTGGTTTTGTGAAACTATTGTTGGTTACCACTTTTGGAGAACTCCTTTCTTCTCTTCCCCATTTTAGAGGTAGAACATGGTTCCTCCTCTTTTTCATCTTTGCAAAGTTGGTGTCTTGTTGTAATACTTGTCTTGTTTTTATGTGAATGTAATTTTGGTTGTTCACCCTCACTCTTGTGCAAAGTTGTGGATAGTAGTCTTCTTTCCCATGGGCTTGGGGGAGGCTAGCATGCCTTCCAACCTTGGAAAGGCATGTGATGATGCCTAAAGGTTGGGTCATTTAACAAGCTTCTTCTCCTTGTGTTGGATTCCTTTGAAGGCATTTGAAGTTGAATTACAAGTTGGCAGTTGGTTGGAGTTCTTGATTTATTGGCTTCTCTCTTTTATTACAATTTATGTGATAATCACTCTCAATGTAGCTTTAATGGATAGGCCTTTGTGGGAGCTTTG
Source organism: Taxus chinensis (assembly GCA_019776745.2). Classification (NCBI taxonomy): domain Eukaryota; kingdom Viridiplantae; phylum Streptophyta; class Pinopsida; order Cupressales; family Taxaceae; genus Taxus; species Taxus chinensis. The sequence goes on from CM034154.1 coordinate 223,650,125, forward strand.
AAGTCTTGTAAAAAAAATAATCCTCATATTTTATTGGTATTACTTGTAAACTTGAATCACTTTTGCTTACACAACCTTTCCTTCATTCTTGTCAAGAATCTTGTAATAAATCTTCTTGAGTAGTTATGCATTTGGGTATATTTTGTATATGTGAACTTCAATCCTTGAAAATGAAATATTGTAATAGTTGATTTATTTAATATGAAATTTGATTTTAAACTCCATTTTGAAAAGAAATTATATAGTTTGGAAATATTCTTTTAAAAAAAAACTCTTTTTTGGATACCCTTCTTGATAAAAAATTCTGAAGCATTTTTCTTAGCATTGCATTTAAAAAGGAAGTTGGTCTAATATGGAACTTTAGGTTTCCCCTTGTATTGGAAATATTATTCTTCTTGCATTGTATCTCTTCCTTGTAAATTTTAATAACATTATTGCATAAGGAATGAAATTTATTTAGCTTACCTTCCACGTGAAACTTAATGTTTGTTCTTATTTGGAAATTAGATTTGAATAGGTATTCTCCCTTGCAAATTTTATTAGAAATCAGCCTCCTTTCTCATTTGAAATTCTTGTACATTTCATTACCTCAAAATAGATAAATCATTTAGTGTGAATAGTTATTGAAATTTTTTTCCATATTGCATCAAGCTAACAAAATAAGAACTATTATTTTATAATTTAAAAAAAAACAAAAAAAATCACTTATTTGACATTATGTGTATACATATATATATTAGGAATATACCTAATATAGTTATATTTATATCATGCAACTATATTATATTTAAATATAGTCATGGTTTAATTGTTATATTAAAATAGTTATTTATTGTAGGTTTTTATACTAAAATATATTATGAAACTCTTTATATATATATATATATATATATATATATATTAAAAAAAACATTGTTTTAAAGGTTTTTTATTAAAAAAATTTTTAAAAAAAGTGGGGGCGAATTGTTAGTGGGGAGGGTCGGACCCCTCCCCAGCCTTGCCGCCATTATTGTCCTGTGCCCTGACCTGCGTCATTCCACCGCCACATTACCGCTGCCACAGTCGCGGCCCTCCCTCCGTTGTCGCCGGCTTTCCCCATGCTGCCACTTCCCTACACGCATACTCCCATGCAGGGTCGCTACCGCCGCTGCCCCCAACCTGCAACTCCCTCCCTCGGCGCTGCCCTTCCCTCCAATCGGTTCCACCGCCCTCGACAGCCCCTACACCCTCTCCACCTCCATGCAGCCTCTCCTCTCTTCCACACCGCCACGTCCCCCCACCTACGTGAAAAAAAACCCTACAGCCGCTTCCCTCAAAACAAACAAGCAAAAAAAAAGGGAAAAACAAATGCGGCCACACCAGACCTTAAAAGAATATACACATCCACAATGATTTGTGGATTCGGGTTTCTTAAAAAAAAAATAAGGGTAAGCTTGGTCTCCATGGCTCCTCCATCCTAACCTGCACAAGAAAACAAGAATGAAATTCAAATGAAAAGAAAGGAAAAGGATAAAGTTGTGCTAGGGCAAAATTTTAGGGCAAGATGAAATCAAGGGTTAGGACTAGATTGATCTTAGTGCCCATGTTCCATCCTACCCACTATTAATTCATAGGCATTTTTGTTATGGGATTTTAAAGGGGGTGTAGACTCAAATCTTAAGATGAACCTAGTATCTTAATAGAAATTAAATAAATAAAATTATTTTGGGGGTAGTAATTAAGTAATTGGAAAAATCAACATCGATTTAAATAATTAAGTTGTTGGGTTAGTGTTTAGGTAATTTCGGGGGAATTAATAATTAATATGAATTAATTATTAACGTGAAAGGGTTAAGTAAAGCATTAGTAATTATTGGCCACTTTAAAAAAATTCCCAAAATTTTAGTAACTTCTAATTTGATTCCGTTGTCCTGAGGCGGGGCACTACATTTGGTATCAAAGCAGAGGTTTGCACACACGAACACTCTAGGTAATCAATCAACTAGTTAACAATATTTGTAATAACATTAAAGTAAATAAATAAATAAAATAATTGGTTAAATTTATTTTGCAAGCATTTAATTATAATTTAATAACCTCTTCGCTTACCTCGTGCACAGGATGGCACCCATAAGACGACACTTGGTTAGGGGTTTGGGACGTTGTTCACCTACGCCTGAAACACCGACACCTGAGTTCGGACCTCAGATCTTAGAGGCTCTTCAGCAGTTGATCGACATTATGCAGCAGTGTCTTCCACCACCATAGGAGGTGAGAGAGGAGGATATTCTGTTAGGAGTTGAGGAGCTGATAGGCAAGGACGTGCACTCAGAGCCGCTAGAGCATGATACCCCGAGGCAGGAGAGGTCACGTAGCCCTTCCATTCATCATGATAGGGTAGCCTCGTACCGTCGTAGCCACTCACACAATCTTTAGGGACCATTTGGGGATAGGCGACCCCATTCACCTATTGGTTTGCATTGCCAAGATCAGGATACAGGCAGTGTGATCAGAGACCTTCTTCACTTGCATTTACCTACTTACACTGGCTCTACAGATGGCTTTGGGGCGGAGTCATGGATTATTAGCTTGGATAGTTGTTTTGGCTTACACTCATATGACAGTAATGTCAAGGAAAGGTTCGCCATACACCTCCTCCAAGACGCAGCAGACATTTGGTGGAGGAATGAGGAGTGGAAGCTCCATCTGAATCAAGAGACAATGACCTGAGAGTTGTTCGAGGAGAGATTCAGGGCTCGCTATATGTCAGAACATTTCATGCAGAAGAGGATCGATGAGTTTCATGACTTATGACAAGGATCTGACACAGTAGCAAAGTATGAGAGCAGGTTCCTGGATCTTCTGCAGTATTTGGACTACCTGTAAGATGATAAATTATAGGTTAATAGGTTTATTAGGGGCCTTACTGTAGATATAGCAGGAGCAGTTAGAATGTTATCCCCTCCCACGCTTGAGAAGGCCGTTGAGAAGGCCTACTTAGCTTAGGAGAATAGGACCAAGGCACAGGATCACCGAGATAGAAACAAGAGCAAGTTTTAGGATAGGATACAGGCCTTTTAGAGTCAGAGGTCATGGGGTACAACACCACCATCTAGAGGAGGATTCTAGCCTCCGCCAGTAGCCACGAGGACTCCACCACACTCACAGTAGCAGACGCAACACCATGGCCACCAACAACAGAGGGCTAGAAAGACTCAGAGCTTTCAAAGAGGTGGCACTAGAGGAGGTTTTGGTGGAGCCAAGGGTAGAAGGAAAGGTACTCAGTAGGTACAATCAACTCACACACAGTAGTCTGCTAGGGTTGGGCTAGCAAGATCAGTGCACCAGAGTACAGGAGGGACCCCATTTTAGAGGGGTACATGAGGATGTTTTATTTGTGGGTCTCCTGCTCACTATGTGCATATGTACCCGCAAAAACCCAATACCATGGATACTCAGAGATCCTTTAGGTCTGAGCAGACGGTGGGTGATGTGGGACATGCTCATCATGTTTATGCAGTAATTGACAATCGTCAGGCTGAGCATCAGGTTAGAGTCATTGAGATGACAGGTATTATCAAGGGTATTTTTGTTTTAGGACTTTTTGATTCAGGTGCTTCAGATTCTTTTATATCACCTTCTGTAGTAGACCAGTGTGGGTTAGTGGTGGCTAGGCAACCAGATAGTTGGTAGGTTGAGTTGGCCTCTGGGGCCAAACTCGTCGTGGACTCGTATGTGGAGAGTTACGTACTTGATTTAGGAGTCTTCTCCACTACTCTTGACCTCCGAGTTATTCCTCTAGGATCCTATCAGGTAGTGTTGGGTATAGATTGGCTTGAGGCTCATTGGGCTAAGGTAGATTACAGAAATAAGGTCATTGAGTGTCAAGATGATCTTGGGAGTGAAATTTTGATTTCAAGGATGCAGAGACCTATTTCCTTGAGTATGATCTCGGCTAAGAAACTCAAGCAGAGTATGCGTAAGTGATGTCAGTTGTTTGCTATCACCATCAGTGACCGATCAGAGAGCACTCCAGAGCATGCACCCTTAGATGATCATGTAGTTTTGAGGGAGTATGCAAATATGTTCCCAGGAAAGATTCGAGGGATACCACCCCACAGAGAGGTGGATTTCACCATTGATTTAGTACCTGGATATACACCAGTTTCTAGGACACCCTGTCGGATGATGACTCCCAAGCTTCATGAGCTCAAGATTCAGTTAGAGGAGTTATTAGGGAAGGGTCTCATTCGACCTAGTGTATCTCCTTAGGGAGCACCAGTCATATTTGTGAAGAAGAAGGATGGTTCTCTCAGGCTTTGTGTTGACTTCAGATAGCTCAACAAAGTCACAATAAAGAACTGTTATCTTCTCCCTTGGATTGATGACTTGTTTGATCAGATGTGGGGAGCTAGAGTGTTCTCCAAAATTGATCTCGAGTCAGGGTACCATAAGTTGCACATTTCAGATGCAGACATTCATAAGACAACTTTCTGCACACGTTATGGGGATTATGAGTTCACAGTTGTCCCTTTGGGTTTGACCAATGCCCCAACTGTCTTCATGAGCCTCATGAATGGAGTATTCAGGACCTTTCTAGATCACTTTGTCTTAGTGTTCCTTGATGATATATTGATATATTCTTGTTCTGAGGAGGAACACGAGGAGCATTTGAGGCAGGTACTTCAGGTTTTAAGAGAGCAGAAGTTGTATGGGAACTTGGAAAAATGCAGCTTCTTTCAGACAGAGATTCAGTACTTGGATCATATCATATCAGGAGAGGGTATCTTAGTAGATCCCTGTAAGATACAGGCTATTATGGACTGGCCAACACCCACATCAGTTACTGAGGTGAGGAGTTTTATGGGTTTAGCAGGCTATTACCATAGGTTTGTACAGGAATTTTCTAGGATTTCTCACCCTATTACTTCTCTTCAGAGAAAAGGGAAGAAGTTTGATTGGTCAGAGAAGTGTGAGCAGGCATTTTAAATGCTTAAGGAAAGGTTAACCACGGCTCCCATCTTAGTAGTTCTGGACCCTACAGAGGATTTCGTTGTTTGTATGGATGCATCACTAAAGGGTTTGGGAGCAGTTCTTATATAGGAGCGTCAGGTGATTTCCTTTGAGTTGCGTAAGCTCAAAGACTACGAGCTTAACTATCCTACTCATGAGTTGGAGCTTGCAGCAATTGTTCATGCACTTGTGCGTTGGCGACACTTCCTTTTGGGTAGACCTTTCATTTTGAGGACAGATCATCGCACCTTGCAGCATATCTTCTCATAGCCGAACCTCAATGCTCATTAATAGTGTTGGATGGAGTTCCTATGTGAGTATGACATGGAGGTATAGTATATCAAAGGAAAGAAAAATGTTTTTGTAGATGCACTTAGTATACGACGACATGTGCTTGCTTCATTGACACTTCAGTCAGATTTGAGAGGTAGGATTCTTGAGAATCTTCCAGAGGACAGGTTTTATGAGGGTGCTAGACAGATGTTGGAGTCACAGGGTTCATTAGAGGGTAGATATTCAGGGTGTATTTTAGAGATAGATGGTTTACTTTGGTTCCATAGGTGCATCTACGTGCCTAAGTCAGGTGATCTGTGTAGCTTCATCCTTACAGAGGCTCATCGAGCTCCATATGTAGCACACCCAAGAGTAAAGAAAATGCATGCTGATATGAGGGAGTTATATTATTGGCCTGGTCTTCGACGAGACATAGCAGATTTTTTTACACGTTGCCTTGAGTGCCAGAGGGTCAAGGTAGAGCATTTTCACCCCGTAGGACTTTTACATCCTCATGATATTCCGGAGTGGAAATGGTATGTGATCTCCATGGATTTCATAGTCAGACTACCTATGTCTTCTTATCATCATGATGCCATTATGGTCACCATGGATAAGTTGACCAAGGTTGCATATTTCTCGCCAACCAAGGTCACCTATAATGCACAGGCCATCGCCAAAGTATTTATGGAGGACATTGTTAGGTTGCATGGGATTCCAAATACCATCATCAATGATAGGGATGCCATCTACACTTTAGTTTTCTGGACTTCCTTTCAGGCCGCTCTTGGTACTCAGATTAATTTCAGCTTAGCCTATTATCTAAAGACAGATGGACAGACAGAGAGGGTTAATTAGGTACTGGAGGACATGTTGAGGATCTATGTGATGGAATAGCATAAGAGGTGGGAGGATTACCTTCATTTAGTTGAGTTTGCTTACACCAACAAATATCACAGTTCCATTGGTATGGATCCCTACCAGGCTTTATATGGTCGACCTTGCAGGACACCTTTGAGTTGGGACAGACTAGATGATAGGATTATTCTTGGACCAGCTTATCTTCATGATCTAGAGCAGTGGGTTGTTCTTATTAGACAACGACTTGAGTAGGCTAGAGCACGCCAGAAAGTGTATGAAGACACCAAGAGGATTGATCGTCACTTCTCAGTGGGTGACAAAGTCTTCTTGAGATTTCATCCGCATAAGATCCCAATAGGCTATAGAAAGGGTTCCAAGCTATCGCCTTGTTTTGTGGGGCCTTTGATATTTTAGAGATCATCGGTCCAGCTGCCTACCACCTAGCTTTGCCACCATGCTTTGCACGGGCCCACGATGTATTTCATGTTTCTGTACTACGTAGATATGTACCAAGTGTTTCTCATGTTTTGGATTGGTTAGCATTATAGGTAGAGGATGGAGGATAATGGAGACTAAAGCCCGTACGCATACTGGAGCACCGGAGGTTGGCCCTTTGAGGTCGAGACTTGGATCAGGTTAGAGTGTAGTGGGAAAAATATGATGAGACAATAGCTACCTGGGAGGATGCTACACCTTTGAGGTCTAGATATCCCTATCTCTTTCAGTGACTTCCAAGAGGAAGTCTAATTTTAGTAGAGGGGGATGTAGTGCCCACATTTTTATAGCTTCAGTGTTTGTTGTTTTCCTTCCTCATAGACATGTTTGGAAAAGGATTTTATATATGTTGGACAGTATGTTATGATTTTTAGACCTTCTTGGACATGGATGCATATTTGGGTGCGTAGCACCAATTTGACTTTAGTATCATGTTGTTGGTTTTCATTCGATGTTGTGGACATTAGCTTATGACGATGTTGATTAGACCTAATTGAGATACGTTAAATGTTTAGTGTAGTTACATGTTTGGATTCTATGGAAATATGTCACTTTATCATTATGTCTAACTTATGGTGAATTGTGTATAATTGTGCATGTTTTCACATTTTTTATTCCAGAAAGTTTATATGCTAGTTTAGATTCACTGATTTCTTATTGAATAGTTAATTCACATTTTATCGGATAGGTGAGGTTAATGTGTGCAATGAGTGTGTAGGTGACAGGTCACAAGAGAATGTGGGATTTAGGCCAGCTACACAACTTTGCTCAAGTAGCTCATGAGGCTAAGTCCTAACCTTGTTTATTGTATGAGGCCCTAGTATTAGATTTTATTGTTTTGGGCACCATGAGTGACCCTCAATTGTAATGTATTTATGTCTTATAAAATTAATTATGTTTAGGGTGTGTTTTATTTAAGTAAAATAGTTTAGGGGTTTAATGATCCCATTTTATTTTAGGGATGGTATTAGGTAAGTTTGTGTGTGTTGGTAGAAGGGATTGGGGTCCCATGTGAACCTTGGGTGGACCCCACACCCTCTACACTTCTGCCCAAATGTGCCAAACCCGAATTTGGGCTATTTTAGGCATTTTTAGGGACCCCGTTTTAGTTTGGGAGCTCCCTTAGCATGAAAATGGGCCCTTGGACCCTACCTAATAGGTAGGGGGCTTATTTCCAAGGCTTTGAGGGAGTTTTCCCTCCCATTTTGCCTTCCTTTGGTCACATCCATGTAAGGTGGATGGGTAAGTGTGCTTTCTTAAAAGTTGCACAAGTCTGTTTTGTTATCATTTTGGGTAATTTGGGAGAAGAGGGTTAAAAGCTAATTTAACCTTTCTCTCTTTTATCTTGGGAATCTTTGACCTTGAGGGAAGAGAGGGGTGACACATGTTACACCCTCATTTGTGAGGATTTTTGTTTGCTCCTCTTCAAATTCTCCCTCATGGGGAAAGAATAGAACTTTTTTTGGGAGCTTTTGCTTGGAGGCTTGTGGATTTTGGAGCTAGAGTTTGCTTGGTTCAAGAAGTGGAAAAGATTGAAGTTGGAGAGTGTTTTGGAGGTAGGCTTCTTGAGCTTATTTGTGTGTTTTATGTCATACTAGATGTTAGTTTTGTTTACTTGGAAATGCTTGTTGTTACATGTGGATTTTATTTGTTTTTTACTTATTTTTTCTCCCTCCATCATATGGCATGATGGATTTTTGGATATTTTGGGGGAAGAGAGAGGGGATTTTCCCTCTCAATCCTCATGGCTTGATGGGCAAGCCTTGTACGATTTTAGTTACTCCCCTCAGATGGTTTAAGGTGGGGAAGGTGGTTCATATGGCTTGAACCTCCTTCCCCATTCTTGGTAAGGAAATCCCCTTGGGGTTTGAAAATCCTTCCAAAAAGGATTTGATGAAAGGGTGGAGAAATAAGGAGGGTTAGAATGATTTTGGAGGAATAAGGAGGGTGTAGAGATCTTGGTTTTGTGCAACTATTGTTGGTTACCAATTTTGGAGAACTCCTTTCTTCTCTTCCCCATTTTAGAGGTAGAACATGGTTCCTCCTATTTTTCATCTTTGCAAAGTTGGTGTCTTTTTGTAATATTTGTCTTGTTTTTATGTGAATGTAATGTTGGTTGTTCACCCTCACTCTTGTGTAAAGTTGTGGATAGTAGTCCTCTTTCCCATGGGTTTGGGGGAGGCTAGCATGCCTTCCAACCTTGAAAAGACATGTGATGATGCCTAAAGGTTGGGTGGTTTAATAAGCTTATTCTCCTTGTGTTGGATTCCTTTGAAGGCATTTGAAGTTGGATCACAAGTTGGAAATTGGTTGGAGTTCTTGATTTATTGGCTTCTCTCTTTGATTAAAAGTTATGTGACAATCACTCTCAATGTAACTTTAATGGATAGGCCTTTGTGGGAGCTTTGAAGTTTTGTAAAAAAAAATGAATCCCCATATTGTATTGGTATTACTTGTAGACTTGAATCACTTTTACTTCCACAACCTTTCCTTCATTCTTGTCAAGAATCTTGTAATAAATCTTCTTGAGTAGTTATGCATTTGGGTATATTTTGTATATGTGAACTTCAATCCTTGAAAATGAAATATTGTAATGGTTGATTTATTTAATATGAAATTTGATTTTAAACTCCATTTTGAAAAGAAATTATATAGTTTGGAAATATGTTTTTTTTTTTTAAAAATCTTTGTTGGATATCCTTCTTGATAAAAAAACTCTGAAGCATTTTTCTTAGCATTGCATTTAACAAGGAAGTTGGTCTAATATGGAACTTTAGGTTTCCCCTTGTATTGGAAATATTATTCTTCTTGCATTGTATCTCTTCCTTGTAAATTTTAATAACATTATTGCATAAGGAATGAAATTTATTTAGCTTACCTTCCACATGAAACTTAATGTTTGTTCTTATTCAGAAATCAAATTTGAATAGGTATTCTCCCTTGCAAATTTTATTAGAAATCAGCCTCCTTTCTCATTTGAAATTCTTGTACATTTCTTTACCTCAAAATAGATAAATCATTTAGTGTGAATAGTTATTGAAATTTTTTTCCATATTGCATCAAGCTAACAAAATAAGAACTATTATTTTATAATTTAAAAAAAAAACAAAAAAAAATCGTTTATTTGACATTATGTATATATATATATATATATATATATAATAAAAATAAAATAAAAATAAAATAAACATTGTTTTAAAGGTTTTTTGTTAAAATTTTTTTTTAAAAAAGTGGGGGTGACTTGTTAGTGGGGAGGGTCGGACCCCTCCCTAGCCGTGTCGCCATTACTATCACGTGCCCTGACCTGCGTTGTTCCACTGCCACTTCTGCTACTGTGGCCCTCCCTCCGCTGTCCCCAGCTTTCCCCATGATGCCACCTCCCTGCCTGCATACTCCCGCGCAGGGTCGCTACCGCCGCCGCCCCCAACCTGCGACTCCCTCCCCCGGTGCTGCCCTTCCCTCCAATCGGTTCCACCACCCTACCGCATGACTCCCTGCACCCTGCAACACCACCACGCATGCCTCTCACTCTCCGCCACCCATGCCACGCCACACCTCCACCATGCCCTGAAAAAAAAAACCCTACAGCTGCCTCCCTCAAAACAAACAAGAAAAAAAAAGGGAAAAACAAATACGGCCACACCAGACTGTAAAAGAATATACACATCCATAGTGAAAGCCTGGTCTCCATGGCTCCTCCTCCCTAACCTGCATAAGAAAACAAGAATGAAATTCAAATGAAAAGAAAGGAAAAGGATAAAGTTGTGCTAGGGAAAAATTTTAGGGCAAGATGAAGTGAAGGATCAGGAATAGATTGATCCTAGGGCCCATTCCTCTCCCAAACAACCTAAAAATGTCACAAACAAAATGAAATTAGGAAAAGAGAAAAGAAAAAAAAAATAATATAAGGAAAATTTAGTGCATATTTAGGGAAAACTTAGATCAAGGGCTAAGGTGGTTTCTATCCTATGGCTCAAAATTAACCCTACACTCTTTTGGAGCCTAGTGTATTTAAAATGTGAAAGGGAAAATAAAGTGTAGGGGGCTTGTATGTGGGCCAATTTTTAAAAAAAGGGGGTGAAAATCTAATTAAATAATAAGGGGTGTGTAGAATTTCAAGTGTGATCCCACTAAATGATTAGTAGAGTAATCATTTTATGTAATGGAAATTTAGGTTAGAAATTTTAATTTGTGTAAATCCAACTTACATGAATTAATTTATTATTAGGGTCGAAAAAGGTCCTGCATTAGCATTTATGTTTCTAAAAAAAAATTTACCTTGAAATTTTTAGTCATGGTTGGTGTGTTTCTCGGTGTCCTAGGAGGGGCATTACAGAATGAGGCATTGTCCAAGTTAGTCAGAATATTGACTAGAACTCACAAAGAAGGATAGACTTAAAACTTGGAGATCATTGGTGAGTATATCAAGAGTGTGAGTGATTTAAGTGAAAGAGAGTAAGCTACAATTTATTGGGAAATTCATTTGGTCTCCAGAGGTGAAATGTTAATTATAAAATTTGTAAAAATGTACTCCCAAACCTTAATTTTGTTTGGACCCCTCGTTGAGGATCCTTCGCGTTCGAAATATTGTAAAATCCCTTCCCGGGAAATTCAGTTTTTGGACTTAGTCTTTTTTGAGCCTTTTTTGGTTAGGCGCATGGTTTTGCTTTGCAACATCAGTTTTTGATGCGCCCCTTAAAAAGCCTTTGGCGCATGGTTTTCCATGTTAGTCACTCCTTCTCGGTGTGCCAAAGGGCGCACGTAATCTACATGCAACACCAAGTTTTGGTGCGCCAAAGGGCGGACATAACTTCATGTCGACAACGAATTTGGTGCGCCAAAGGCGCGCTCATTCTTCTGTTGCCATTTCCTTCCATGCGCCAAAGGGCGCACGCTTTACCTTGTCGACAGCCGTTTCCATGCGCCATTTCAAAAGGTTGGTGGCGCATTAATGACAGGTTTTTCTATAAATATCAGTGCGCGCCCAATGTCATTTTCATTCTTTTGACAAGCACGTGATATTTCTGGACTTGTCAGCCCCTGCTCTGTCGCTTTCATCGTGTTGTGGACCCGCTCAAGGAATTTTCGCTATATTTTTAAGGTAAGAGGTTCTTCCCCTTCCCCGTTTTATGTTTTCTGTTCTTTGGGCTTGTTTTTGTCCGGTTTTGGTGTGTGTGCCAACTTGCTGGCCGGTTTTCATCGAGGTTTGAATGTGTTTGAGCCTTTCCCCCCGTGCTGTCCTGTTCATTTTCTTCTGTTGCTCTTCCTCTCCCTCCCTCTTTCCGGATCTGCTGGAAAAGGGGTCGTTTTGTAGCTGGCTTGGTCTGTTTACAAGATTTTTGTAAAACCTTACTTGTCCAAGTATTTTTTGAAGTGGAAGAGAAAGAAAGAAAGAGGTTTGAGAGCTTATTTCACAAGGCGCACCGGCGCGCCTTGTAACAATCAAGACAGTCGCGCCCCTCGGCGCACCTATCCGACTTGCAACATACTCAAGATCCGCGCCATGGCGCACCCTGCCATCCTGCTACAGCTGAAATTCATGCGCCCATAAGCGCACCCCTTTTGCATGCTCCAAGTGTAAATCCCGCGCTTCCTCCTATAAGCCTTGGCGCATCCTTTATCCATGTTGCATCCCATTTCCACGCGCCAAAGAGCGCACCCAGTTTCGATGCAACAAAAGCCTTTTTCGCGCAAGTAAAAAGATTACATAGGCGCTGGCGCACCCCCCGATGCAGTAACATGATGTTGTGTAAACCCTCCATGCGCCGCGCTATGTTCCTTTGGCGCATCATTCGTCCATGTTACACAATCTTTCCATGCGCCATAGGGCGCATCGAACCCCAATGTAACACGCATTTCCTGTGCGCCCTGTTATAAAATGCAACCTGCTTCATCCATGCGCCATGCGCTTTTGGCGCCAATATAACCTCTGCAACATTCCTTTCTTGCGCGCCTTATCTATTTGGCCTGCCAATTGTATTTTTCCTGCGCCCTGAGCCTTTAAATCTCTAACTCCTCCTGCTAAGCTTTCCAATGGAAGATCAAATGTCTAATTCAACCTTTTTGGATTGGGTCTCTCTTCTTCTTCGTGCAGATCAGCAGCTGAGTTCGAAAGAACACATGTCTACGTCAAGCAAGAAGCCCACCAAACCAAGAGGAAAGGCAAAGCTAACAGAAGAAGAAATGAAATACAAATATCAGAAGGTCAGGATGCCCGAATCACAGGCTGAGTGCAGTATGGATGTCCGGGACTCTGAATTGGGTCACATTGACATGGATGAGTTCTGGCTTAGAACTCAAAAGGTTACAAGAAGTCCATGGATGGACAAACTAATAGGCAGTGCCCTGCACTTTGCCGGAGGAATCCCTGTCAGCGCTGTGAACAACGAATTCATGATGGTTGTTGCACAATCCTTCAACAAGGACACAAGATGTGTCGAGAACAGCAAGGGCGAGGTAGTCATAAACCTCACTGCCCGTCATTTTGAGTTGATGCTTGGCATCCCTCACCACCGGAACTACGTGGCTGTTAGCCAACAGGAATGCATCAAGGCCTGGGAAGACAACGAAGGCCAGTGCATGCAGTTAATGAATGAGGTCTACCTAAAGAATAAGAAAGTGCCGGTGGCCTCAGACTATCCACCGAAGTGATTTCTCAGAGGAACTAAGAAGGTAGTGACCCGGTGGCCTCAGACTATCCACCGAAGTGATTTCTCAGAGGAACTCAGTGATACTATCACTTTCCTAAGCAGAGTCTTCGGGCTTTCAGATGCCCACTATTTCCATAAGTGGATGCTGCGGTACCTGGAGACAATGAATAAGAATTTGCCCGATCAGCGCTTTTGCTGGGGTGAAATAATAAGCAACACCATCTCTGAGCAGCTACAACAGCTTGCCACAACTGGAGTATTTCATATGAACTCCTATGTAGTCTACGCTGCAGCATCGGCAAGGGATTACCCAGGGCTCAACCGAAGTGGAGTATGGCCTCAGGCCAAGATATTTGATTACTATCCAGAGCTGAGACTAGAGAATAGTATCCCTCAATTTGCTAAAATCAATGATGTTTTCTTCTATCACATCATGTGCATGTTGCGGCCAAATTTGACTCATAGCCGGACAACCAAAAACATAGTGGCAGTCACAGAGAAATGGGGAGCCTTGTTCACCCAATTCCCCACGTTCACCTATCTAAGGGCTGCCAACTTTTTGGGAGAACCAACCAGGCTACCGAGGTATGCTGGACCAAAGCTGATTTTATTGGAACTGTCAAGACAGCTCGTCACATACCATGAAAAGTGCCTCAAGAGAAAGAAGGGCGGAACTCCTTTCCCCCTCACAGTAGGCCGTTACACATGCTCCAGCTATCACAAGGCGAAGGAGATGTTTGCTGAGCTAGAATTGCTCAACCTAAAGCATGATTTCCCAGCAAGGCCTACATTCGACCCTAGGGGCTGTCTACCAAGGGCTAAGCTTGATCCGATTCATGTCCCTCAGATTGAGGATATCTACATTGACGTTCTCCATGAGGTAGAACTCAGAAGAAAGGATCACTCTCGCTTGGCATTAACGGAAATCATCCAATACGGAGTGGCCATTGTCCCAAAAGGCTTCCAAACCACGGAAGACGAAGTAGACAAAGTGTATAATGACACAGAAGGGGATGATTGGCCCTTCCCGGACATTGACAGAAGCAAGGCTCCTCAAACAATTGAGGAGAGGGTAAAAGAAACTATGCGGAGAACGGAGCATTGGTGCCGCATGAACGGACTAATCTACCTCGGGGTAGATTTCACGACTTCCCCTTTGGGCAACGCACCTCCAAGGACAAAGAAGCTGCTGAAAGGCAAAGGTGCCGAAGGTGAACCTAGCACCATTCAGGAGGAAGCCCCTGAAAGTCCTCTTCCTTCAGAGCCTGAACAAGTAATAACTCTGGATTCGCCAGAGAAAGAATTGACAGAGGATAGTCCTATACGCCCATCCACCCAGGATGTCGGCATCGCTACAACTTCAGAGGTCCCTTCTATCCCTTCTTCTTCTCTTCCTCCCCTTCCTCAGATGTCGGCAACCACTCCTTTGGTTGTGTCCTCTCCCCCTTCTTCTACTCTCTCCCCTGCCTCTTCGTCCATCTTCTCCTCTCTCGCTGATTTGTCTTCCTCTATTTCTTCCCTCATCTCCGAGCTCCCTTCCCTTCCTATCTCTTCTGCTGCTGCGGTTTCCCTTCCCCCCGTGGACATCTCCGCGGCTGTTCTTTCAATGCCGCCGCCGCGTGTCTCCACGTTCTTCCCCTCTTCTACCGTTGCTGCCTCCCCCTCTGTCTCTGGTCCTTCTTCAATAGGACCAGCTTGGATCTCTCAGCAGCTGAGCCAACCAAAGAGGAAAGTCCCCATCGCTCCGATGGACTTTTCAGTCATTCCGGCTAAAGGAGCAAAGAAGCACAAGCCGGTTACACGCTTCTCCAAGAGCGCTGCAGGTGAGAGGGTTATGGAAATAGCCTACCCCGATCCCACCAAAGAGAAAGAAGATCTGTCTCCGGCAGATTTCACAGTGACCCAAGTCACAATGGGGACATCCTCAGAAAGTCTCCAGGGGGAAGCTCTTTCCGCAGTTGATGCACTCTGCGAAAAGCTTCAAGAAACAAAGGAAGAAAAGAGGCTACTGAAGGAGCAGAATAAATACCTGCTTCAAGCCTTACAGAAGATGGGAAGTGCACCTCCCACAACTGCCGCCGAGACTCCTGAGCTGCTCAGTCAGGAGAAGATTAATGAGTATTCAAAAATCGGCGAGCAAGGTATGGCTGTTTCTGCTTGGAGGAGCCAGATCCTCAAAGATAGTAAAAAAGTAATCGCCGAATATATCAGCTTATACCTGAATATCGAGAAGGCGAATAAGGAACTCCAAGCATTAGCAGGTCCAGTATCAGAAGAATTAGAGCATGCTAGACTCCAGCACGAGGCCTTCCAACAAATGTTCGACTGTTCAGTCGAAGATTTGGTCAAGTTCGGAGTATTCGGTCATCCAAGGACCCTCAACAAGACCATGTCCACTCTGGACTATCGGATAGATCAGCTCGAATTCGTGTTAGAGAAGATAGACAAGGTGAAGGAAGAGGCCCTGGATGCGATGCATCAAATGGAGAAGATTGTTCTATCTATGACTCCAGGGTTGCTCACTCCTTCCCTCACCTTGAGATCAGCTGATGATACTATCCGGATTTTCAAGGAGATAGCTACTCAAGGGACAGGGCCAGAAGTCACGTTCGACATCGAATCCATCAACAACCTACTGGCCTGTAGAGACTTCATCGGGTCCCTAATCGAGGCGGGTAAAGACTATTCCAAGATCCCAGAAAAGCTCATAGATGAGCGGGAAACTTGCGAAGCAATCAGTGAACGGCACAAGGATCCATCACAGGATCAATTTGGGCCGATGATCAGCAAGTTCTTGGAATACCGCGCTCAGTTCCACATCTCATCTCCTGATCAGCATCAGAAACAGGCAACCCCTTTTAGGCCACAGGATGATGATGATGAATAAATTCTTCTTCTTCTTCTTCTTCTTCTCCTCTCTATTCTCCGACTTTCTTTTCGTAATATCTGAATTAAGTTGGCACAAATGATGACATCATCCATGTTGCATCATGGGATGATGTCATCCATCAAAGTTGTCAAAGTCAACATGACTTTTGGATATTTTGTAAATATCTTGTAAATAAGTGGTTGGCTCCTTTTTGCCTTCTCTCTCTCTCATCTTCTATAAATACTAGAATACTTGTTGTATTCTAGGAGGTGAACATTTTTCAGATAGAAATAGAAGTGAGGAGAGAAAGACTTTGAGCTTTCTTGTAACAGAAAAGAACAGTAATACAATTATTCAGACTTTGTGCTCAATAGCTGTGTTATACATTAGATCTTTCTTACGTTAGATCTGTATGTGTTTAATCTGTTGGATTCATATCTACTTTTCCGTCATTTGTTTATCAGTATTGCTTTGTTTATTTATGCAAGTAGGTTTGGCTCTGTTTACTACCAAACTAAAAACATAAATCTTCTGACCTTTCTGCTTTGGAATTCATTTCTTTTCTTCCTTCGGATCTGTTCTTTCTCTTTTCCTTCTTTCATTCCTTTCTTTTCGCAGCCTGAAACACTCTACCGGGATGAGATCCCAACCCCCCGAAGGCAGAATCTGTGAGACTTGCATAGGTTCCTGCTAGTAGAAATAGCAATAAACCAGTTTCGCTTTGCTGTCTCAAAGAGGGGCTAAGCCCTGCAACACTGTTGGCTCGTCTATCCATAGATCTGTCCGCGCGACAGATTTTCGGACCAACAGTTTTTGGCGACTCCGCTGGGGAACGGACAGATCTGTCAGATCTATGCTGGTGGCATAATATAAAATCAGAAAAATCAAAAGATTGCTGCCTGTTTGCAAACCTGAATTTTTTATAAAAATCCGAAAAATTTGCAAAAGTGCTCAAATCAAAAAAATTTCTTCTGAGATCCGTAGATCGGGCCTAGTTACAGATCTTTAGTTCGCTGAGTTTTTATCAAAATCATTATTTTTCCGTAGATCTGAGTTTTGACTGTTTTCTAAAAAAGTTTGAAATCCTCTGAAAAGTAAAAATCAGATCTGAAAATCAGCTTACTATCTTCCCTGCCATCTTATCCTCGCTGCTATTTGTCATTAACCGCAATCGGTTTTTCGAGGAGGATAGTTTTTAAATATTCAGAAAAGTGCATGCTGCTGGTTTTTGACAGAAAAACCAGAAAATCAGCAAGTACACCCAAAAATAAAGTTTAAATCTGCGCCATAATATTGCAGATCTGAAAGGTACACTGGCGAGTGAACCTTTTACGCGCAGCAGGAGAGCCCGTGGAGAAGCCGATCCTACTTTCGATCTGCTTCAGAGGCACAATTTCAGCGTAACACCGGCACGTTTTTCAGCGCTAAGCTCAGCTAGCCGGTCATCCAGGAGTGTCTCACCTCCGCGAAGAAAAAGTCTGTTACAAGGAGCATCTACATCCCTTTGTAGTGCCTTGCTGCTCAGTGGAACCACCCTCCCAGTTCGTGTGCTTTTTCCAGCCTTTCAAATGGCAGTACCATGGGGAAATGCTATGGGTCCTCTCGCACTGCCACATCCAGTTCACGCGCTCCCTCATGGGAACCGAAAGAATTTTCCTAAATTTGACGGGAGCGGAAATCAAAGCACGGATTCCCACATATCTGCTTTCATTATGTCATGCAGTATTTTGGACGTGACTCACGAAGATGTGTCGGTTCGCCTTTTTCTGGAAACTCTACAAGGGCCCGCAGCTGAATGGTTTCAGCATTTGCCGGCCGGATCTATCACCAGTTGGGCAACCTTGCGGGAAGCTTTTGAAGACAGATATAAGCCTTCAGAAGATGCATTTGCGTTGCTATCACGGATCACCCACCTAAAAAAGGAAGTCAATGAGACCATGCGCGATTTTGTCGCCCGGTTCAATGCATTAATCAACCGTGTCCCCACTGCCATGCTTCCAACACCGGAGAATCAGAAGTGTTTCTTCGTGAACGCCATGAGCTCAAAAGTCAGCTTCTTGCTCCTTCAAGAGCGAGTAGCTACTCTGCCTCTCGCTCAGGCTGCTGCCATCCGGATAGAAGACAATTTGATAATATCTGGCGAGTTAAAAAAGGAATCTTCCAAGTCCAAATCTTCAGATCCCTCGCCTACTACTTCGTCTGATCCAGCATTCCAAAAGATGGCGAATGATCTGCTCGCATTAAAGAAGCAGCTGGCCCAGGCCTCTCCTAGTCCCTCGTACCGGGATGCCCCGCGGAGGAATTTTGTTCCTAACAATGCTTCACAAAGGCCGCGCTTACCTGTAACTGCTCCACGATTGGCGCTTGAAGCTCCTCCGGTCAATGCTTTGGTCGAAATTGAAGAGGAAGAACAGTACTATGAAGAACCTTCGCTCCAAGGCGAAGATGATCAAGATGTCGGTGAACCGACTGGCGACTCTACTATTGGATACATGGAATTTGACGAGGACGAATCTGATGAAGAAGAGAGTACTCAAGGCTATGCAAGCGGACAATCCTACGCTGTTTTTACCCGCTCGCAAGGAAAAGAAGCAGAAGTTGCTGCCCATACGCAGAAAGAGAGGGCCGTGTCAAACGCGCCTCCAACCATTGTTAAAAGAGGTAATCCTCTCCCCACTCAACTCCCTGTTAAATCTTTTGCAAAGAAGTCTTTTCCACCTATCTCTCCTCCGAGTCAGCCCTCTCATGTTCCTATCAAGATCAGTAACTCTGTTCCACCATCGCGAAGTGAAGGACTCATTCCTTCACCAACGCAACCCTTGGCCGCGTTTGATATTATAGATCATGCAAAGAAGACCAAGATCCAGATGTCTGAAGCTGAGTATCTTCAGTCAAACCCCGAACAGCTTGTAAGATTGACTAAGTATATCCAAAGTCAAGCTGTTATATCTAATCAGGCTTCCCCTAAAGGAATCCTTTCCACTCCTCCTGAATCCCACATAAATGTTGCCTCAACGTCTGCATCAGGCAAGATAGAACCTTTCTATCTCTCCCTCCTAATCAACGGTCATAAGTTGAGCAACTGTATAATTGATTCCGGAGCTTCCGATAACGTCATGCCGGCGAAAGTCGCCCATGCTTTGGGCCTCACTCTTACCAAACCTTTCGGCAGATGCTACTCATTGGAAACCAAGCAAGTGCCATTGATTGGCCAAATCAAAGACGCGCAATTTGCGTTTGCGGCCTTCCCGGATAAAAGAGTAAAAATGACCGTCCTTGTCGCTGACATTCCGGCAGCCTATGGAATTCTGCTGGGAAGGAGCTTTTGCAGCGAAGTTGGTGGAGAAATTCACATGGACTGGTCCAAAGCTAGAATTCCAGTCAAAGGCGTAATGCAAACTTTGGAGCCAGAATCGCAAAAGAAATACTTGGTCACTAACTCTGAAGACCCCAAAGCCCAAATCCTTTTTGAATCATCAGGGATGGGAAACTACTTCTTATCTACCGAGACGGGTACAAAGGGTGTTTTTGTTCAAGAAAAGGATCTTAATGAGGTCTGGACCCTGCAGTTTGATGGCAGTTGCGCAACTAGTGGATGTGGCGCTGGGGTTGTGCTGATATCTCCTGAGGAAGAAGTCATTCCTCTTTCTTTCAAATTGCAGTTTTTCAACACTAACAATACTGCCGAGTATGAGTCTCTGTTACTCGGTATGCAAGCTGCAAAGGAAAGAGGAATTAAAAATCTAAAGGCACAAGGTGATGCCGAGCTAGTTGTAAATCAGGTCAAAAGGATTTACCAAGTGAAAAATGAAAGGCTCAGGCACTACCGTAATGCAGTATGGGACAGCATTGAGGAATTTGATGCCTTTTCGATAGGGGCAATTCCAAGAGCTCAAAATGACATGGCTGATTCGCTGGCTGTTTCAGCATCTCTCATGCTCCCGCACCCGGGTTTGAAAACGAACAAATACACCATTGAAGTGGTTTTCCGCCCGAGCGTGCCAGACAACTCTCAGCATTGGCAGGTATTCAATAATGATAATCACCTCATTGCCTTTCTAGAAAAATCAGAAAATTTTGATGAGTTGTATTTTGAAGGATCCACCTCTCCATGCCGCGAATCAATCAACGGTCAAGACCATGAATCAGGAGAGAACGATGGCATATGTCAGCTCAAGGGTAATAAGATTCCAAAAGGCCTAGTTTCCCTGGAACGCTTGTTTGACAGGCACGACCGTTTTATAAAAAAGAAGAAGCAAAATGATCCTGATTCGTCCCCAGAGACGGAACCAGTCAATATAGGTTCTGAGGCACACCCGCAATTCGTGAACATCGGGAAATGTTGCACGCCAGAAGAAAAGCGGAAATTTGTCAAGTTGCTGAAAAGATATATGGATGTATTGGCATGGTCCTATGCAGATTTAAAGTCCTTCAAGCCAAAGGACGTTCAGCATGATATACCGCTG
Organism: Taxus chinensis; assembly: GCA_019776745.2. Taxonomy (NCBI): domain Eukaryota; kingdom Viridiplantae; phylum Streptophyta; class Pinopsida; order Cupressales; family Taxaceae; genus Taxus; species Taxus chinensis. The sequence continues at coordinate 223,670,731 of CM034154.1, forward strand.
AAAGAAGATGCCAAAGCCTTCCGTCAGAAGCAAAGGCATTATAATCCCAAGATTTCGGGCACCATTCAGGCCGAAATTCAGAAGATGCTGGACGCAAGAATCATCTTCCCTATCCATCACAGCACTTGGGTGGCGAACATTGTGCCGGTACGCAAGAAAAACGGTGAAATACGCATCTGCGTAGACTTCCGAAACTTGAATCAAGCTTCGCTGAAAGACAACTACCCTCTTCCCATAATGGATCAAGTTCTGCAAGCAGTGACTGGATCAGAAATGCTGTCTATGCTTGATGGTTTTTCAGGCTATAATCAGATTGAAGTCTCACCTGAAGATCAATTCAAAACAGCATTCACTACTCCATGGGGTACATTTGCCTATAGCAGGATGCCTTTCGGCCTAACTAACGCTGGTGCCACTTTTCAGCGGGCCATGGACTTTGCATTCAAAGGCATGATGGGAAAAGTCATCGTAGTTTATCTAGATGACTTAACCGTGTTCTCTAAACTACGAAGTGATCATTGTGATCACTTGGAGCAAGTATTGGCCAGGTGCCGAGAACATGGAATTTCCCTAAATCCCAAAAAGTCTGTTTTTGGGGTTACTGAAGGGAAATTGCTGGGCCATGTGGTTAGCAAAGAAGGAACAAAGATTGATGCCGAAAGAGTTAAGGCTATCCAAAACCTTACTCTGCCTACAAGCAAGAATGGTGTTCATTCTTTCTTCGGAAAGGTGAACTTTCTTAGGCGTTTTGTCCCTGATTTTGCTGAGAAGACCCGCCACATACTAAACATGATGAAAGGGTCACCCACTTTCAGATGGAGTGAAGAGGGGAAAAGGTCGTTTGAAGAGATAAAAACTTCTGTTGCTCATGCACCGGTCCTGGTATGTCCGGATTTCTCCAAGAACTTCATTATGTATAGTTACGCCTCCGAACATACTGTGTCTGCAATCCTAATGCAAAAGAACTCGGAGGATATTGAATCTCCAATCGCATTCATGAGTTCTCCTCTCAAGCCTCACGAGTTGAAAATGACTCAGCTGGAAAAACACGCCTTTGCCGTTGTCAAAGCGGTGAAGAATTTCAGGTATTACATTCTGAACTCGCATACGGTGGTGCTGGTTCCCGACACCGCGGTGAAATCAATTCTAACTCAGCAAGAGTTGGGAAGTTTGAGGGGAAATTGGATCGCAAAGGTCCAGGAATATGACCTGGATATTAAACCCACCAAGCTGGTGAGGGGCAAAGGCCTGTGTCAGCTAATGGCTGAAAATGAAGATTCAGAGAACCCTAAAGGGAAAGAGGGTTGTACCAATGAAGAGCAAACCCCTCTAGAAGGGCCTGATTCTCTGCCTCTGGTTTTATTTGTGGCAACTAGTGACGAATGGTACTCCGACATCGCTTTCTTCCTTACCTACGGCGAATGCCCAGCGCACCTAACTACAAAGGAGAAGCGTACTGTAAAGCTCAGGGCGGCTAAGTATGTCATCTGGGATGACGGTTTATATAAGCGCGGGATAGACGGTGTCTTCCTGCGATGTGTTGACAAGCCCCAGCAAGTAAAACTGCTGGAAAGTTTTCACAATTCAGCCTGTGGAGGCCATTTTTCTTCTTCCGTGACAGCACACAAGATCATTCGAGCCAGGTACTACTGGCCGACGCTCTTTCAAGATGCGGCTACCTGGGTGGCAAAGTGTGAACCCTGTCAACAATTCGTCGGCAAGCCCAAGTTGGCTGCCCTCCCCCTAAGGCCGGTCATTATCAATGAACCATTCAGGCAATGGGGAATTGATTTTATTGGTGCACTCAATCCTCAATCGAGTGCTGGACATAGCTATGTCCTCACAGCAACGGATTACTTCACTAAATGGGTGGAAGCCATACCTGTCAAGCATGCCACTTCTGAGGTAGTTTGTAGTTTTATCAAAGAAAATATCATTGTCAGGTTTGGCGTTCCAAATAAAATCGTTGCTGATAATGCTTCTAACTTCTCTTCGCGGGAAGTTATTAGTTTTTGCTATGAATATGGAATAACTTTAGCACATGCCTCGGATTATTACCCTCAGGGAAATGGTCAGGCAGAATCCAGTAATAAGAACTTGGTGACCATCATACGGAAATTAGTAGATGAGAATCAACGGATGTGGCACAAGTCTTTGTACGACGCTTTGTGGGCGGACCGCATTACCCCCAAGAGATCTCTCGGCATGTCACCTTTTCAAGTGTTATATGGCACTGATGCCGAACTTCCCATTTCTGCGGAACTTCCTGCTCTACGCTTGGCACGAGCAATCGAAGATGAAACTTTTCAGAGTTCTCTAGAAAAGAGAATCATGTATTTGGCAGAACTTGAAGAAAAGAGAGTAAGGGTGGTCGACAGGATCACTGAACATCAGAATCAAGTAAAGAGGCTTTTCGACAAGAAGGCCAAGCAGAGGAATTTTGAAGTAGGAGATCTCGTCCTTCTCTGGGACAAGCGAAGAGAGCCAAAGGGCATGCACGGAAAATTTGATTCCCTATGGAGAGGGCCCTTCAAAATCAAGCAACTCAATGGAGAGAATAGTTTCTATCTCTCATATCTGGATGGAGCTGAACTCCCGCTTCCCTTTAGCGGGCAACATCTCAAGATCTTCAGGAAGTAGAGCTTGCTCTCTTCTTTGTACAGTTTATTTTAGGTGTGTGTTTGCTTTTGTTGTGTGTTTGCTTTTGGTTTGTTGTGTGTTTTCTTTGTTCTCCCTCTGGTCCCCCTTGTTTTTGACTCCGTACCCAATGGATAGGCACATGAAAATCTGGGATTCTCTACCCTTAAGTTTCACTCAAAGATAGTCCCCAGAAAGAGCCAGCTGTTATCCCGTAAAATTGACAAGGGCAATTTTACCGATAACCATACCGAAAATTTTGTTTGGACCCCTCGTTGAGGATCCTTCGCGTTCGAAATATTGTAAAATCCCTCCCCGGGAAATCTAGTTTTTGAACTTAGTCTTTTTGAGCCTTTTTTGGCTTAGGCGCATGAATTTTCCTTGTAACACATAATTTTGATGCGCCCCCTTAAAAGCCTTTGGCGCATGGTTTTCCATGTTAGCACGCTTCTCGGTGCGCCAAAGGGCGCACGTAATCTACATGCAACACCAATTTTTGGTGCGCCAAAGGGAGCACCTAACTTCATGTCGACAACGAATTTGGTGCGCCAAAGGCGCGCTCATTCTTCTGTTGCCATTTCCTTCCATGCGCCAAAGGGCGCATGCTTTCCCTTGTCGACAGCCGTTTCCATGCGCCATTTCAAAAGGTTGGTGGCGCATTAATGACAGGTTTTTCTATAAATATCAGTGCGCGCCCAATGTCATTTTCATTCTTTTGTCGAGCACGTGATATTTCTGGACTTGTCAGCCCCTGCTCTGTCGCTTTCATCGTGTTGTGGACCCGCTCAAGGAATTTTCGCTATATTTTTAAGGTAAGAGGTTCTTCCCCTTCCCCGTTTTATGTTTTCTGTTCTTTGGGCTTGTTTTTGTCCGGTTTTGGTGTGTGTGCCAACTTGCTGGCCGGTTTTCATCGAGGTTTGAATGTGTTTGAGCCTTTCCCCCCGTGCTGTCCTGTTCATTTTCTTCTGTTGCTCTTCCTCTCCCTCCCTCTTTCCGGATCTGCTGGAAAAGGGGTCGTTTTGTAGCTGGCTTGGTCTGTTTAAAGATTTTTGTAAAACCTTACTTGTCCAAGTATTTTTTGAAGTGGAAGAGAAAGAAAGAAAGAGGTTTGAGAGCTTATTTCACAAGGCGCACCGGCGCGCCTTGTAACAATCCAGACAGTCGCGCCCCTCGGCGCACCTATCCGACTTGCAACATACTCAAGATCCGCGCCATGGCGCACCCTGCCATCCTGCTACAGCTGAAATTCATGCGCCCATAAGCGCACCCCTTTTGCATGCTCCAAGTGTAAATCCCGCGCTTCCTCCTATAAGCCTTGGCGCATCCTTTATCCATGTTGCATCCCATTTCCACGCGCCAAAGAGCGCACCCAGTTTCGATGCAACAAAAGCCTTTTTCGCGCAAGTATAAAGATTACATAGGCGCTGGCGCACCCTCCGATGCAGTAACATGATGTTGTGTAAACCCTCCATGCGCCGCGCTATGTTCCTTTGGCGCATCATTCGTCCATGTTACACAATCTTTCCATGCGCCATAGGGCGCATCGAACCCCAATGTAACACGCATTTCCTGTGCGCCCTGTTATAAAATGCAACCTGCTTCATCCATGCGCCATGCGCTTTTGGCGCCAATATAACCTCTGCAACATTCCTTTCTTGCGCGCCTTATCTATTTGGCCTGCCAATTGTATTTTTCCTGCGCCCTGAGCCTTTAAATCTCTAACTCCTCCTGCTAAGCTTTCCAATGGAAGATCAAATGTCTAATTCAACCTTTTTGGATTGGGTCTCTCTTCTTCTTCGTGCAGATCAGCAGCTGAGTTCGAAAGAACACATGTCTACGTCAAGCAAGAAGCCCACCAAACCAAGAGGAAAGGCAAAGCTAACAGAAGAAGAAATGAAATACAAATATCAGAAGGTCAGGATGCCCGAATCACAGGCTGAGTGCAGTATGGATGTCCGGGACTCTGAATTGGGTCACATTGACATGGATGAGTTCTGGCTTAGAACTCAAAAGGTTACAAGAAGTCCATGGATGGACAAACTAATAGGCAGTGCCCTGCACTTTGCCGGAGGAATCCCTGTCAGCGCTGTGAACAACGAATTCATGATGGTTGTTGCACAATCCTTCAACAAGGACACAAGATGTGTCGAGAACAGCAAGGGCGAGGTAGTCATAAACCTCACTGCCCGTCATTTTGAGTTGATGCTTGGCATCCCTCACCACCGGAACTACGTGGCTGTTAGCCAACAGGAATGCATCAAGGCCTGGGAAGACAACGAAGGCCAGTGCATGCAGTTAATGAATGAGGTCTACCTAAAGAATAAGAAGGTAGTGACCCGGTGGCCTCAGACTATCCACCGAAGTGATTTCTCAGAGGAACTCAGTGATACTATCACTTTCCTAAGCAGAGTCTTCGGGCTTTCAGATGCCCACTATTTCCATAAGTGGATGCTGCGGTACCTGGAGACAATGAATAAGAATTTGCCCGATCAGCGCTTTTGCTGGGGTGAAATAATAAGCAACACCATCTCTGAGCAGCTACAACAGCTTGCCACAACTGGAGTATTTCATATGAACTCCTATGTAGTCTACGCTGCAGCATCGGCAAGGGATTACCCAGGGCTCAACCGAAGTGGAGTATGGCCTCAGGCCAAGATATTTGATTACTATCCAGAGCTGAGACTAGAGAATAGTATCCCTCAATTTGCTAAAATCAATGATGTTTTCTTCTATCACATCATGTGCATGTTGCGGCCAAATTTGACTCATAGCCGGACAACCAAAAACATAGTGGCAGTCACAGAGAAATGGGGAGCCTTGTTCACCCAATTCCCCACGTTCACCTATCTAAGGGCTGCCAACTTTTTGGGAGAACCAACCAGGCTACCGAGGTATGCTGGACCAAAGCTGATTTTATTGGAACTGTCAAGACAGCTCGTCACATACCATGAAAAGTGCCTCAAGAGAAAGAAGGGCGGAACTCCTTTCCCCCTCACAGTAGGCCGTTACACATGCTCCAGCTATCACAAGGCGAAGGAGATGTTTGCTGAGCTAGAATTGCTCAACCTAAAGCATGATTTCCCAGCAAGGCCTACATTCGACCCTAGGGGCTGTCTACCAAGGGCTAAGCTTGATCCGATTCATGTCCCTCAGATTGAGGATATCTACATTGACGTTCTCCATGAGGTAGAACTCAGAAGAAAGGATCACTCTCGCTTGGCATTAACGGAAATCATCCAATACGGAGTGGCCATTGTCCCAAAAGGCTTCCAAACCACGGAAGACGAAGTAGACAAAGTGTATAATGACACAGAAGGGGATGATTGGCCCTTCCCGGACATTGACAGAAGCAAGGCTCCTCAAACAATTGAGGAGAGGGTAAAAGAAACTATGCGGAGAACGGAGCATTGGTGCCGCATGAACGGACTAATCTACCTCGGGGTAGATTTCACGACTTCCCCTTTGGGCAACGCACCTCCAAGGACAAAGAAGCTGCTGAAAGGCAAAGGTGCCGAAGGTGAACCTAGCACCATTCAGGAGGAAGCCCCTGAAAGTCCTCTTCCTTCAGAGCCTGAACAAGTAATAACTCTGGATTCGCCAGAGAAAGAATTGACAGAGGATAGTCCTATACGCCCATCCACCCAGGATGTCGGCATCGCTACAACTTCAGAGGTCCCTTCTATCCCTTCTTCTTCTCTTCCTCCCCTTCCTCAGATGTCGGCAACCACTCCTTTGGTTGTGTCCTCTCCCCCTTCTTCTACTCTCTCCCCTGCCTCTTCGTCCATCTTCTCCTCTCTCGCTGATTTGTCTTCCTCTATTTCTTCCCTCATCTCCGAGCTCCCTTCCCTTCCTATCTCTTCTGCTGCTGCGGTTTCCCTTCCCCCCGTGGACATCTCCGCGGCTGTTCTTTCAATGCCGCCGCCGCGTGTCTCCACGTTCTTCCCCTCTTCTACCGTTGCTGCCTCCCCCTCTGTCTCTGGTCCTTCTTCAATAGGACCAGCTTGGATCTCTCAGCAGCTGAGCCAACCAAAGAGGAAAGTCCCCATCGCTCCGATGGACTTTTCAGTCATTCCGGCTAAAGGAGCAAAGAAGCACAAGCCGGTTACACGCTTCTCCAAGAGCGCTGCAGGTGAGAGGGTTATGGAAATAGCCTACCCCGATCCCACCAAAGAGAAAGAAGATCTGTCTCCGGCAGATTTCACAGTGACCCAAGTCACAATGGGGACATCCTCAGAAAGTCTCCAGGGGGAAGCTCTTTCCGCAGTTGATGCACTCTGCGAAAAGCTTCAAGAAACAAAGGAAGAAAAGAGGCTACTGAAGGAGCAGAATAAATACCTGCTTCAAGCCTTACAGAAGATGGGAAGTGCACCTCCCACAACTGCCGCCGAGACTCCTGAGCTGCTCAGTCAGGAGAAGATTAATGAGTATTCAAAAATCGGCGAGCAAGGTATGGCTGTTTCTGCTTGGAGGAGCCAGATCCTCAAAGATAGTGAAAAAGTAATCGCCGAATATATCAGCTTATACCTGAATATCGAGAAGGCGAATAAGGAACTCCAAGCATTAGCAGGTCCAGTATCAGAAGAATTAGAGCATGCTAGACTCCAGCACGAGGCCTTCCAACAAATGTTCGACTGTTCAGTCGAAGATTTGGTCAAGTTCGGAGTATTCGGTCATCCAAGGACCCTCAACAAGACCATGTCCACTCTGGACTATCGGATAGATCAGCTCGAATTCGTGTTAGAGAAGATAGACAAGGTGAAGGAAGAGGCCCTGGATGCGATGCATCAAATGGAGAAGATTGTTCTATCTATGACTCCAGGGTTGCTCACTCCTTCCCTCACCTTGAGATCAGCTGATGATACTATCCGGATTTTCAAGGAGATAGCTACTCAAGGGACAGGGCCAGAAGTCACGTTCGACATCGAATCCATCAACAACCTACTGGCCTGTAGAGACTTCATCGGGTCCCTAATCGAGGCGGGTAAAGACTATTCCAAGATCCCAGAAAAGCTCATAGATGAGCGGGAAACTTGCGAAGCAATCAGTGAACGGCACAAGGATCCATCACAGGATCAATTTGGGCCGATGATCAGCAAGTTCTTGGAATACCGCGCTCAGTTCCACATCTCATCTCCTGATCAGCATCAGAAACAGGCAACCCCTTTTAGGCCACAGGATGATGATGATGAATAAATTCTTCTTCTTCTTCTTCTTCTTCTCCTCTCTATTCTCCGACTTTCTTTTCGTAATATCTGAATTAAGTTGGCACAAATGATGACATCATCCATGTTGCATCATGGGATGATGTCATCCATCAAAGTTGTCAAAGTCAACATGACTTTTGGATATTTTGTAAATATCTTGTAAATAAGTGGTTGGCTCCTTTTTGCCTTCTCTCTCTCTCATCTTCTATAAATACTAGAATACTTGTTGTATTCTAGGAGGTGAACATTTTTCAGATAGAAATAGAAGTGAGGAGAGAAAGACTTTGAGCTTTCTTGTAACAGAAAAGAACAGTAATACAATTATTCAGACTTTGTGCTCAATAGCTGTGTTATACATTAGATCTTTCTTACGTTAGATCTGTATGTGTTTAATCTGTTGGATTCATATCTACTTTTCCGTCATTTGTTTATCAGTATTGCTTTGTTTATTTATGCAAGTAGGTTTGGCTCTGTTTACTACCAAACTAAAAACATAAATCTTCTGACCTTTCTGCTTTGGAATTCATTTCTTTTCTTCCTTCGGATCTGTTCTTTCTCTTTTCCTTCTTTCATTCCTTTCTTTTCGCAGCCTGAAACACTCTACCGGGATGAGATCCCAACCCCCCGAAGGCAGAATCTGTGAGACTTGCATAGGTTCCTGCTAGTAGAAATAGCGATAAACCAGTTTCGCTTTGCTGTCTCAAAGAGGGGCTAAGCCCTGCAACACTGTTGGCTCGTCTATCCATAGATCTGTCCGCGCGACAGATTTTCGAACTATTGCATTTGTTAGAATGCCATGGACTTCACAATATACTATTGTTTCTAAATATATATTTTCATTTGTATTTCAAGATGTCTTTTGGAACTATGTATTTCTTGGGATATATAGATTTGTGTAGGGATCCATCAACCTAGGATTACATAAATAGCTTTAGCTTCATCATGTCCTCAAAGGTTATGTGGAACTTTGGAACCATTCCTTTGGTTCGAAACAGGAGTGACTTCACTGATGAATAAAATCTCCATCACTTCATTGTGTTGGTCATCAAGTTAGACCATGAATGGAAAAGAGGAAAAATTCTATAGCTCCTCCACTAATGTGATGGAATGACATTATCATAAGTTGTGAATAATTAGATCAAAATAGTTAACTCATCTCTACCTCTCAATTTTATTCAATTTCAATTCATCATTAACAATTTCTTTAGCAAACACCTTACAAGCATCTTTCTCTTCCTTCAATTTCCATTATACATATATCTCATATCTATCAACTGCACGATACTAGAGCTCAAAACACATCTTCTAATAATTATTTCCATGTTGATCCAATAAATTATCACATTATTTTGCATCATTAAATGAATTCACCTTCGCCTTCTTCCTCGAGTTAGTCAAATTCTTAACAAACTATAAACTGTCCAAAGGGTTCTATGACTAACTCGATTGGCTCAAGTGGGAACTACCCATATTACTAGAATAAAAATTATTTGACATTTTTCTTGATTCTAATTGCAAAATAATTTGTTCCTCCAAATACCTCATGAAAAATTCCATTGTGTATTTTTGGAATTATCATCTAAGTCAATCTTGCAAATTATATCAAATTATAATGCTCTTTATTGGGTACGTGTCAGACATTCATCACTCTAGCTATACAAGATCTTATCGATTGAGTCAACCTTATCACAAAATCAAGTGAGTTCCATAACATCCTTCATCAAATGATATCACTGATGATTCTTTTCTTTAATTCTCATCGTGTCAAGACTACACCATAGAAATAGACCTGTGAATGTTTCCTTTCAAATGAAAATTCCTAAGTTCTAACATAAAGATCCATGAATACCAACTTTTTTGGCACTCAAATTTGAGTGAGTAAATTTTTGAGCACCCTAAAAGGAAGAATATAATGTAGGATAATTATTTCATTTCCAAGTCTTCGTACTCCTTTTTACTTCTAGTATATGCCTCATAATCCCAAAACATTAAATGTGGCATTATGAGGCATATTCAATCTTGTGAAACCAAATTCAATACCTAGTACTTGAGATATTAATGATCATTCATGATGTTTCATTATTAACTAAGTATAGGAAAATAATAAGCTGACATATGAATCTCAAAATGGCTAATTTAACAAACAAAACATCCATTGAGTTGTTCTTCTTCCAAAATTGAATATCATTTTTTATTTCAAAGGATTTAAAGATTGAATGAAGCATTGATACAATGATTATTTTTGCAAGGATGCATGAATTATCCTCAAAAACACCCTATGATAAGATGCCGCCATTGTTTCTTGGTTATAACTATTAGGAAAGGGCATTTCATTTGTGGTGAAAAACTAAAGGGGTGTCGATAATCCAACAATATCATTTAATTGATTTTTTTTTGAGATGTAGGTTATTATGCATAAGAAAAGTCATGAAATTAAAATGGATAGGATTGATTCCAAGTTTTTGGCGAGATTGTATAAGAATGTAAAAAATATTTCAAAGGTCAAGGGACTTTTTGTTGATGCACTATATGTTTATCACATCCAAGTGAACTAATCACAAAAGCGAAAAAGAAGAACTTATCATGATCATGGTAGAACATATAATGTTTAGATAAAATCCATTGGGAGTTCAATAATAGAACGTGGTTACTTTTAGAAAGTGTTTATTGTGTTGAGAATAACGAGGATGAATTTTTTAACATGGGGTGTTTGTACTCAAAATTCATTTCTTAGGTGATTTAAGACACCAAGACAAAAATTAAGAGGTTTCAATTTGTATAATTTATTGTGTGACAATAGACAATGTTACAAATGAATTTTGGATGTCTCTTATTCCTAATGCACTTTAACATGACGCATTTCCTTATATTTCTTCTCTTTTACATGAAAATTTGGATACTACTAACACTAAATATCTTTTACTTAATGAAATCAAACATGTTAAAATAGATTCTTATAATCTTGATCTTACTAAAAATGTTGCACTTGGTTATATTCATGGTACAAAAAAATTGCATGTTTTTATTGACAATGTATCTTTTGAGCCTATAAGTCATATTAGACACATAATTCATAATCATATATCCTTGCCTCCTCTTTGTACATCTAGAGGATCTATCCCTCATGACCTTCTAATCACACCTTCTATTAGCACATCTAGATGATATATTCTCGTGAGCTTTATATTACACCTTTTATTGTCACATCTAGAGGATCCATCCCTGATGAGATTTATGTCACACCTTGTATTGGCACATCTAGAGGATTTATCCCACATGAGATTTATATTGGTAGATCTAGGGGATCTATCCCTTTTGATATTTTGATTACAACTTCTATTATCACATCTAGTAGATCTATCCCTAGCAAGCTTCTTTATTACATATTATTTTTGGAACATTTAGAGGTTTCATCCCTCTTGAGATTTCTATTGCAACATTTATTGGAATATTTATATTATTTATTCCTTGATATATTCTTCTTACACTACTATTGCCACATCTACTATGCCTATTTCTTTGGGGGCGATATCCCCCTCTTTTCATTTAATTGCAATTCCTATTCCTATAGCTCTTATTATATTTTCTTGTGAAATTTTGCAAAAGTACATGTATGTTCCTAATGATTCCAATGCTTCTATCTAATAACTTATACTAGAACATGAACTTATATCTCTCTCCATCTTTCTAAGGTTGATACAATAAATCCACATGACACTAAGTCTTTTTCACATCCCTTATAGCTCAGCCTTCATATATCACTATTTATCATGTTAGCAATTATTACAATTGTTTTCACTTTTTCCTTCCTTGCCTCAGATGCACTTGATTTTATTATCCCTATCATTTGTGGTTTACATGATTTTATTTCTCATATACTTGTGGTAATTAAACTTGAACTCACATTAGATTATCCTAATTTTATAGTACACAATACACTTTTCTGGCACAAACTCATTATATCTATATGGTTTTAACCTCATACACATAACCCATTCATATAGGGTAGACCTTTCTTTTATCTTGTTGTAAATATGTGGTATGTCTTCTAAAATGCAAAAATAATTCAATATTGGTGAAAATATAAAAATAAGACCTGATGTATGACCAAATATGTTATATTTGTACCTTATAAATGTTATTTGTCATATTATTTTGATTTTAATAATTATTTTACTTACTTTTAACATACATGCATTCCCTAGGTGTGTTGATCTTGATGAAAGACACACAAATTGACTCATGATGATGGTGTCAAGCTAGACCATTCCCAATTTACCGAGTTCTATTTAGGACATCTCTTATGCTTTTATAGGTAATATTGTTTCATTATAGTCACTTGTCACTTCCTCATTATTTATCATTAATTTTAATATATGTGTTTTATCTTTTTTTATATTGATATGGCTAATCCATGTGTCTTATACAACTATTACTTATATATATCTATATTACTTATCACTTATTTCCCATCTGTTTGATCACTTTCTTATAACTCATTAGCTTAATTAATTGATTGTCTTGCTTGATTTATTACTCATATTTTTATCTTTTTTATATGTTGTAATTTCCTTTGGTATGTGTGTGTGACACTACAACATCCCTTGTTTATGGTTATCATATCCTATTGGTTCATTTTTTTTAGTATGAAACTCTTATATCCCATGTTTGTGGCTTCTTATCTTCTTGTGTTACTAAAACATGTGTCGTTACTTTGGTACTTGTATATTATATCAATGGTATCTTTATCTTCCTCTATGCCTACTTGATTACTCACTCATATTCTAGATTAGTACTATATTTTGGTTTCACTTCATGATTGTTTACTTATATACTAGCTTACTTATATGTTTTTTATCTCTTGTCTTGCTTGCTTATTATGATTACTTGTTTCATGTTTCACTTGTGTTATGTTTCAAGGTATCTACAACACACAAACCCTTGGTGTTGCAAATAAAGAATTCACATGGTGACCACCACCCTCCATGTTATCCAATGCACAGTATCTTAATAAATCTAACATGGGTACACATCATTTTTATAAGTTGGTAATTTTACTTACATATCTCACTCTCCTGAAAAAGGGGGAATTTGATGGGGTTTTACATAGTTATAGATAGGATTATAGAAGCATAACTAGGTTAAAACAAGATACAAATACATAAGAATAAAAATTGTTTACACATAGGGAAAAACCATATAGAAGGGACAAAACCATGATACATTATAGCCTAACATAGACTGTTCTTTCCTGGGGTAATTTTTCAGTAGATATAAATTCTCATACATTTACAAATCAACTATGGGGACTTTTGTAAAATTTTAGAATGTATAGGTTTAGTAAAAAATTGAATTACTACATTTTGAATGTTCTCTTTTAGTATGCATGCAAATATCTGCATATGATACACATATTGGGAATCAATTTGTAGGGACATGGGTTATCCATTCCTTTCTGACTTGGTGTTAATTTACACTCGTACCTAGATTCTTCTACAACGGTGTGTTCTGTGGGCATGAGGTTTGAAGAGAATAAAGGTGAATAGAAATCCTTGTAAAAACCGTTGATCTCATTCTCTTTTTGGAATAAAGAGGAGTGGATAAATATCTTATATCTCTAGAACACTCTTCCATTATTTTGGTTCTTGGGACTACTTGGCACTTTCTTTGAGAATTAAGTCTAGCAACACTTGATTCCTTCATGTGGCTCAAAGATCTCCTTAGTACCATTTGGGACTAATCATCCCAATCATTCGGAAATGATTGTAAAATAAATTATCTCCTAGCATACAACACTCAAGATATTCTCTCCGAAAGAGATAACAGTTGTATTCCTTCTATATTTTTGTTCACATCCTAAATATATAAAAGAGTGTTTATAATATAATATTAAGATGTAATGGTTCGTTACAAGGGATTATTATAATTAACTAATTAAAATTAACCATGAACATTAATAATAATTCATTATGCTTGCAATGAGTATAAAAAAATATGATGATTACTTAAAACATAAGAGGAGATGAAGAATTAGATGCACATAGTGGTACATGAAGAATATGGGCACTGCAGATTGGATGAAAAAGTTGTTTTGAATATATAAATGCTTCGTCATTGAAATTATGATGAGAAACTATTCCTATCTAGCACCATAAAAAAAATTTATGGTCTTGACCTATTCTATACAGTTCTAACCTTTTTTTTATGGTCTTGAATGTGTGCAAAATGGGGCTCTAAAAATTTCCATGCGGATATGAGTGAGTCTGATGAACTTCACTCTAAAACCCTAGGTGTCTCACATTTTTGAAACCATATTAATGATGTGATCCAAACTAAAACCCTAATCATGGGTGGGAGACCCTGAAAAATGGTTAATATTTGGGTTAAAGTAAAATCTATGCACCACCTATGGTGACACTACTATGAAGAGGCCTCAAACCACACATAGTTCTCCACCTATCATGTGATATCTATATGGATGCAACTAGTTTTAAAACTTTATCATTTGAGAATTATTTAAGTGACTTTGGCCTTATTAAGACATGGATATTTTCTATTTAGATGTTTGATAATGGATGAAGATAGAATATTTTCCTTATTTGAGTGTTTTAGACCTATTGTTGTGGCTACTATAATTTATTTTTAACTACATTAGGGATATTCTGGAGAGCCTTGATTGATTTAGTGTTGATATTTACAATAGGAGCTCTTGAAAGTGTTAGGTGAGTTATTAAGTGTATTTGAATTTCTTATATATGCTTCCATAAGTTGGAAATTTGTTTTATGGATGACCTAGGAAGATGAAACAACTCACATAATGATTCTTAAATTGGAAAAAAAATTATTAGATGGAGGGGTTCAAGACCATAAAGTCAGCTAGGACTGTAGTCCACTATGGATGAGAACCGTACAAGTTTTCCTAATGTTATGAAAAAACTAATGTTTAAGACTGATTTTTGGGGTTGAAATATTGCTTTGGTTGATAATATTTCCAAACTAAACAACATATTAGAGTGTGCAAATGAGAAATTGAAAATGGAGAGAGGAAGATACATCAATTGTGCTTGGAATGTGAGAATTTGTCTTAGAATAGGACCAAATCCAAAATTGTCATTGAAAAAGGATAAGTTTCCAAATTTTAGTGTCTACATTTTCTTCCCCTTTAAATATGTAACGAAAATTACATGATTAAAGTAAAATATACTTGAGTGTGTACACACACTTTTTCATTTCTTAGAATTTTGTTGTTGTGTTTTCATTCACACGATCCCTGATGAAACCTACAATAAAGAGTGTAGTCAATTTCCATTATAGAAATTTAACTGTAACTCAAATGTAAATAATGATGATAAATTTGAAAATTTGTAAAGTAAATTAAATTAAAGAGATTTAAAATATGGAAGGGATACACATGTGCATTTTATGAAGGGAAAACTCTTATTCTTGTTATACTTTGGAGATTTGTTTTTTTACAAAATGTCAAAGGATTATGGGTGATCTATCACTAATTATGTAAAAGGAGAAATCAAAATAGTATATGGATTTGATTTCATATGACCCAACACTAAATATTAGAGGTATGAAAGCACCTGTTAAGAGGAAAGAGAAGTATATAGATTTTTTGTAACCCCGATATCTTACCACATAAATGTGAAAGAGGAGAGGAATGATATCCTATGAATAACTTATATAATTCAATACTTCCAAACCCTATAATTCATGATGAGACTAAAATATGTCTCATCTAACAACATTCTTTTCAATTCCATAGCTTGGTGTTAAAATGGACTTATATGTAGTTTTGAGAGCCAATAGCTTATTTAAAGTAAAATGTAGAGTATATTTGGCTTATTTCTTAGGAATATGTTTCAATATAGTTGTTCATGTTTCATAGATATCATATGTTACAAAGCATGTTATTTCAATTATTCAAGAATAAATATGTAGTCTTGAAGAAAAAATTCAGCCTAAAATATTAACTTCAAAGTAATATGAGACACTTCAAGATCAGCTTTAGACTAGTCTGAATCCAAAGATGTCATATGATGTTATCTCGAGACCATTTTTAACATTTAAGGGTCAAACAACATCATCTCCATAAATATCAAAGATAGAAAATGTATGAGAAGTGAGATTTGGAAAAGAAGAAGAAATGCAATTTTTGTAAAACGGTGATATCTCTCACATTCCTTTTTATAAAATAGAAATTTAAAATGATCTAAAAATCTTATAATTAGGCTCACATAACCTGGATGAAAATTAAATACATTAATAACATGTTAAATTCAGTTATGATCATACAGTGGTGGACGTGAAATCATGTGCTTGAAGAGAGAGAAAAAGTGGAAAAGAAAAGTCAAGGCACCCATTCTTTTCTCCTAAAAGGTTGGGATGAGTTATTTAAGGTGTTGAATAGTCAATAAACACAACCTTTTCTCCTAAAAGTTTTGGGATGAGTCATTTGTAATGAGATAATAAAGGAGGTTTTTCCTGTATCTTAGTAGTTTTATTTTATTAGGAGTCTTCAATGAGATGCTCTCCCATATTTATCTCATAAGTTTTGGGATGTGAAACAATGGTAATGTTTCATTAGGAGTCTCTAATAAACACTCTCCTATTATTTGTTCCTAGATGAATGGGATGATTGGTAGTGTTAAAGTAGAAATTTATGAATGCAACACTTTCCCATGTTTGTCTTTTGATAAGTGGTACATGTAGTTCAGTCTCATTTACATTTTATTTGAGAATAAGTCTATTTCCAAGACTAGTAAAGTAGTTATATGTTCTTAGAATGATTGACTAAGTAAACCATGATTGATTTCCTATAAATATCACACTTAATGGGTGAAAACAAAATCTTGTTAAGAGGTTCTAAAATTGGATGTAACTTGGAAAATTGTTGTAGTTTTAGAGAATCAATACAAGCTCAAGTTTCCAAGTAATTTTGATTGATATTTTTTCTCTTCCAAGAGAGGATGTGGCCACTTCTCCCATGGAATATGATGTCATTTGGTATTCATGTTTTTTCTATTTTAGTTTATCTTTTCATTATGTTCATTTTTATTCTATGTTTACTTTTGATGTTAGTTTATTTTAATGTTTTTTTTTAAATATTAACATGTATGAGTGATTTAATCCATAGAATAACAACTTATTAGGTTTCCTTTATGTAATTTAAATAATGTAAGTTTGATTTCAGTACTTAGGTTAAATTAAATTTATATCTATTTTCCAAGAATTAGCTTAGTTTTCATTTTCAGTAAGTAGTTAGATTATGTTTCTTGCTTTCACTAGAAAAGAAATGTTAGTTAATAAAACTTTAGGTTCTCTTTGCAGATAGCATTTGGACACCAACCATAGATTAACAAATTATTAAATTAAATGAAGAGGATCAAAATCACCCTCTTTAAACCACACATATATAGATGTATCTAGGTCCAATTTTGTAATTAAACCACAATTTTAAAAGTAATGGATGCACCATGACCCCTCTATGTGTCGTATAGTTGATTTTGAATGTGCAAATGTTGAATAATGTGAAGGATAAGAAGGACCATGCCCCCAACCTTATTCTTGTGACTGTATATAAGTAGTTTGGAAGAGAAGGTATGAAGTATTCATGCCCCCTGTATATTGCTCTAAAATATGTCATTTATGTCTGAATATGTACTAGAAGTCTGTAAATAGTTATAATAATTGAAACTATTGTAATTTCTTGAGAATTTTCCCCTAGTCGAGAACATCCAGTAGGGGTCAAAACCATAGTATTTTATTGACATGAGTTGTACATTTTGAACCAATGTGAATTTTTACCACTTTTCTATATCTCTAACTATTTATGAGGATATGGAACCTATAAAAATATGTGTTTTTACTTTATAATATGTTTTTGTCTCCCGTAGGTTAAGAATAAACCCAATGAAATCCCCTTATTTTGTGGCATGTGTGATAAATCATTTGATTGCTTGGCTTAAACTAAATGATGTGTGCCCATGTCAAATAAGTCTGGTAATTTTCATTGGATCACATAGAATGCTACACCCTTAGTTCTAAGTCATATATCAAGCTATGGATGGCTGAATTATATCTAATAGAATCTCTTATCATGGAAAATCACATTCATTTATGCTTTCATATGCTTGGTAGGTTGGACTTGGAACTTTGCATATCATAATAGGGTGTGTGTGTGTGTGTGAGTTAGTAACTAGTATATGATCATCACATTGAGCACTTAAGTCTAATTTCTTGGTTTGGAGGTTACCCCATTGAAGTGGGTAAGTCATTCTACTTGCATATTGTGAAAATTTCTCTATATTTTGGTGTTATTTAGTGTTATAATGTTGTTTATATTTGGTTCTATCTAAGTAATTTCATTACAAGTGGTATTAAAGCTTTTATTTAGGCCAAAATAAGGTCAATACCCTAAATGTGAATATTTGGATATATCTCCAAATCTATTGTGAAGTTTTCTACAATTTATACATTAAAGTGGAAAAAGCAGTCAAGTAAGGTTCTCTCCAAATTTCAAGATTTTAAGACTTTTTTTTGCAAAATTTATATCCATTTTAGGGTTTTCATAAACTTACTCCATATAGGATGCAATTTTGGATTTTGTCTAGTTTTCTTATATTTTCATAAAGTGCTCTGAAACTTGTTTATCTCTTGTTTTTTTGTTTTTCTCTATTCAGTGAAAAACCATAAATAAATCCCAAACCATAAATTCCTACAACAATCCTTGTACCCCAAGACCTAAAACCTATATCATGATAGGAAGATCAACTAGAGCCCAAGTGAAGGGCCAAAACACTCCAAGAATGACTCCAAATTAGGAAAATATGGATTTTAAATATTTAGATTTTAGCATTGTTGGAAGAAAAATGGAATGAGAGGGGGTGAATCATTCCTTCAAAAAAATTAACTTTAATTACCATGTATTGACATTCATCATTCAATTATCCATCCATCATACATAACCATATATGAGCATATTAGATGTGTATTAACCATTCATAAGATCATAACACAAGAGAGAGAACAAAAGACACCAAATATAAGTGGGAAACCCTAAAGGGGAAGAAAACTCATTGAAACCCTTTCTTACATTACACAAAGTAAGGACTTGCAAGAATATTACACATCCTACTAGATTTGTTTAGTGAGACACCCACCCCACAAGGAGCACTAACCCCTAACCTTTGCTGATATAACTCGCAACAAAGGAATCATATGAATAATAATCATAGGAAGAGAATTTATAAAATAATGACCACTAAAAATACTATGTTCCCAAAACTGATTGTGTTCCATGTTCATCTTCAAACACACCAAACCCTTATCCAAACAAGTTCTCTGTAAAATGGCTCAATATCTCTTCTTCATGGGCTGGATATATAAATTTGAGTTTCACATTTTATCATATATCTATATTAGGTACACATACCTCTTCTATAATTTTTTCATGAACCCTTAACCCTCTTATTCAATCCCCTTTAGGTCACACTTTTCCTTTCTTACTCAAATAGTCACAAATGACTCATTTCACTAGGTTATATACCCAAAACTAGGTTATAACACCCTTGGGTCGGACATGACCAAGTAGGTCGGTCATCCCAACTCAAAATCATAATGATAATATCATATAAATCAACTCAAATGACCCAAGTATGTCAGAAGGGGTCAAGACATCATCATCAAGCACCAAGATGCTCAAACATGAACAAAATGCACTCTTCAAGCTCTAATGAATGGATCATGATCTTTAAAGGATTAAAATAACTTTTTAATGGATAAAAATCAATAAAAAAAACATATTTACATCCTTCAACAACCTTCAGCAATCACAATAACCTCTGCATCAGCTCTAAACATCATGAATTATGCCAAGAAGCAAGAAAACCCTACAAGGTCTTCAACACCTAGAAATTTAGTTCTGAAGAACAACCAACTTGGCATAGAAAAACTAATCATCATGACTTAATTAATATACCATTGGAAAGGTATATGATTTTAGTTTCCATGAAAACTCACTTTATCATCCATCTCATATTGGAAGACCTCCAAACAACTCAATCTCTACAACTACTCTAAACTGACTTCAAGACCCCAAAACTAGGTCTTCGAAACCAGATCTATTTCACATATAAAAACACCTTATATATATATATATATATATATATATATATAATATATATATATATATATATATATCATTATAAATTTCTCTGAGTATAATTTCTAAAATAACTCACTTTATCTTCTAAATCATAGTGGAAGGCCTTCAACCAAGCCAATCACTAAAACTACTCATTCAAGATTCTAGGGGTCAAGAACCAGTCTTGAGAAAAAATTGCTTCAACACCTCTAAACAAACTTTCAAGATCAATCATCACATGTAAGACATCAAGGAAATTTTTACCAACATGTAAAATCACTAGGAAGCATATTCCACGTGGAGAAATCTAACCCAACACACTTGTTTCAATCACCTTGTTGAGCAAGACAATTAGGGATTTCTAGGCCAATATATATTCAACTAAAAAACACTTCACAACATCAAACCAAGAACCTAATCATACCATATCATGTGTCAAACAAATATCCATGATCATCAAATGCATCAAAAATAAGCAAAATGATTAAACACAACTCAAACCATAAGATTGACATTTTAGCCCTCAAGGACAAAATTGGTAGGATCACTTGGAGGACTTGTATATTTATTTTTTTACATTGTAAATACCTGAAAATTTTCATTTATATTTATATAAACTCACAAGGATTCTGGAAAAATTTGGTTTTCTACCTGGAACCTCCATCGCACCCCTGAAACTGCAAAAACCCATAAAATTAAGGTTTTTCTCCTTCTTTGTGAAATAGCTAGAACATGAAACCACCACCAAAATTATCCTAAAGGAATATTATACAAGAAAATATCATCAAATTTCATTTTTAACATCATTTCAAGACTAAACAATTCAAATCTCTTAAGTCACTCTAGAAGGAGGGTTTTGTTAGGGTTTCAAAGCAACTTATCTTCTTAACGATTGTTCATAAAAAATTGATGATCAAACCAAATTATTATTTTTGAAAAACACTCTTAGATAAATGTAGAAATATCCCTCAAAACATCTGAGTCCCATGAAAAGTGTGTGTGAGTGGGTGAGCATCTGAAGTTCACAATTTGAGCTGGATTTTGCTTCTTCTCAACTCGGTTTTACCAAATATCACATAACTTGTAACTTATTCTTCACTTTGACCTGAAAATTTTCATAAAGAGTCATGATAACCTCCAATAACTGACCCAAGTCTCATCCATTCTCAAATAATTCTAAATATCTCTAACCAACATGACTTACTTGTGCCTACATGCCTTGTTCTCACTGTTACTGCTTCAAAGGACCTAAAAACCTCATAAAACCTCTTAATAATGACATAAAAATATTCATGAAGGGGAAAAAATAGATTTATATAGGGAAAAAATGATCTCCAATCTACTCTCATATTCAAATAGAAAACTCAAACATATATAGGAGAAACAATTCATATATACAAGGAGGTTGTTTCAACAACACTCCCTCTATACTTATTTATGTGAGTTTGGTTTAACAATAAAAACTCACACAACAATATTCTAAACTCAAATAAAATTATAGTTCACACTAATATTAATTTCCTAACATTTCACCCCTTAGTGTTAACATGGGAAGAAAGCACATCTCAAGAATTGGAAATAGAATCGTATGCCTCTGCATACTTTTAGGTCTACATACCGTTGGCTTGGATCTTGATTTTTTGGATCTTGTTGCACATGACCAATCTGATTCACCATAGTGAATCCCATATCATATGATCACATTTCCATCGATTCACCTACATATGTGAACTCAACAGTTCCTACTTTCACTTCTAGTGAACTCTCTATCACTGTTCGATCGATGTTAGAAGTACGACAATCGAAGAATCTCAACAGTTAGAGGATCATTCTAGTTCAGTTTCCCTCCTATACAACTATTCTCAGTATCCAAAATGCACATCCTCCTCGTTTCAATATTTTGCAAGGAATGTATAACGTGTATTATTTATGCACACACCACTCAAAGAAAACAACCAAAAATATTATTAAAATGTGCCACCAGTGCTATATGCAACCCCATCATTGGTGACTGATGAGAGGCATTGATTTCCCTCCATCCTCCATTGCCTCCAACCTCCAATCCCATGTTGTTACCTCATCCTGATTTGGATATGAAGCTCAACAATTTCCACATTGTGTTTATTTGTATAACTTCGCCCTCGTAATGTCAAATATTTTATTTTCCAAACTTTTGACTCTAACTCTTGACAATATAACTTTTAACGATACTAGACACAAAATAATGACTTATTACAAATTACCATTAAAGATTGGAATTAATGAAAAATTGACTAGAGACAATGAAACTTTGACTCTTTGAAAATCGATAACAATCATTTAACACAATGACCCTTTTTGCAATTTGATAACAAATGATGTAAACATGAATCACTTTTGAATTTTTGTACACATAATAAAAATATAGAAATACACCTTTTGACCTAAAAATACTTTATGACATTTACTCAAAACAATAACTAGGTTATGACTATGCCAAAGCTGGGAGCTGATCAGATCATGAGACTCAAGTGAAACTATAAGATAATATATAAAACATAACACCAATACTCTCAAATTTATTAACCTAGATTATCCCAAATCAGGTCAAAGCATAAGAACCACACCTATATGAAACCACATGAAATTTTCACCATGACGTGTCGAGTTTGTAGTTTGTTGGAGACGAGTTTTGATGCCCGATTTTGGCAATGTTGTTGAGGTCTGAATCTGGACAATGTACAGATCATATATTTTTTGTATAATTCATCCAAATGTCAATCGAGTAATAAAAATATCCAAACAGCTCCAACAAAATATCAACAATGAGTCAATGCAAGCCAATGTTAATGTAGAACAAATCAAACTCAAAGAGTGCCAAAAAATGATGTAGAATGCAAAATCCTATTTCATAGGGTGCAATCTAATGGAGAATATAGTACTCTAAATCATAAATATGGATGATAGAATCACATGTATATAAATAATAATTTAGAGGAGGAATTTACACTGATTGACGAAGCCTTCAAATGCACCTAGTAAAAGCCACTTCTATTTACTCATATTTAAAGCTATCGAGGGTGAGTGTTGGAATTCCAAAGTTTGATATATTTGTATCTAAATTATCATACATGGTGATGATAAAAATTCGACATGCACTGGTGCATTCAAAACATAGTAGAAGACTATAAATCAATGCAAGGTTTAAACATAAAGCTTCATGCATTGATTTTTGACAAAGATTTTAAAAATTGTCGAGATTCAAGGCTTTGAAAATACAAATAACAAACCTCTAGCTAGTCTTAGTATGATAGAGATTGATGAATAAATAACTTCAAATTGAATTTGGAGCAAAATTCATGACCTAGACATCAAAATGCATGACATGAAGGCATTTATCAATGACAAAAAAACATATTGCATCCAATCTCTCAATCTACATGGATCATCATCGTTCTAATATCAAATGAAGGGGAAACAATATTTACACTGGGAAAAAATGATCTTCGTTCTGCTCTCATATTCAAATAGAAAACTCATACATATATGGGAGAAAAAATGCCTATATTCAAGGAGGTTGTTTCAACAATACTCCCTCTATACTTATTTACGTGAGTTTTGTTTAACAACTAAAACTCACACAAAAATATTATAAACTTGCATATAATTATAGTTCATAATAATATTAATTTCCTAACACCTCATACACCTCATATTCAATTCCACAACACTCCTAACATGATTATAATTGACTTCCCTGCTTCATATCTCATGCTTCCATACCATTCACCATGCACTAGGTTTGGGAATAAGCCTACAATGACCACTTCATCCCATGACTCTTCATGAATGACCATGATGACATCATACAGACTCTTAGAAACATTTGACATGTCATACCAACCATTTTTAATCTCATGAAGACTTTATACCACCTTAGGAGGACTCATACTATGATCATGCCTACTAGACCATGCACCAAACACATCTGTAAACCATGTAACTTCACCCAAGAAACACTCACCAATACAATACTTCACCATGACACCCATTTACATCAATGGAATTTGACATAAGTGACAACACCTAGACATAATGGCCAACAATATCCCCCTTTGTCATTGATGGCATCCACCTTCAGAAACATTGATGGAAACCAACAAGACCAAACACCTACATGAATATTTTCCATGTTTTTGATGCTTCTCTCCCCCTTTGACATATATGAAGAAGGAAAAATTAAAACTAGACATGGAAAAAGACAACTCATAATGGCAACAATGCAATGGAAACAATGACTTACATGCATATAAGCTCCCTTTAGGATTGAAATCTATTTTTATTGTCTTCAACAACAACAAAAAGGATGCATATAAGCTTCCAAACATATCCCCCTGAGAGTGTATCCTCCATATTCTTCTTTATTCATGTTCTACAACTTCTTTTAGGTCTATATAATGCAAAATACACAAACTCTTCCTCTAATGTTGTCAAACCCACCTTTAGGACCAATGTCCCTAAAGAATTCCCTCAACCAAATAATTTCAAACTTCTCCATTCAGTTTATTCCCTCATACAATATGAAACAAATATTTTTCTCTCCCCCTAGGATCATACTATCTCCCTCTAACTAAAAATATAAAAATTTCAAGCACTTACCTTGGTTGAAGTCCTAAAGATGGATCTACTCATTTGTTACAATCCTAAAAAAATTCTTTAGAGATCTCTACCCTATTTTCATATGCAATACCCCCTAGAATCATTGCTACAAAGTTCACCAAATTGAATCATCTTTCATATATCCTACAGACATATTCTAGAAACAGATATAATCTTCATGCTTACATGAGTCAATAGATGCATGGCATACTAAAAAAACTTCCCTTCATTCTATGATAAACACTTATGATAATCCTCAGATCATGAGTCTGAGATACAAGTCAAAACATACCTTGAATCAAGACACATACAATCTCCATGTGAGACCATAATATAGATTAGGAGTAACATCCTTATTATCCTTCTTCTTACCATCACAAAATTTCTTGATTCTCTTCAATCTCAATTGTCAAACAACACTCCAGACCATAAGATCATTGATTTTATAGTCTTTTCTTATGACAGTCCTCTATTATAGTCATACTCAGCCTTGACACCCTTATTCTCTCTTGGAATCAGACTGTTCATAAACAGAGAGAAGTAAATACATCATGCATACCTTATTTATGATGACACCCTCTTAGATCCAACTCATACCTCCTTAAATAAATCTCTCCACCTCAAGATCCACTAGATAAATGTTACTGCAGATATTTTTACTTATTTCCCTGTTGATGCTTGCATCAATATAGTACCTTGACCACCTTTTACTCTTACTTAGAACAAATATTTGAGCTCTTCATGCTCTGAGTCACTTGTATCATCAACTAGAAGCACATCATACTTTTTCAACATACTTGAAACCATTGAATCATTCCAAAATCCATCCTCTCGACATTACTCTACTTTTTCTTTGATGGACTAACCTTAAGGACTTGTTCATACATTCTTAACAGTGCAAGAAACATATTTTCAAAGGAGCAACTTGAATCTTTAAAATAAAAACTTTTCATGAGTTCAAGCTGACTATACTAGGACAATATGTATCAACAACACAAAGATTCATCTGAAAACACTCACAAGTTGTGACAGCACAAACCTCAGACTGAAAGAACTTTATTTTTCTTGGACTAACTCATGAAATTTTCTCATCAATTTGACAATCCAAACCCTTGTTCAACAATAAAAAAAATATTGGAAGTAACCTTAAGACATAAAGGACTAAAACATTCCACTTATTGGATAAATAAGACTCAACCATACTTTGTTAATAACTTCAACCACAAGTACAAACTTTAGACCAAGAATACGAACAACCTTTTGATGGTGACACAAAATTCTAGATTAATGACGGAGCATAAATATTATACCTACTTCTGACACATAGATCAAATAAATTATGACAGAGACCACTCTTTTCATAGAAATACATGGTGAAATAAACAAGGGAAGACAACTCATACCTTGACATACCAGTAGACCTTCAAACCTTCTTGTAGAGAAAACCATTCATCTTAGACTTGTTAATTATCTTGTGAACTTCAACACACAATTTCAACTTGTCTACCTTCATGAACCTCAATCAATGTACACAAGATCTTGAACACTTATCCACCTGTAAGATCTGACATCCTTTCTCATTATCTCTCAAATCATAATGATTTCATAATATGTCTTATAATACATCTCAATCTATGATCTTTGAAGTCTTCATGCTTTTCCAAGTCTTTTCAACTTTTTCTATCTTAGATACAATATTCTTAGGTATATTACAAACTTAAGTAGGTCTCATAGTCTTACTCTAAGCCAATAGAAACTTTCAATTAGTCCTAATGCTTAAAAATTTCATGTTATCTCTATAGACCTGTCTTGGCTCCTTCTTACACTTGTCAACATTCATGTGATCAATTTTCCAAAAAGAAAATAAATACTCATTGAGAAACTCATACCTTGATTGAGTGAATGATGAACCTTGATGCTCTCTTGGGGAATCCATACCTTTCTTCGCTTACAACCAATTATAATGACCTTAAACTTCTACATATGTCCTTAAACTTAAAGTGTTAGTACAGTTTTCCATATCATCTTCACTTAACCTTGTTTCAAACAAACTGATTTAGTTTTCATGAATTGACATCGTTTCCACAAAACACTCTTAGATTATTTTATACCTCATTTCAATGGTTAGGTTTTCATTACATACCACTTATTCCATTATAGGTTCTAAAATATCCTCAAACTCTACTTCTAGGTCATCAACATCTCCTTCATCCTTTTTGGGGCCACATATATCAAGAACACCTTAAAGGCCAACTTTGTCTTCTTCATAGGAATCCTTGTTGGAAAAATCAGATGTAAATTTAGAAAATGGAGTGAAAACACCAAGAACATTATCCCAAATTTCAAACCCTAAGGGTTTCAAACATGCTCTTATCCTAATGTAAGAGGATTGAATTCAACTTGATCCTGATTGTTTTCCATACCTGTGATTCAAGAGGATCTTCTTCAAGTTTTCAAATTTGCTTCATTAAGACTAGCTATGATACCAATTGTTTGAATCACAATGGAATTAGAGAAGGGGCTATTAGTCCTTCAAAAACTTTAACTTCAATTACCATGGTTAGCATTCCTCATGCAATTAGCCATCCATCATACATAACCATACATGAGCATATTAGATGTGTATTAACCATTCACAAGATCATAAAAAAAGAGAGAGATAATAAAAGACACCAAATATAAGTGAGAAACTCTTAAGGGGAAGAAAACCCACTAAAATCATTACTTATATTACATAAAGTAAGGACTTGCAAGAATATTACACATCATGCATGATTTGTTTAACGGGGCACCCACCCCACAAGGAGCACCAACCCATAACCTTTGCTGATATGACTCACAATAAAGGACTCCTATGAATATTGATCATCACAAGATATTTAATAAAATAATTAACATTGAAAATATGTTGATCCCATAGCTGATTGTGATCCAATTTCAGCTCCAAACACAACAAATCCTCATCACAACAAGCTCTCTCCAAACTCGGTCAATCTCTCTTATTTATGGGCTGAATATATAAATTTTAATTTCACATCTGATAATATATATTTATCAAGTTCTCATACCTCTTATATTATTTTTACATGACCCCTTAACCCTCTTCTCCAATCCCTTTTAGGTTGCACTTTTCCTCTCTTACTCAACTAGTCACAAATGACTCATTTCACTAGCTTATATACCCAACACTAGATTATAACACCCCTGGGTCAGCCATGACCAAGTATTTCGGTCATTCCAAATCAAAAACATAAAAATAATATCATATAAATCAACTCAAATGACCCAATTAGGTCGTTTGGGGTCAAGACATCATCATCAAGCACATAGATGATCAAACATGCTCAAAATGCACTCTCCAAGCTCTATCAAATGGATCATGATCTTCAAAAGCATAAAATAAATTTTTCATGCATCAAAAATCATCACACAACATAGATAAGTCCTTTAAAAACCTTAAAAATTCCCAAAAAAATCTTCATCATCTCTAAACATCCTGAAGCATGCCAAGAAGCAAACAAACCATACAAGGTCTTTAGAACCTGTAAATTTAGTCCTGAAGAACGACCAACTTGACATAGAAAAATTATCATAATGACTCAATTAATATAAAATTAGAAATTTATCTGAGTATATTTTCCATACAAAACTCACTTTATCTTCCAACTCATAGTGGAAGACCTCCAAACAACTCACTCTTTGCAAATGCTCCAAACTGGCTTCAAGACCCAAAAACTAGGTCTTCAAAATATAGTTGGTTCACCTATCAAAACATGTCATCAAGTAGCAATACATATATCAATTTTAATTTCTCTAAATATAATTTTTAGAAAAACTCACTTTATCTTCCAACTCATAGTGGAAGGCCTTTAACACAACCAATCTCTGAAACTTCTCATTCAGGCTTCTAGGGCTCAAGAACCAGTCTTGAGAGAAAATCTCAAGTCATCAAGTAGCAACACATCCAAACCAAATTAAAATCTCAACCATCACATGGGACACATAAATTAAATTTGTAATTTTATTTACAAGAAATAAGAAGCATATGCCACATGTCGAGAAATCTAACCCAACACACTTGTTTCAATCACCTTCTTGAACAAGCCAACTAGGAATTTATAGGCCAATAGGTCTTCAACTAAAAACCACTTCACAAAATAGAAAAAATCACTTGAGAACATCATATAATGTGTCAAAAAACTATCCATTACCATCATATGCATCAATAACAAGCAAAATTATCAAACACGACTCAAACCACAAGAGTAGCAGTTTAGCCCTTAAGCCCAAAATAGGTAGGCTCAATATGATGACCTGTAAATTTTATTTTCTCAATTTTACCTACCTAAAAAAATTTATGGATATTTATATAAATTCAAAATTATTTTGGAACAATTTGGTTTTTAACCTAGAACCTCCATCTCAGCCTTGAAATTGTAAAAACCCAGAAAAGTAGGGCTCTCTCTCTCTCTCTCTCTCTCTCTCTCTCTCTCTCTCTCTCTCTCTCTCTCTCTCTCTCTCTCTCTCTCTCTCTCTCTTCCTAAAATATCTAGAACATGAAACCACCACCAAAATGATCTTGGAGGAATCCTATAAAATCCCAAATCATATAATTTTATTTCCATCATAATTTTAAGACCAAAAAATTCAAATATCTCAAGTTTCTCTAGAAGGAGGGTTTTGTTAGGGCTTCAATGTAACTTATCTTCTTAATGATTGTTCATAAAAACTTGATGATCAAACCACCTCATTATTTTTGGAAAAAACTCTTATAAAAGTTTTAAAACATCCCCCAAAACAAATTTGTCCCATGAAAAGTGTGTGTGAGTGGGTGAGCATCTGAAGTTCACAATTCGAGCTAGATTTTGCTTCTTCTCAACTCGATTTTACCAAAAATCACATAAATTGCCATTTATTCTTCACTTTGACATGAAAATTTTCATGAAGCATAATTATAACCTCCTATAACTGAACCAAGTCTCATCCATTATCAAATACTTCTACATGTATCCAACCACAATGATTTATATGTACATAGATGTCTTTTTCTCACTATTATTTCTTCCAAAGAGCTATAAACCTCATCAATCCTCTAAATACTAATGTAAAAATCCTTATACATCTCATATTCACTACCAAAACACTCCTACCATGCTTTTACTTGACTTACCTACTCCATATAGCATGCTTCCATACAATTCACCATGCACTAGATCTAGGAATAGGCCTAGACTAACCACATCACCCCATGAATCTTCATGAACTAGCCATGGTGACCTCATACAGACTCTTAGACACCTTTGAAACATCATACCAACCATGTTTAACATCATTAAGACCTTATAACACCTTATGATGAATCATACTATAATCATGCCTACTAGACCATGCACCAAACACATATGAACACCGTGAAACTTGAGGAAAATGTTAATAATTTGGCGAACAAGGATAACCTTCAAGCGTTGGAGGGTAACCTCAACAATGTGAAGGATGAGTTTTGTAATAGATTTAACTTAATGAAGGATGAAATGATGATAGAAATATAAAATGGATTACACATAATGAAGGGTAAAATGAATATGGAATTTGAATCATTGAGGAAGGATTTATTGCAGATTATCTCATTCATAAAGTCTGAAAATAATTTCCATTCAATTAACATGGGATCCTAAATAAATATATTCTTAGATTAAAACCACACCAACCAAGGTTGATCCTCTACTTAACCTTTTGGATCTTGTATCCATTGGCATAACATTATTCCAAAAGTGAAAATACATAATTTCAATGGGAATGATCTAATCACTTAAATCAACCAAATGGGATTTTTTTGCATCAAGACCCTATTGGCTAGAAGGTGGTAATGGAATGATTGTATCTAGAACTAGAATAGTTTATTTGGTATAGATAAATGTGTGAGAAAAATTAAACTTAGGGTCTTCTTTGATGTTCACTAATGAGCTCCAGACTCAATATAGTAATAGTGTTATAGAGAAAGTGATTTTATCCAGATAGCCAAGCTATGATGGACATGGAAAATCAAGGATTATATTGAGAAATTTCAAAATCTACTCTTACAATTGGATGATATATCATAGGATAATATAAATGATTTTTTATTGGGTGGAATCAAGGATAAAATACAAATTAATTTTCACCTTATTAATATGGGTTTGATATCATACTCCATGATAGTTTCTCCTCATGTAGAGGAAATAGATCTAGTAAAATGGAGGGTTATCTCTACACAAGTAACACATAATTCCAACACCATCATTTCCCCAACTGACATGATTGAATAAAAAATTTAAGATAAGTGGGAATTTTTTTTATGTTATAGCTATGATAACAAGTGAAGCAAGGGACATTAACACTATAAGACGAAAATATTCTACATTGAGAGTCATAATGAGGAAGAAGATAAGGAGGAAGTAGCTAGTGAGGAGGAAGAGGTTTCTAAGATAAAGGATAAATAATCTAAACCAACTATCTCTTGTCATTCCATTTAAGTAATTCACACCCAAAATACCCTCAAGATTTTTTGGGTTTGTGAAGAAAAAAAGGGTGATCGTAATAATTGACTCTAGAAGTGCTCACAACTTTATCAATCATAAGTTGGCCTTATGCTTAAATTGTTTCATTTATCTAGCCCCAAAGTTTCATGTCATGGTTGTAGATGGAGGTAAAGTTGTTTTTTTTTTTAAATTGACATAATATTAAGCTATCTATGAGAGATTACTTGTTATAAGGCCCCATGTATCCCATTTTAATGGGGATGCAGACATTGTGTTATGGGACCAATGGCTTCTTGCCTTGGGAACTATTGAGATGAACTTAAAGGATTTGTTCATGAGGTTCCATTATGAAGATATGACTTTTAAGATGTGTTAGATGAAGGAAAAAGTTCCATATTTGGTAATTTCTCATCAAATGCAGAAAATGCTTAAGAAGGGTGCATATGGGTTTGTACCACAACTATTCTCACTAGAAGCTTAACCATCAAAAGGTCTTATAATATCAAATATATAGGTAATTATCAATGAGCACTTAGTGTTTTTTTGGATATGTCAAAAGGGTTACCTCCCAAAAGAGATCATGATCATGTTGTTCAGCTAGTACCAAGCATCCAACCACCCAAATTTCACCTTATCAATACCCTTATCTACAAAATAGTGAGATTGAAAATATGGTACAAGATACTCTTGAAGAATGTATTATTCACCATAGTCATAATGCTCATTATTCTTCAATGGTGATGGTATGAAATAAGTATAAAGGTTTGTGCATCTTTTTAAACTACAAGGAGCTCAAAAAATACATGGTAAAATATAATTTTCCTATTCATGTCATTAAGGATTTTCTTCATGAGTTACATGAAGTTGTTTATTTTACAAAATTATATCTTCAATGAGAATATCATCAAATCAAAAATTTTGATGAATATTTTCATAAAACAACATTTAGGATGCATGAGGGCCATTATGAATTTCTAGTAATACCTTTTGGCCTTAAAATGTACCCTCTACATTCCAAAGTTTGATGAAATAAATATTTAGTCCATTTATATGAAATTTTGTCCTAGTATTATTTATTGATATCTTAATCTACAACAAGACATGTGAGGAACACTTGCGTCAGGGTAAATTTTAGAGGTGAATATTCATGAAAAGGAGAATATAAGGGATTTTGAATTTTGAATATGGAGAATTTTGTACTATAGTACAGTAGTGTGTTTTCTAAAATTTTACGAGACCTAAAAACATTTGAATATAATTTCACCTATGTATTTCTGCCAAGGGCCGACTAAAGTTAGTTCATTCACCTTCATGTTATAACATTCTAATATATATATGACTAATTTTCCATAGTATAGTCCTATTTTTTACATTATAAGTGTGTGAATACTGAATAATCTGAAATTATAATACCATAAGCTGAAGGATTCACGAAAAAGTGAGAGACTCAAGAGGTAAGTGAAATGTATCAGTGTTACAAGCTGACAAGTCAAATGTATAAATGTTACTAGCCGGCAACATGTATCAGTGTTATAGGCCAGTAACAAATATATGTGTTACTAAAGGAAAACAGATATATCTGTTACCATCTGGTAACAAATATGCATGTTACTATCCATTAACAGATATATGTTGTCTATTGGTAACAAATATATGTTTCCGTTTGGTAACATATATATGTGTCGTCATACGGTAACAGATACATGTTGTCAGTCGGTAACACGTATATGTGTTGTCAGCTAGTAATAGATATATGTGTTACCGGCTAGTACCAGTTATCCATATTTTCACCTGGTAACTATGTGTTTTGAAGCCTTCCTACATATTCCTTTTCCATTCGAGTACTTGGTTGTGTTGGCTTGTGTTTGGGTAAAGCTTTGTTGCCATCGGTATTTGAAATTTATATGTTTTTGTCACATGTGCAGACTTCAAAATCATCCATTCAATGGCCCCTGTTATACATGGTAAAATAACTCAACTTCAAGGAAAAAGAAAACGTAATATGGACATTTCAAAATATTTCAGTCAACCAGAAGTAACCCTAGTGGTGAGAGGTAAGAAAACCAATTTCTACTATGATAATGTTACTTTAATTTTTTGATTTACTTAGGGAAGTTGTAAGCAAACCAATCTCTCTCAAATGTAAAAAACCATAGTAGTGACCTCACTCTAGATGAAATTTCCAATCACCAAAGTATTCTAGTTCAAATTGACAGTACTAATAATCCCATTTCCCATCCAAATAAAACATCTAATAAACATTTCATAAATTCACATCAGAAACATAAGAGTGGAAAATGGACTATAGGAAGGATTTATAAATTTGAATGGTAAGCAAAATATCCATTCATTGAACCTGATAATAGTACTAATACTCCTACAAAATATAGATGTACTATCTATAGTTGGAAACTTTGTAGAGACCACAAAATGCAATTGAAATTGGATATAATAGAGAAGCATTGTGGGAAGATATATGAGTCTAAAAATCAAGATGATGGAACAATTATAAAAACAAGTAGAAGGAAAATTGAGGAATATTGTTTGCATATGAGATATATGGCAGAATATGATAATCATCATAAACATATTCAGGACCTTGGTGAGAAAGGGGGACTATAAAGGCTATATTTGAAAAAGCTACTGATGTAAGTCTTCAGGAAAAACTCATTCAATTCATAACAATATTTCACATTTTAAAAAATGGCAAATCAATTTCAGATATGATTAATTATAAGAAATTTTATCAATCTAATGGATTTCCAAATATTCCAACAACACACTAGTCAAATACCAGTACATGGGAGATGGAAAACTGTATGGGAGAAATAGAAATCATTGATTTGAGAGATAAGGTAAAAAATGAAAATTTTATCACTTTGTCGCTTAATGAGGTCACATTAGTAGCTAATACATCTTGGGTGTGCATGCATGTCTACACTTTAGGTTTCAGTAACCATTTCATGGAAAATCATCTATTAAATATGCACAAAATGACAGAGAAATTCAATTCTGAGAACATTTACAAAATTATTATTCAAATTTTGAAGGAAATAGCACATATGGATTATCATTCCATCTCTGCAAATCTGATTTGTGTAGGATCTGATGGCATTTCTATCATGCAAGGTCACAAAATTGGACTTTATATCCATCTGCAAATAAGAGTAACCCCTTACATGATACATATTCACTGTATGGCTCACCAAATGAATTTGGATTACAAGATTGTAAGTAATTTTGAAAACGTTGTTAAGGTGGAGGAGCTGATATGGGACTTGCACTCATTTATGTCAAGCCATCCTAAAGTATTTCTAGAGTTT
This sequence comes from Taxus chinensis, assembly GCA_019776745.2. Classification (NCBI taxonomy): domain Eukaryota; kingdom Viridiplantae; phylum Streptophyta; class Pinopsida; order Cupressales; family Taxaceae; genus Taxus; species Taxus chinensis. The sequence continues at coordinate 223,705,202 of CM034154.1, forward strand.
CAAATATTTTCTGTTGGAATAAAAAATGGTAAAAAGTTGTTAAAAGATGTTGACACGAGATGGATATCATTGTATGAACCAACTTGCATGATTTTTGAGGAATACAAGTCCTTACCAGGGTATATGTTCAAACATCGAAGACAAGTGGACAAGGCTAAAGATCTGCTGTATCACTTGACTGATATAGAGACATTATTAACTTTATGTGGTGTTTTGACAATGCTGAAGGAAATAAACAGCTTGGTGAAACATGCTCAGGAACGGTCCATATACATTGTTATTTTTCTAAAATTAAAAAGACAAGTATGTATGATTTTAGATACCTTGTATATCACCCAAGATTAGATTCAAAATCCATTTTTTAGCAACTTCAAGTTTTTGACAGACACCAAAGATGTGAATAACTATTTAAAGTTCAATATCAGTGGTCATCTGTGTATTTCTGTTAATGGGAAAAATATTAAAATGCACACTTTATACAAAGATACTTATGTAGTAGGTTCTGAACTTGAGGAAGTACCTGTCACGAGTTGTCTTTTTGATGTTGTAGTTTCTGATGTACGTAAAAATTTGATGAAAATATCTGAAACATTATCTTCTGAGATCAAAGAAAGCTTTAAAAACAGTGATCTGTTGGAGGTGATGGGAGTTGTAAATCCCATTTTCTGGAACTCGATGATTGATGAAGAACAAATAAATACAAACTTTGGGAAATCCATTACTGCACTTATGGAATAGTTTTGCAAATCTTCACATGTTGATGGAGGGAAATTAAATGGTATATTGGATAGAAAATTACTCATATCCTAGTCACAACATTTTGGATTTACAATGTCTTATCAATATAAGCTTATAGATGACCCAACAGAAATGGGAGTTATCACGCTATTGTGGAGAAGGATGTATCATAATAGCATTCTAAGAGAAACTATAAGTGAATACTTCAAACTATATGAACTCATACAGATAATGATTATTGGATTTTTTGAAGATAAAAGGGTATTTAGTGCACTTTTATTTTTCACATAAAAATTTCACAACAGATTGGAAAAGAATTTGGAAACTTGTTTGAGAATCTATGTTTCAAGAAATACGGTGGACACATTTCCATATGAAAGATCACTTGCTACGTGGACATATATTGCAGACCGCAGACATGTTAATCAGTTAGTGAACAATGAATTCTCTAATAATGGTGAAATTGACTTGGACTCTGCTAGACAAGAAACTACACCATATATAAGAAGTGATGAAGGACCATCCAGGATAGGGTTGTTCCAGTTACTAGACAGTTGATTGTATTCATTTTCTGAAATATAAATTATTACCTGATATTTTTTCATTCATATATATTGGGCATATAATGTTTGGAAATTGTTTAATCCCTTCTATATATTTAATAATATTTGAACTTTGCAAATAAAAAATGGTAAACAGTTCATATTTGTGCAATATGTAAATTGGATGATGTAATAATATTAAATTTTGTTACTAATAAAGTATGTTCATTAGCTGATTTCTCACTTTCAATTCCACATACACAATTGTTGGCAAATATCTTATAAATTATAATTAATATATGATATACAAGTAACAACATCATGATTATTAGGATTAATAAAAAAAACATGGCAGTATACAAACACATCATTTGATCCATCATTATTGGAGATAATATTTACATGAGGAATCAAGAATCAATTGATAATTATAAAGATTGACAACAACATGCACATGCAACTTTCACGAAAAAAGTTTTAATTATTGATTTCATTCATTTTTGAAACTAAATTGAAGAATGTAAATCTAGATTCCCTAATCAATGTGTACTATTCTAATACTGTAGAATCTTACAAAAATAAACGACTAGAGTTTTAATTCGACAACACCCATGACAGAAATAAATAGATCAATAAATAACAATTTCACATAAAGATAATTGTTGATGCAGACTCACAGCACCCCTGGATGTAGATCAGGCTTCTAGGTTGATCACTCTAGCATCCAGTGTGATTTCACAACATGGAATACCTCTATAATCATATAGCTATATAACTTCGTGATTATTAGAGAGGGATCTCCAAATCAGAGGCTAGTTCCTCCTCCTAAACTACCTGCCACAAGCTAGAATTCCAGTGCAGGTAAGCTAATTTATCAACCTATTCTCACCATGCCAAGGAGACAAACCTTTTCACAGAGAAAAGGGAAAAATTACAACAAAAGCCTACACTAAAACGGTGATACACCAGAGAAGGAGAATTGCTTTTTGAACAGTCTATCAAAACTGCCATGGAACAAGGAGAGGTGAGCAATGGGAAGGATGGATAGTTACACATCACAAACCCAAGGATAGATTTCACACAGGAAATGTCCCAAAACTCCATGAACACAGCTCCAGACCTGTAATGAACATTAGAACATGCCGAAAATACTCTACAATGAAGTAGAGGCAAGCACGATAATTTTGGAAAAGGTCAATGAGCAAGGGGATCGGAAAAATACCCTAATCACAAGATTTTTAATGTTTTTTAGGGGTTGCTGGGGCCTAGGCTGGAAAAATCATTCCAATAGTAAAAGGTAAAAATAGCCATTATAGGACCAGGGGTAGGACACTTCATGGAAGACTCACATTTTTCAAAGATATAATCAAGAAACAATACCGGTCGATCCCTGGGCAAAGCAGAATAGACGAAGTAATTTGCCTATCAAGTTGAGCCGGGGAAGTTCCCTCCTGTAACCATGCATAGGAAGACCCTGAGAGTGGAGGAATATTTGCAGGAACTTTATCAAGAGATGCAATGATCGATACTACCTAGATGGGTTTTGTCATATCCTCCTCTGGCGGTAGGTACCAACCGCATTCGATACTTGGACCAAAAGTGGTGAACTATATGTTGACGATTTTTCATAAGATATTTTTTCGATTTTCCATTTTAGAGGGCAGAGGCTGAAGACGTATCCAGTTGATAGTTTGCTATAGATGGTCGTAATGCTTTTGACGCGACATTCAACCTTGCATCTTATGAGCTCCCATGGTCAAAACCGTTATGGACATCTAAATACTACGCCAGGTCTGCAAAAACACTTGTTTGTCAGGCACGTCACAAATCTTTGCATGCACGGTAATATGCGCCTGGAGGACGCATTGCGTCATGTGTGTTGGACATCCCTTTATGTGGATGAACACATTTGGGTCATGAGCTTTTTTTCTTGACACTATGTGCGTTGCAACATTGAGGTCTGTGAGCTAAGGGCGCATTACCCAGACCTCAGTGACACTTGTTAAATTATGGTAACTTTTTGCAAAACTTGCGCATACATCTTATACTATGTCAATACTACATGTCCGTGTAGCCATTTCTATGCAGCCATCAGGGTGCATCATTTACCCTGTCGACAGCCATTTCTGTGTGCCACGTTCAATGCAACAACCATAAATTCTACGTGTCACTGAGGTCTATTGATCGTGCCATCTTCTAGCGCTCAAGGGCGCATCGTTAACCCTGTAATTTGTATTTTCTGTCGCCACTTTTGAGGTCTCTTGACGTGCATACCCCACAAATAGGTCTGTCAGACACTCACGTGAAATGAGGATTATTTGATGTGTAATTAGGGGCGCATGACCTAGCTGACAGGTAGTTGACACACAAGGAGGTACACTTATCCTAGATAGTTTAGAATCAGACCGAGAAGCTTTGAGATAAAGATGATTTCTTGATAAATTCGACACGTGAGATTTGCATTGGTTATATCGACTGACCAAGGAATGTAGGGTCAAGAAATGCAGACAACAGGATAATGTTTTCAGAATGTCACAGCATTGATAATCCAATTTCATTGATCACAATTTCAAAAGCACAATTTTTTTCTTTTAGGTTGTCATTGCTAATCCATATAATTTTGTAAGTCATTGTTCAGATGAGGTCTTATTGACACGCATTCAATGCTTAAAATATTTTGACGCGCGACAGCTAGAATCTGGCCCGTCTTAGCGAATCTGCAGGGAATGGGTATTGCAACCCACTTGTATCAATAAAAAAAAAATTCACATGAGATCTCATCATTAAAAGATCAATAATTTCTCATAAAGATAATGTTTTCAAATTGTATTTGTCAGAGTAAAATTCTACATACATCAATAGTAACATAGATAATAGTATTCATATTCAAGCTAAGTGACCCCCGCTTGTCCTTGACCAAATTCAACAACATCTACAACTTTATCACTATCTCGGATTACACCAGACTCTACTAATTCCTTTTCCGTAGCCTTAATGTTTTCTAATTTTCTTGGTCTTCCCTAGCTACATCTCCTGCTGAAAGGATAGAAGGATCCTCATCTAGTTTTTTTCTTCATAAGAATTTCTAGATCCATATGATGCTCCTTGATAATCCTCTGCAAAGTATTGTTTTGCTTGTTTAGCAGAACACGTTTTTCTCTAAAACCAATAGCCCCTTTGGACACTTTCTTTCACTTTTCTTGCAGGTTCTCCTCCAATAGTTGCACCTCTGTTCCTCAAAGTCTAGTATTTTAGTATTTGCAATAAGATTAAAAACTAACACATAATTATTATTTAGAATAAGATAAAGAATATATATATGTAACAATCTAAAAAAAAGTTAGAACTTACCATGGCCAAGTATTTCTTTACATTAGCAATACTGACAAGATTATTTTCACGATTCCACTTATTGTAGTATGATTGTGCCTCCGAATTCAAATTAGCCAATCTATTCAACATTATTTTCAAAACTTATTGTTGTAAACATTTTCGGTGACTACATTTCCTTTTTGTGCTTGAGCAAGAATACTATCAATCACCAATGGTTGATTTCTAACCAATAAAAACAGTTGTTCTCTATTTTCAAATTTATGTTATCTATCATTAATTTCTTTTATCAGATATTTCACTCTGATCTCCCACCTCTTCATCTCCTTAAGGTTAAGAATAAAAAATTTCATGACAAGGGTTGTAGCATTATCTAACACAAGGATCTCAAGTGAAAATATGGTCTTTGCATCATCATTTGTTCCCTATGATGCACAGTTGTGGAAGGAGGATTTGAAGATCCTACCAACTGTGGCATTTGACTTACGAACAGATTGCATCAGATCCTCAACATTCCTCCCTGACGATTTGCATCTCATAATAGTTGTCCAACCCAAGAAACTCCTCATCCATATCTATATTGTTTAGAACAAAAATTTCTCGTGGCACGTCTGCACGCCCTCAACATTAAAATTGGGGAAATCAATTTATTGTCATATTTTGAGTTCCCTTACTCATAGTCATTAAAATGTTAGGGAGCATAAAATTTTTTCCCTTAACATAAGCATACTGATGGAGGAAAAAGGGGAGGTTCAAGCCAGGAATTGATGCACTCATTTTTGTGGTGAGATGGAGTCAGAGCATAGGTGGTGGTAGTAGGCGTGGGCCAGAAGGATGAATTTCAGATTGTAAAATATCTTTCAAGGATATATACTTTAACAATGTAAGATGTAACTACCAGTATCAGTAATCAATATGTTAAAAATTTAAAATTAAAATGACAAACAAGTGAACAAGTAATAATTTTTTACATTTTGAAAGTTATCTGTAGTCAATAGACTCTTCATGTGGAAATGGGTGGAAAGGTGGTGGTGGCACATGGGCCCTATTACGGCATCGGTAAATCCAAAACATTTATGAAACAATTTTAAATATGTTGATAAATTCATAAAAAGAAATTCAAACCACAAATATAAATAAAGTTTAAGTCATTATTTTTTAGTTGCTTTGTACCAGAACTTGAAATGTGTGGTGGTCGGTTATTGTAGCATACTGAATCTATTTTTAATCATGTATGTACCTCAAGTATGTATGTGGTGTCTACTACAACATGAGAAGTACTCTCTCCGAGGTGACGTATATATGCCATAAAATGTTGCATATTACAATAATATTAATGAAATTAGAAATATGACATTGTAGAAAATCAGAGATTTAGATTATCTATATCATTACTTTGTAAAATAATTAAATAAAATTGAAACGATTGATCATTGTTTAGAATTTAAAACTTAAAACTTTAATTTTGCTATTGATTAGATAGCAAGCTATAGAATGCACATTCTACTTCTCTCCTGGCTATGGGACTCGGGTCGAGAGTGATGAATCGAAAGAATCACACATCCATTTATCTACTCTTGACTCTTTAGCCACAGAGTCACCAAAATCAGAGACATCAATTGTATTGTTTTCACCAGAACCCTCAGGTCCAACAAAGTTATGTGAGAAAACTACCTTGTGACGTAATTCCAGTGTTATCACTTTCTTTGACCTCATCATTCATATTCGTTCAAAATAGAACTATGGATTACATATTTAAAATACAAGAATTTATTTCACAATGATTTTATTTTTGAAAGGAATCAAGATTAAATGTTTTTAAAACAAAATACTCACCAACTTTTGGTCAATAGGCACTTCCATGTTTTTCCATAATCTTGTGAAGAGCAGTTGGAATATCTATTCAATCGATTCCATTAAAAACCCTCATAATATAAAGCAACAACATAATAATAAGAACACATAACTACAGTAGGATTGTGTTTTTCCTTGTAAAGATCAGAACGAATATTTGATGCTAGATATGTGCATGAATTGAATCTAATGCTACCGATAATGGTTTGAATAAGGTAGTGAATTTCCCACTGAGGAATGTCGGCGTATCTTCCCTATAACACTATACAAAGACTAGAAAGGAATTCCACCATAGCCATGAGAAGGGGGTCTTTGATAGATTGAGAGTTAGTTCCTCTTTTTGTTCGGATTATTTACCTCAACCTCAACAGATAGATTGTAATGAGACTCTATAAATTATTTTTTTCTCGTCAAGGAGAATGGCTTTAGAGGTTACAGGAAATTCATTTTGATGGGGCAGGTTTGTTATACGATGAATGTATTTAGGGGTTATTTTGATGATAAATTCATGGGAGGGTAATTGAAATACGAATGTGTCATCAAAATGATTATAAAATTCCATTAGATTATTTAATAATGTGTGGTCTATTAGATACTGGGGTATGTAAATAATACCATGGAACCCTGAGCTAAAAATCCAACTGAATTAGATAAATATTTGAGGGTCTTGGATTAGTTGTAGCAACTGGGTATATAAAATGTTTTGGTAAACATACAGAGTCGATTTAATGGTTTTTTTCCTAGGGGCCATTATTCTTGAACATTGAAAATTGATTGCTTGATAAAAGAAGTGGTTTGCAAATTGCATATTAAGATACATGTTTATGATGATAGATGTGCCTTCTTCTTGAATCTTTATGATTGATTTCTACCCTAATAGTGGAAGACTGGAAGAAAATGAGAAGCTTGGAACTCTCTAAAAAACTCTATCTCATAGAAACCTGCAGGTGAAAATGAGACAAAATGAATGGGGATGGCTATATATATAGGAGAGGAAAGTGCATTAAATGAGGAAGGAAAGCCACTCATGTAATATTAAATGATAGATACACTTCATTGTTACCATACGGGGACACCAAACACACGTTACGAGAAAATAATTCTGGCATTGTTACCGATCTTCAACACTAATTTGTGTTACCGTCCGGTAATGCCAATCACACGTTACCAACCGGCAACACCACATAATGTGAATGTTCGACAACACTTGTCAATGTTACCAGTCGATAACACTTTTCAATATTACCATCCAACAACACCGGCAAGTGTTACCAGCCAGTAACACTGCCAAGTAGTGTCGGCCAGTAACACTAAAAAGTGTTGTCGATCTGTAACACTGAAAAGTGTTGTCAATTGTTAACACTAGCAAGTGTTACTGGTCGACAACACTTTTCAGTGTTACCAGCTGACAACACTTTTCAATCTTATCGGCCGATACCACTTTTTACAGAAAGTATTACCAACCGACAACACTTTCCAGTGTTACCAACTGACAACACTTTTCAGTGTTACCGGATGACAACACTTTTCAGTGTTACCAGATGACACCACTTTGCAGTGTTCCCGGCCGGTAACACTTTCCAGCGTTGTCAACCGGTAACACTAAAAATTGATGTCGGTCAGTAACACTTGCCATTGTTACCATATGAAAACACTTTTTTGGTGTTTCCGGCTAGCAACACTGGCAAGTGTTACCGGCCAGTAGCACAAAGGGTGTTTTTGCTATTGTCATTCAGACTTTTAGTAAAAAAAACAACAGTCTACCATTTTTTGGAAAACATATTCCTTTCACCGCCATCGCAAGACCCGTTTTCACACTTTCTCCTACAACACAAATGGATTTTCATTGGATTCACCATCCATTATATAATATTTTTTTGGGATGGGGGTCTTAAAATGAACCCTAACTTGCGTCATGTCAATCAGATTCTTGACACTCTTGAACAACAACACCTTTATGCCAAGACATCCAAGTGTGCTTTTAGATCATGGAGGTAGAGTACTTGGGTCATGTAATTTTTCATGAAGGTGTAAAATAGGATCTTCACAGGATTCAGGCCATGGTGAATTGAAAGATACCTAAAAACCTCAGGGGATTCCTAGGATTACAGGTTAGTATCACATATTTTTGAATAATTATGGAAGACTCACATCACCACTCACATATTTATTTAATAAAGACTATTTTCATTATAATGAGGAAAGAACTTGGGAATTTGAAACTAAATAAGGCCATGTATACCACTCTAGTTCATACTACCCCAAATTTCTCCAAAACCTTCATTGTTGAATGTAATGCTTTGGGGTGTGGAATAGGTGTAGTACTCATATAAGAGGGTTGTTGCATCAAATTTGAGAGTCTTCAACTCAAAGTTAATAAACTATAAAAAAACAACTTATGAGAAGGAAATGATGGTTATTTTTAAAGTAAACAAATAATGGAGGCAATTTTTGATGGTTTGTCACTTCAAGGTGAATATAGATCATGACAACTTGAAATAATTCTTGGAGAAAAAAATATTATCTAAATAACAAAAAAAAAGGGTCTCAAATATTTTGGCATATTGATTTGAGATCATTTACAATAAAGGAAAGGAAAATGTGGTAACTTATGCACTATTTAGGAGAGATTATTACATAGAGCTATTGTTATATGTCATGTCTATATTATAGGAATATTGGGTACAACAGGCAAGATCAAAATGGAAGAATGAAACAAATACCCATACTCTCATTAAGAATTTCCAACAAGATCAAATCATTTTAGAAAAAACTTATATGGAATGGTGATGCATCATGGTACAAGGATTTATTTTAATTATGCAATAAATCCACCCTTAAAAGTCAAGTTCTTACAGAGCTACATGCTTCTCTAGTGGGTGGCCACTTTGGCTTATCTTATAATTAAGAAAGATTTATTTTAGGAAGGGTTGAAAGGGGATGTCCATAATTTTATGGTAGAATTCTTAGTGTGTCAATGTAACAAGGGAGAAACTATCAATATGTCAAGCCTTTTACAACCTCTATCTATTCCTAGTGAGTAATGGAAAAAGGTTTCTATGGATTTCATCTCAAGATTGTCAAAAGATGAGGGGAAAAGTTTAGTTATGGTGGTTTTGGATATAATTAAAAAAAATATGTTCATTTTTGTGCCGTGCCACATCCCTGTATAGAAATTATAGTTTTCATATCTTTTTTTATACAATTTAGAAGCTACATGGTACATCCAATATTATAATAATTGATCGTGACTTTGTACTTACTAGAAATTTTTGGACTGATTTATTCTCATTTTTGGGTAATCAAATGGCTCATAATTCATCATATCATCACCAATACGATGGAAAACCTGAGGTAGTAATCAGATGTTTGGAGGGTTATCTTTGATGTTTTACTTTAGATAAGCAAGAGAGATGGGTTTATTGCCTACCACTTTCAAAATAGTGGTATAACACTTCATTTCATACCTTATTCAAAATGTCTCCATTATTAACATTCTTTGGTTACCATCCAACATCCCTCACTTCAAAATTGAGGGTCCATCCTAAAATGATATCAGTTGAAGAACACGTTTAGCACCAACTGGAGGTGATATATATCCTTAAAGATGATTTGGTAAAGGTAAAAAACTACATGAAGCAAAAATAAATTATTAATACCTTATTGGAAAATCTTGTTAAACGAAGGAAAAGATGACTTTATTTCTAAATTTGAAATGACTATCAAAATATGAGCAATAACTAGAATTGCAAGAGTAACAAGATTTCAGATGAAGTACTATGGTTTGATGAACTAGTTACAGATGAAGAATTGGTAGTGACTGGCAATTCTTAAGGACTGATAATTTTTTTTAGAAAGAAACCCAAAAGGTACAAGCCAACCTAATTTCCATTCTTACTTGAAGCTAGGTCATTGGGTAATATATGTGTCAGCTCCTGAGTGAGTGATACTGAGATCTGTGATGAGGAGGAACTTGGCATCAAATGAAAATAAATATCCTAGAAAAAATCCTATGGAGAAAGACACTGAGAATTTTAAGATAAAAAAGGGTCATGGGACTCAATGAAATTTCCTCAGTGCATATAATGCTTGGTCATTGAAAATTGCAATATTGAGGAATAAGCATTCTAAGTGTAGAACATATAGTGATTACTCAACATTGGATAAAAACAAGATTATCTCAAGGTAGAGGGAAATGATTTAGTCCTAGGTGATTTATTAGGGTAATCCTACAACTTGTGGATAACATAATCTATTACCATGCAATGTCACATTATTATTACTACTTTCATTATCTTGAGTAGAGTCGGCCTATGGTGCGACTTTGCATAACATTTAGTGGTATGGTAGATTGAGTTAAGAAAGTAGATATGCTGAAATTGAGCAAAGTTTTAAAATTGCAAGGAAAGGAGGATGAAGTTCAGGTTGAATATGTCCTTTAAGTGGATTGAAGTCAGTCACTACTTGCAATTGTGAACTTCTCTGGTATTTTGGTGTTTTTGGTGTAATCATTGCTTATTGATATGAATATATCTAAGTAATTTCTATTATTTTAAATTTTTAGTAGTGGATAGCTTTACGATATCTATTTATATAATTGATGATATGTTGCATTAATTGATAGACCATGGTGCACGAAGAAAGTAACGATCATGTCATATAAGATTAGTTATCAGTCCCATTGTTATATGAAGGATATATGTAAACACAACAATTTGTTTGAGCATGGAAACTAAAGCTAACATATTCAATAGCATAGGAAACTATAGTCAAATCAAAGGAATAAATGGGATGATACATGGGACACCTACATTAGTGATAAGGAAAGTCAAACATTGTGTGTAATCCTTAGGTTTTAGGTAAAAAAGTAAGTGCATACATAATAGGCATAAGACCAAAAAAATATGAGACATGTCTACAATGTCTTTTTATAGTGCTATTGGAATCATGGTCAAATACTATAATAATGGAATTAATCAACATGCAATGAAAGTAAGAAAACAATTTAAAGATGTATAACAAACAGGGATAGTTGAAAACATTATAACTTAGTTTCACTACACAATACACACAATTTATATCTATATTAGATGAGTTAAGAATGAACTAAATGATTTAAAGGTCAAAGGAACTTGATGTTGAGGATACTATAAATTAATCTCACTTCCAAGATTAATGTATTGACTACCAAAATAAACACATAAGAACTTCTTGCAATAATGTACATACATATGATATGAACTTGAAAAAACACAAGGGTTAATGAGTGTACTTAGCTGATTGTAGGTGTATTTGGAAAGTTATGGGTGTGTAAATTATTAGAAATAGGATGCAGTTATGAACCTGAGAATGCTTTGTTCCTAGAACTATGACTTAGAAAATACCCTTGTGCATCGCCCGCACAAATCCTCTAAGACTATATGTTTACAAATTTGACCCTACTATATGGTGTTAGACCTATTTTGAATCTAGCTCTGAATTTTTCTCTTATTCCTAATCTAGAAAGTCTTTTGAGTGTCAAAACCTAATTATCACTCATGTTGCAATTTATCCATTCTAAAATAAATGACTAAATAGGTTAGTAAACCCTATCCATGGGTGGGATTCCCATATAAAACAAATTAGTACGTGGGAAAACCTCATAAGTGTAATCATTTCTACTACTAATGCCAATTTTTACTTTAAGAGAAACTTAAACTTTACACTTCTAGTTCTCCACCCTCTCCACCTGTGATATCTCTGAATTTAAACTGATTTGGAAATTTCAAATTGATTGATTCTTATGTTTGAGTGCCCATTATAAGTGGAGTGACAAGGTGTGACTCCTCGTGAAGAACCCCTCAAAATTAATTGATTTTAATTACATTAAAGAGATAATCCGATTTTGACTTGGTATAGATGCTTTAAATATTTCATAGTTTTTATACCCTATGAAATGCATGATAAACTGGAAATTTTAGGAACATTTGGGTGTTATTTTATGAGTGTTTAAAACAATATGTTAATGATAGTGCCATACTTGATATTATTATTCAAGAGTCCAAAATGAGGTAGTATTGACTTTCTTATATAGGTTTCTGAAGGAAATTTTTTATGAAAAGGATGACCTAGAGCTAGTAAATTACCCGATTTTACAAATAGAATTGGTAGATCCATGGAAATCAAAATGTCAGTTCAAATCTGTTAAGATCAACCACTAGATATCACAAATTCACCAACTACATCTCATGGTTTTACACAGAGAAAAATATAAGTCAAGGGTAGGATCATATTATAAAGTGAGGTCCTTGTACAAAATGGATGTTATACATTACTATTCTCACAAAGTTAACATAGAGTGAGTAAGTATAAACAAGTTAGAAAATAGAAAATGTACTATTAGGGATAAAATTGTTTTATGGAGCAGAATTATAGAGGTAAAGAAGAGTCACATGCCAATTCTCATTAGGAGGTTAATCTTCAAACTCCCCCTCAATGGTCAAACTCTAGGCAGGACAATCATCCACATGAAACTATTTGAAAACTTCACTAAACAACAATGATCTTTATGAATATATCTTCTCTTGAATTCTTCAGCTTAAGAAGAAAATATATATCAACGTAAGTACATGAATCTCTTCTAATAAATTGTGTAATGTATCGTAAATATGCTTTATATGATCTGGTGTTCAAAATGAAAGATAATTGCAAAAAAAATACATATTAACTATCACAAAAAACCGAAGTACTTTCATTTAACAAAGCAAATTTCTAAAAACAACAAAGTTTATTTAAACATGGCTTAGTTTACAACTTGAAATATTCTGTAATAAACTATATCCTACCTGGGTAGAAGAGATGGGTTTGTTTTCTCTTGCTACTCAAAGTTGGGAACCAATACTAAACTTGAAGAATATGCTAGTCAAGTAAATTTGAACTGTGGATTTTATTACATCAGAAACGATGTTGTCAAAATCATTCGTATACCACTATTCCATTGAGTGCATTGGAGACATATTTATAATTTATTATGCCAACAATCCAAAATTATTTGTTCCTACCTAAATATTGGGCAAGAATTGACTACATTTCCACTTTCAATGAGATACATGGGTAAGTGCACAAAGTAGGGGGGCCAAAAAGTGGACAAGAAACCTGAAAAAAATCAAAATGCATACGCATTTTGTTATAACATGACTCGCATTTTAAATTTTCAAGCTTAGGAATCACCAAAGCATAACGCATACACATTACATAATGCGTACACATTATGCCTACTATATAAAAAAAGAGGCCTGAGCCTCTATCATTTTACCTCCCTCAAACATGCGAGTTTCAGAGCTTAACCATGCCCTCACATTTTTTCATTTAGCTAGATCTCAAGCTCAAAGGATCATTTATGGATCACTGGGAAGATCTGAATCAACAATGGTGCCACGCAGAAGAGGTAAGCACAATTATTTTCTCAAAATTGCATTGAAATATGATAGTTATAGATTAAAATTTCAATTGAGTACAATTTTTTTTATTGTTATAGTTAGAGGTCGAGGGAATCAACCATAACCAAACCCTTTTATTCCTGCCATCCCTCCCGACACTCCCATAATTGCTCAACATCCCCTGGGTATTCAAGAAGATTTAGTAGCCCACATAGTTGAAAAAAAAATTGAAATTAAGTATTTAATCAAAATAATGAGGGATTCAAAATCTACAAACCCCCACCGCTCCTATCTTGCAAACATATTAGAGGCATTACTTGTTCAAGTTGACGTGGAAACAAATCAAATTGATCATTTGAAACCTTATAAAAAGGGTTATAGGGCTTATTATTCCAAAAAATTGTCATATGTGGATGTAAAGAAAAAATAAATTTCAAAAGACCTCATATTCACCTTATTCACGGACCCTTGCACACTAATTTTATCTGTTCCGTTGACATGTAAATGATTTCCCATCCATTGGTACAATAATTATTTGATTAAAAATAATTTTTGGGACGATGGTGGATGGTGTGTTGATTTTTCACCTTGTAATAACAACGAGGTGCCACTATACTTTCTGAGGAAATTCTATTGGGAGTTTATCCTCAATGAGATCCAAAATTATTTTGATTTCTAAGATTTCCAGGGCCAAGGAAAAGGATCTGTACACAGGATCGACCAAGTGTACAACATGCACCTATTCAAGTAGGGTAGATTCCCCCACAAAAGCCCCCTCACCCTGAGATTATCCCTCAAGCAGTGAAGGAGACAAGTAGAGATTGAGACACTCCACGCGCTTCAGGGGCTATCTGTGACCCTTGTTTGACATACGAGGGAGATTTTGAGCCAGATGCTTGTGAAAAAAGAGGTACACAAAGTATTCCCTCAGGGAGTACTAGCATGAGGCCACATGTTTACTCATCATGTGGTAGCATATGTTTGGGGCCCAAGGAGGAGGATAATTTCATACGTACTAATTTTGGAGCACCTGGTGCTAGGGGTACACATGATAATGTCACTATTTCAGATTTCCTTTTGAGTGAGACATTTGGATTAAATTCATCAGTGTCACCTTCGCAGGTAAATTTGTTATGTTTTGTTATGTGTGTTACAAAAAGTTTGGAGTACGTGATTTACTATATATATGTTAAATTTTTGAAATAATTGTATTTTTACATGTACATGCATTGATATTATAGCATGTGGGAGGTGCATCTTCATCCCGACCATAGACGGCGAGCACCATGCATAAACATACATTCACAGAGGTAATTTAGAATGTTAATTATGTAAAGTTTTCACATACATGTGTGTCATATATATATATATGTTTGCATGTGTATATATATATATATATATATGCATATGTATATATATTAGTTTTGAAGTAAAATATATGTATGTTCTTGTATGTCCATCTAACTCACATGATATACATGTTTGATAAAGATGTTGACTTCACTATACACCCCACCATCTCTGCGACAAGTAGATAAAGGTGTTGCCGTTGCAATTTCATCTGCACAGCAACTCACTGAGGTATTCAAACAACATGTAAATTTTGTTAAATTTCTCATGTAATTCATATTATGTTAAATTACATGTTAGTAATGTCTTTCATTGTAGAATTATTAAATTATGTTAATAATGTCCTTCATTGTGTATATGCAGGAGTTACCTGTGACAGGTAGTAGCCTTGTTCATTTGATTCACAGGCGTGGCAGGGTAAAAACAATAGTTCTATATTGATAAAATTAGTTAAAATATTGTCATTATGTACATACATGTACTTAGTTTATTTTCACTAATTCTGATGTTAGATTTTCTGATCTTATGTGTATGTAGGGTACTTCAACCCCCTCCATTTTGACTTCGAGGGCACGAACATCCTCCATCTCGTCATCTTCGTACCCTCATTCATACTGCAGGAGCTCCTGATGACTCATCTGAGCGTGAGATGTAAATTTGGCGTGATCGACAACTTGCGGTAAGTTTGTGTATTTATGTAAATACTTTCATTCTAGCATGGTCTTAAATACATGTTGAAAACATATATAAATTAAGTTTTGACAAAAAAAACATTGTTTGCATTTACAGGCTCATCTACAGGTGAGTATTCAGCAGAAGAGGACTCGAAGCATGGGCTCAGATGATCCAAAGTCATCTCATAGATCTCCATCTTTGTCTAAGGGAGGGCCTTCTTTGAGCAAGGCCAAGAGAGGGATAGATTTTGATGAGTAGGAAATATATATGTCTTACATGACATTGTTTTTGTATGCCTATGTGCATGTCATTATATGTATGCCTATATGGCATTTGAACTTGATGGTATATGACCTATTTGGGCATTTTTGTATTTATAATACAAATTAAAATACTATTTGGAACTTGATAATTTTGTATGAGACCTTACATTTCTGATATTATTTTTGCATGAAACTAATATGATGTGCACTTGACAATATTTAAGACATTATGGATTATTTTTTCATTTATTGGTGATGTACATGTACTAGCATTTTCAATGTATAATATGCATCAAAATTTGGAAGTCAATATTTATATAATGTATGTATATAAAGAGTTACCTAATATGAGTAATTATTCATTCAATTTACCAATGTGTATATGTGTATTTACCTTACTTGCGCTTCTTCTTGCTCATGGTCTCTTTATACTGGTTCCTATCTTATCATGCACTTACTACATTCTTCTATGCTTCTTATTCTTCTCCCCAGTTAAAACACCCGAGAGTCGTCACAATTTGATGCCTTTCATCTGTTGATATTTTGAGAATGTCTCTCCATATACATTACTCCAATGCTTGAGAATGTCTCCAGATGTAATGACATTCTGATTCAGACACTCAATGATTCTTGATTGTCTAATCCTGTCCAATTCATGTTATTACCTTTAAATCTGTAGGCATTTCAAGTTATTTGGAAATCACATCACACCCTTCACTAGGCTTGATGACTACCCCTATCCTTTTGAAGGTGCTTTTGAAAGCATCCATGGGTTTATCATAGCATAAATTATCAATGAATGGAAGGTCACTAAGCCATAGGCCAGCTGACTCCCATCCAAAACTAAACAAGAAATATTTACTAGGTGATTGATAACTCCCATGTGTTCTTAGACATACCCCTATCAAATTCATTCTTAAGCCAATCTAGTCATTCAGGGCTCTTAAGGGACTACACCCGGACAAGGTAGCCCAAAAGCATGGGTAGCATAGGGAACCAAAAAAAATCCTCCACTAGCATTCACCAAGCCACCCTGACGTGTTGGAGTAGTTGGTTTGGTCCCATAAGCTACCGTTTGCAAACTACAGTGTCTGGAAGCCCTACACTGACTCAGACTGCAATATTTCACACATTTGAAAACAATAGGACAGTGAGAGAACCAAATGGAGATGGAGAAAACCATGAGAGGATTTCGTACAGGGCCCCAACATGGAGGTCTTGGATTTGATGAGACATCTCTAGGTGCCACGGAGTCCAAGAAATCACATGTCGAAGATATAGTGTGTTTTGGCCTCAGGGCTCTTAAGGGACTATGCCTAAACGAGGTAGCCCGAAAGCACAGGGAGCATAGGGAACCAAAACAAAGCCTCCACTAGCATTCACCTAGCCACCTTGATGTGTTGGTGTAGTTGGTTTGGTCCCACAAGCTTCCGTTTGTAAAATATAACATCTGGCAGCCTTACATTGACTCAAACTGCAATATTTTGTGCGTTTGCAAAGAATAGGACAATGAGAGAACCAAATGGAGATGGATAAAACCACGAGAGGATTTCATAGAGGGACCCAACATGGAGGTTTTGGATTTGATGAGATATCTCTAGGTGCCACAGAGTCTGAGAAATCACACATCGAAGATATAACGTGTTTTGGCCTCAAGGCTCTTAAGGGACTATGCCCGAACGAGGTAGCCCGAAAGCACAGGGAGCGTAGGGAACAAAAAAAATCCTCCACTAGTGTTCACCTGGCCACCCCGATGTGTTGGTGTAGTTGGTTTGGTCCCACAAGCTTCCGTTTGCAAACTATAGCGTCTGACAGCCCTACACTGACTCAGACTACAATATTTCGCATGTTTGCAAACAATAGGACAATGAGATAACTGAATGGAGATGGAGAAAACCATGAGAGGATTTTGTAGAGGGATTCAACATGGAGGTTTTGGATCTGACGAGACATCTCTAGGTGCCACGGAGTCTAAGAAATCACATGTCGAAGATATAGCGTGTTTTGGTCTCAGGGCTCTTAAGAGACTACGCCTAAATGAGGTAGCCCAAAAGCATGGGGAGCGTAGAGAACCAAAAAAAAATCCTCCACTAGTGTTGACCAGGACACCCCAATGTGTTGGCATAGTTGGTTTGGTCCCATGAGCTTCTATTTGTAAACTATAGCGTCTGACAGCCCTACACTGACTCAGACTACAGTATTTCACACCTTTGCAAACAATAGACAACGAGAGAACCAAATGGAGATGGATAAAACCATGAGAGGATTTTGTAGAGGGCCCCAACATGGAGGTATCAAATCTGATGAGACATCTCTAGGTGCATAGAGTCTGAGAAATATCACGTTGAAGATATAGCATGTTTGGGCCTCAGGGCTCTTAAGGGGCTACGCCTGGATGAGGTAGCCCAAAAGTATGGGGAGCATAGGGAACCAAAACAAAGACTTCACTAGAGTTCACCAAGCAATCCAGACGTGTTGGCCCAGATGGTTTGGTCCCATGAGCTACCATTTGTAAAATATAGCATCTGACAGCCTTACACTTACTCAAACTGCACTAGTTAGTGCGTTTGCAAACAATAGGAAGATGAGAGAACAGGATGGATATGGATAAAACCATGAAAGGATTTCATAGGGCCCTAAAAATATTTCCATGTTAGTACTGAAGAGCTTCAAACTTTCATTGAATGACTACATAAATCTAACCTAAATAGTCAGAGTAATAGATTAAATCAGCATTCTATTTCTCACATATAAAATGAATTTCTTCCTTTAAAAAGGAAACTATGGGTGAATGCTCAATCAAAAAATAAATTACAATTATAAACAAGTTTCAGGCTCAATTATCAATACTTCATTGCAGTTTTTCTTGCCAGTATGCTGCTTTTGGAACTACCTGGTTTGATTTGTGAAGTTGAAGCAACTGGGATTAATAAAAATAATTAACTTGGCATGTTGTCCTTAAGATTATCCATGATTCTATCGACAACATCACATATATCTTCCATTCTAGTTAATTTTTGATCCTTCCACGCTTCCCATTTTTCCTTTTCTTCTGCTCGTATCTTCTCTTTTAAGTTCTTCCAGATGTTTTTGGGTAATCAAATTGACTCTTTATGAATTTCAAGAGGCATTTCTTCTTGAATCATAGTGACATCTTCACCTAATTGTTTTTCTTCACGATGTTCATATCATCTAAAGTTGAAGACTAAAAAATCATATGGCCTTCGACTTCTTTTTGGGCACAAACAACCTTTTGTAATGTCAAAACAAAATCAGGCTCTTCATTCTCTGTTTGATTGAAGATATTCATTCTTTCAAAATGAACAGTTGCAACATTGGTGGTCTCCCCAAAAAAATAAGTTCATAGTCTACATAGTTGTATCCAGTGGAAAAATCATTGAACATTGGTGGTTTCCTCCACTCGCGCTTTCAGGCTACCTCGTTCGGGCAGAGTCCCTTAAGAGCCCTGAGGCCAAAACATGCTATATCTTCGATGGGTGATTTCTCGAACTCCGTGGCACCTAGAGATGTCTCATCAGATCGAAGACCTCCATGTTGGGCCCCTCAAAGAAAGCTTCTCGTGGTTTTCTCCATCTCCATTTGTTTCTCTTGATGTCCTATTGTTTGCAAACGCATGAAATAGTGTAGTCTGAGTCAGTGTAAGGCTGCTAGTTGTTGTATTTTTCAAATGATAGCTTATGGGACCAAATCATCTGGGCCAACATGTCAGATGGCCTAGTGAATGCTAGTGGAGGCTTCATTTTGGTTCCCTATGATCCCCGTGCTTTTGGGCTACCTCATTCGGGCATAGTCTCTTAAGAGCCCTGAGACCAAAACATGTTATATCTTCGACATGTGATTTCTCAGACTCCGTAGCACCTATAGATATCTCGTTAGATCCAAATTCTCCATGTTGAATCCATCTACGAAAGCCTCTCTGAGTTTTCTCCATCCCCATTTGGTTCTCTTGTTTTCCTATTGTTTACAAACGCGTGAAATATTGTAGTCTAAGTCAATGTAGGGCTCCCAAACGCCGTTGTTTACAAACAAAAGCTCGTGGGACCTAACCAACTATGCCAACATGTCAAGGTGGCTAGGTGAACGCTAGTGGAGGATTTTTTTGGTTCCCTGTGCTACTCGTGCTTTCAAGCTACCTCATTCAGGCGTAGTCCCTTAAGAGCCCTGAGGCCAAAACATGTTATATCTTCGATGGGTGATTTCTCAGACTCCGTGGCACCTAGAGACATCTCATCATATCCGATACCTCCATGTTGGGGCCCTCTATGAAATCCTCTAGTGGTTTTCTCCATCTCCATTTAGTTCTCTCGTTGTCCTATTGTTTGCAAACGCATGAAATATTGCAGTCTGAGTCAGTGTAGGGTTGTCAGATGCTATAGTTTACAAACAGAAGCTCATGGGACTAAACCAACTACACCAACATGTCAGGGTGGCTAGGTGAACACTAGTGGAGGATTTTTTTTGGTTCCCTACGCTCCCCATGCTTTCAGGCTACCTCGTCTGGGCGTAGTCCCTTAAGAGCCCTAAGGCCAAAACATGTTATATCTTCGATAGGTGATTTCTCAGACTCCGTGGCACCTAGAGATGTCTCATCAGATCCAATACCTCCACATTGGGGCCCTCTACAAAATTCTATTGTGGTTTTATCCATATCCATTCGGTTCTCTCGTTGTCCTATTGTTTGCAAATGCACAAAATAGTGTAGTCTGAGTCAATGTAAGGTTGCTTGTTGTTGTATTTTACAAACGGTAGCTTGTGGGACCAAACTAACTACACCAACACGTCGAGGTGGGAATTTGAATGCTAGTGGAGGATTTTTTTTGTTCCCTATGCTCCCCATGCTTTTGGGCTACCTCGTTCGGGCGTAGTCTCTTAAGAGCCCTGAGACCAAAACACGTTATATCTTCGACATGTGATTTTTCAGACTCCATGGCACCTAGAGACGTATCATCAGATCCAAAACCTCCATGTTAAAGCCCTCTATAAAATCCTCTCCCGGTTTTCTCCATCTCCATTTGGTTCTCTCGATGTCCTATTGTTTGTAAATGTGTGAAATACTGCAGTCTAAGTCAGTGTGGGGCTCCTAGACGTTGTAGTTTGCAAACAGAAGCTCGTGGGACCAAACCAATTATGCCAACATGTCAAGGTGGCCAGGTGAACACTAGTGGAGACTTTGTTTTTGTTCTCTACGCTACCCATGCTTTCAGGCTACCTCATTTAGGTGTAGACCCTTAAGAGCCATGAGGCCAAAACATGTTATATCTTCGACGGGTGATTTATTAGACTCTGTGGCACCTACATATGTATCATCAGATCTGATACCTCCATGTCGGGGCCCTCTACGAAATCCTCTCACGGTTTTCTCCATCTCCATTTGGTTATCTCATTTTCCTACTGTTTATAAACACATGAAATACTACAGTCTGAGTCATTGTAAGGTTGTCTATTGCCAATCACCTGAATAATATAGGTGGTTCATACAATATAGGTGGTGAAATGAGAATTTTAATAAGATATTTTTACAATATAGGTGGTGAAATGAGAATTTTTGTTTGTTGTTCCTTTCTAATATTTAATTTCTCTTAGCTTCACTTGGCTTCGAGAATAATAAATTCTTTACTGACAGTGCCAACCACGTGAAGGTGGAAGCTTTTTTGGCACCACTAACCTACATAAACATGTTAGTAAGGAATTAAATAGAATTTTAAATCATACAAAATTTAAACAAAATCATTTAAGTAAATATTCAAATTAAATTCATGAAGAACATACCTTTGCAAATTCAATCCAATGAATCACAAGGATCAACTCTATTCTTGACAGTAGCAAGAATTGCTTCATGATCTTATTCACAAACCTTCCACAGATTCTTGTTTGATGGCCGACCTCCATATTTGATCAATTTAATATTTGTTGCAATGACCAAATGTGAATAGTGAAGTATCTTCTGATGTAATTCAAAGGATATCATCAAGGCCAAGTTCCAGTGACTACCACTGACCCAGTGGGATACTCAAGGTCTTCACCATCAATGACTGTGGAAGTCAATTTTTTTTCCCTCTACACAACGAGACAAGAAGTAGTTTGTTCCCTCTTCGTTAAATTCCATCGCAATAACTATAAAAACATGTCGTGTGTATCACAAAGTAAAATTCTTAAGTAAATTTAAAAATACATTAAGAGTCGACCATTTAATAATTTATAAATCTAAAACATGGCATGTACATATATGTATGTACCTTGTTGCAATAAATCAGAGACTTGGTCAAAGTCAGGTGATCTTGTCATTTGATTTGAAGACCCTGCAAGTTGTAATGCTCATGAAACTTGATGTGTGTCAGGTGGAATTAGAGGTCTACAAGTCCATTCATCCACCCACTTCTGTGACTCACATTCATTCCATGTGAAATCAATGCATGATATACAAAAACATGTCATGCACCTAGTATAAATAGTCCAAGCATTTGCATCTGAACTACGGAATGAGTGCATATCACTTGATCTTACAACTGTCATACAATCTTCAAATTTTTCCAAATGTTGTTCCTCTATCAACCAAAAATATCTACAAATTTTTTATCTCTCTTGAGATTTATGGCCCATATTCTTGACACACCAATCAACAATGTTTTTTTCATCTGTAAATTTAGCACCATCCTTGAACTTTAACTCTTCTCTTGCAAGTGCTCTTTTCACACATGATCATGCACCATCATGCTCTCCTTTTCCATGCCTTGCCTGAGTAAAACTCTAGATATGTGGTACGTTTGTTTCTTTGTGCATCATGCTTAGCTAATAAAATATTCGTGCATTATTGAATTGTGATGTGTAGTTGTCTGACTAAATGTAATGTTGATCAAAACTAATGTGCATCTCATTCAAGTTCACATAAAACACCTAGAAACACCCTTGTACATATTTTGTAGAAATTTTCTGATCATCACTGATGTAGAAATGATACTCTCTTAATATTTTTTGATCCTGCTCAGTTCTTTCAGGAGTGTGCATGAATGTTATATGTACGAAAATAGAAACTTGCACTGAGTTATAATATTGAGACTGAACCTCCATTTGTGGATGCAATGTGTAATTCTCTACAAATTCAACTACTAAAACAATAGTACCAAGTGGGAATGTGTCCTTTCTTAACTTGAATTGTTCATCCAACCATCGAGCTCTATGTGTGTGCCTTGCATACTCATAAAAAATTTCCTCTCTGAATTTGACCATATATTCTGATACAGGTAATTGTTTTCTAACAAGCTCACGCCTCTTAGATTCTTTTCCATCTTTTAATTGATATGACACTGATTTATATTTGGTGAAATCAACAAATTATTTTTCTATTGAATATGTACTCTCCTCATGGATACAACTTTTCAGATTTGGCAAGCCACCGCATACATTGCACATTCCATCCAAACATGCTTTGTTATAAAAAAAATTGTCTTGTTAATTTTTCACAAAATATTGTCAGAATAAATTCCATTGAATATTTTTGTGGGACACTTATTCCACACTCCTGCAACATGATGTCAGTATGCAAAACACCACGTATTTGACAAAAAACATCATAATGCATTGAAAATTCAACATGATGCCTGCAACAACAAGTGGTACATGAGTGATTGATTTTCACATACAAGGGTTTGCTCATTTCAAATAATATTTGGCTAATGTTAATGTGTGGATTTTCATTCTGAAACTTAGAGAACAATTCTATTTAATTCATATCTAAGAAATGTTTTACACACTATTCACGATTATGAGAACCTATTCTTCTTTTTACTGTATCTCTTCTATTCGGTGACACCCTTGTGTTCTCATTCCAAAATTTTACAATTAATTCTTTTAGAATATCATATGTATTCTTGTATTTTCATGGAAGTCTTCTAGAGAAATCCCAATAGTCAGTGTTATTGACTGACTCAAGACGTTTACATCTCTCTATTGCTTTCATTAGTGTTTTTCTGTTTAGCTTCAAAGAACTGCTTATTTTTTTAATCAAGTGTTTATTAACTATTTTATCACTTACTATACAATTAGTAAGTGCATGCCATGTAGCATTACTATCTTTGGTGCATCTTTTTCCACCTACAGTTTGGTATGCTTTATGTATGTTTTCAACAATTGACGCATTTTGATCAACAACATTAGATGTTCTTAACCCCGGGGTCTTCATTATAGGTCTCATTTTAATTAATTTCATCAATGTAACAAATAATTGGCATCTTTGTGTGTCATTTAAATTCTCAAAGTAATTATCCCAAATTCCACTAGATTTTCTTCTCGCATTTATTTCAGACCTTTTTTTAGGCATTGGTTTTATAACGTTTTCATCAATTTCAATTAAGTGAATTGGTTTTCTTCGCAAAATGGAAGGAGGTGTTCTTATAGGTGAGGATTTTTTTACAAGGTTACTTTCTTCATTCAGTGTTTTCATACAAATTTCGGGGTTAACATTTGGATTCTCAAGTAAGGGTTCAACAATTGGATTCATATCAATTTCTTCATCCATACCAACATTATCATTCAATTCAATATCATTATTCATTGCAAAATTATTATTCATTGCAAAATCATTATTCTCTACATTTTCATTATGTATTTCATCCCCATTTTATAATACATTAGCTACATTTGATATAGTGGATGTACCTTGCCCTGCTCGAAGTTTTTGCATTCTCTTCAATTTCTTTATTCTCTTCTCTTCCAATTGCTCCAGTGTCTTGTTCTTGACTTTCCTCTTATCCTTAGCTCGACGTTTATTGCCCATGATTAGAAAAAATCAACTAGTGGGGTAGGGGACAAAATGAACTACTAAAAAATCATGCAAGAATGTAGAGAAAATTACAGACAAAACATAATGTTTGCATAATTCCCGTGAAAGAGATGAAAGGGATGTTGGGGGGCCACAATATATAAAAAAAGAAAAACGCATACGCGTTTTGCATATTCTCTTTTTCCAAGCAATTCCTCAAGGCTTGGGATACAATTCGGATCCCCAAGCCTAAGGCATGGACCTGTACAAACACAGCAAACAACACGTTTTTGCAAGAAAATGTAAAAAATGTCACTTCCTCTATGATAAATCAAAATAAAACAATCGATCCATTTAAAAAATATATACCACAACATAGAGAAGAGTTTTTCTTTGTAAAAATATAATTTTTTGAATTTTATGACTAGTATAAGGTTTCCATATTATTTATTTTCTAACTATGCCTTTTTATAGCTATTTTTTGAAGTGTAAATATGTCTATCTTTCATGGTGTATCTTTTTTTTTGGGTGATCAAAATTTAAAAAAAATTATACTAGCCCAAACTAGGCATAATTCTATACATATTTTTTATAAAAAAAAATTGATATTTTTTGAGGTAGTTAGGGGGCACGGTCAGAGCTCTATTATTTTTCAAAACATAAAATTTTTGTACTAGAAAAATCATAAATAAAAAAATATTCGCTATAAAAATCTAAAAGAAAATGGAGCCCAAACTAGATCTCCTAGCTATCTTTCTACCAAAGGGTTTTCAAAAATACTAAATGGTACTCAAAAAATGGTGGGGGGCACGAAAGTCACTCTATTATGTCTTTTAACAAAAACAGGAGCATCTGTTGGTATTTTAGTTTTTTTACCCACTTAAACTTATCCATTTTCAATAAAATTTAGTAGCTTAGAAACTAGACTCAAAATGCTACAATTCATATTTCTACAACATCTTCCAATTTTGAGTGTAACTATTTTGAAAAACTTGTACAAGTTGAAGTTTTGTTTTTCAGAAAAATGTGTCCACTTAAGACCCCCTTTTAGCCCCCCAACTTGGTGCACTTACCCAACTTCTAATAGTCCTGATATGGCTCTTGAATGAATCTAGAAGCAATACCAATTAAATATGTAATATCAAGTTTAGTGATTGTTAGAATGATTAAACTACCTAAAAGCTTCATGTAAAGAGTAGGGTTAAATTTTTCAAATGCAAGTTTAGGATCAAGTTTACAACCAACTTCAATAGGAGTAACAAATGGTTTATAATCCACCATATTAAATATTTTAAGTAAATTATCAGAATATTGTGACTAATATATAGAACTAAAATGTTTATCTTGAAAAATATTCATTCCTAAAAATGATGTAATAATTTTAAATCAGTCGTTTCAAAGTACGATTTCAATTTAGTTTTAATTTTAAAAATTAAACTATTTGAATTGCTAGTAATAAGAAAATCATCAACATATAATAAAATAAGAATAATTTGATTATTTTTGATTTTAAAAAAGATATCATTATCAAATGAGCAATTAGTGAAACAAATATCTTTGAAAAAAAAAATTATTTTTACATACCAAGATCTAGGAGCTTGTTTTAAGCCATATAGATATTTTTCAGTTTACAAACAAAAATTTATTTTCTAGGTTCCTAAAAAACTTGAGATTGGGTAATGTAAATTTATTGTTTTAAATCACCATTCAGGAAGGCATTCTTAACATCCATCTGGTGAATTTCCCAACCATATTGAGAAATGAAGGCAATGAGAATCCTAACAGTGCTCATTTTTACAATAAGGGAAAAGTTTCTACATAGTCAATACCGGGTTTTTGAGTAAACCTGCAAGCTACTGACGTAGCTTTGAACTTATAAATATTGTCATCAGCCTTATACTTTATTTTTAAAGCCACCTACATCTAACAATACTATGTTTTTTAGTGGAGGAATAAAATCCCAAGATTAGCTTTTAATTAAGGATTTATGTTATTAGCTTTCATGGATTTTATCCATCTTTCATCATGAGCATACCTCTTTGAATGATTGGGGTTCCAGCTCATACATAGTCATTACAAGAGTGGTGTAAATGGGTAACTTCTAGTCATCTTACGAAGATTATCAGGATTAGAGTTTTGAAGTAAATATTGAGCCCAGTTAGTTCATTTAGTTATAGAGGACATATGGATAGACTCTTTTTCAATTATAGACTCATTATTACAATTTATTTGCTCTTCATTGTACATTCATTCAAGATCGTCATTTTCTAATTCACTATATTCATTATAAACAAAAGAAACAGATGACAAACTACAAATAGGTTTTTCAAGGATTTTAACATTTCTATGTTTTCAATAACTTCTTATTTTCACAGGATCATATATCCTTAGACCTTCTTATTTTACCTTCCATAGTCGACAAAGATGTAAGGATGTGATATTTGATCTAACTTCTTCCTTTTAGTATTAGGAATGAAGATGGAGGCAGGGCTTCCAAAGATTCTTAAATAAGATACATTAAGTTTCTTGTTAGTCCATTTTTCTATAGGATTATATTGAAATAGGGCTTTAGTAGGGACTTTGTTCAGAATATGAACAACGGTATTCATAGCTTTGGCCCATAGAAATTTAGGGACTTAAGTTGAGTGTAACATGGTTTTGGTCATTTCAAGAATGGTGTGGTTTTTATTTTTTGCTATACCATTCTGTTGAGGAGAATAAAGAGTGGTAAGTTAACTTTGAATTCCACATTTGATACAAAAAGAATCAAATTCTTTATAATGTATTATTCTCCATTATCTGTTATAAGCCTTTTAATTTTATGACTAAAACTATTTTCAACTAAAGATTTAAATTCTTTAAATTTAGATAAAGCATCTTATTTGTTTTAATAAAGAATGACCAATTAATGCGAGAATAATCATCAATAAAAGTAACTGCATACAATTAATCATTTAGGAAGGAACTATTAAAGGTCCTCTAACATCGTTGTGAACAATTTCAAGAGGTTCAGAGGAGTTTGCTTAATGATGGTTAAGGAAAGGGTTTGCAGATTGCTTACTACGTAAGAACCCTTCAAAAGTTTCTTGGGCATGAGAGATATGAGATAGTCTAACAACAAAGTTAAGACATACATACATACTCTTATAGTTTACATGTCCAAATCTTTCATGTCATAACTATAAATCATTCTTACTTTGAGTAGAAAGACATGAAGCAGATGAAAAAACTTTAAATATATATAAACCATTATTTTGTATGTCTTCTGTAATAGTAGTATCTAACTCATTTTAAATATATCATTTATCTTTGTAATGTCCCCATTTCTGAAGACCCTTAGCCTATACGTCCTCGTGGGCTTCGGGATGTGCAAGGGGAACATTTTTATTAAATAATTAAATATTATTGCCTGGAGCAATAATTATTTAATTATTTAATCATGAAGATTATTTAATTTAATTCCCAAAATATAAAAATTAAATGGGGAATTAATTAAATAAATATTTAGGTGGCTTTTATTGTTAAAATCACCCTTTGAAAAGGGGACGCCACACCTAGGGAAAACAAACTGCCTTTATTTAATATTTTCCCTCTCCTAGGGTTTTCAAATTTTGTGCCTCCTTACTTATAAAAGGAGTGCTAGGGTCATTATTATGATTATGCTATGCTGAACTTATTTTGATACTCCATGCTTGGAGTTGGGATGCATGCCCATTGATGTTCTCTCTCTCTTGCATGGGAGGTTGGATTGAGTTGGTTTTGGGATTCATTTGAAGTATTTTTTTGTGAGATCCATGTCTTTGGCTTTAGTGAATTTGTAGATGAAGTTTACCATTAAAATTTGCATGTTTTTTTACTAGTAACGGCGTCATTGTAGCGGTGTCACTGTAGCAGCTAGTTTGTGATCAAACATAAGAGTTTTTGGGAGTTTTTTTGGCAAATCAACTTTGGTGTATTGGTTTACAATTTCAGTGATTCCTTTCATAATATCTGTGAGCTATTTGTATACATTTCTGAGAGTGGCGTGATCATCCTTTTGCATGCTTTCATATCCTAATATTGCAGCGACTTGCTTTTATTATATTGTGATCAGATTTAGTGCATTGTTTGTGTGGATCAACTGAGCTAGTGTCATGATCTTGAGCCCTTGGTAACAACGATTCATCTAGGGCATATTTATGCTAACTATTGGTTTGATAAGGATCTGATTTTTGTATAAATTAAGACGGACTATTTATCCTTGGATAGTGATTTCATTGTGTAACCATTTGGGTGCTGAAAATGCATATTCTAATGCTCTATGGTACAACGTGCTAGGTAAGGCTGAGTTATTAGTTGCAGGGACTGATATTGGTGGGTTTAGCATTATATTTGTGTGTTCCATGATACTTGAATCGTATCTAAGGAGATTGTTGTTCATCTCTAATTCTAGTGAGCCTCAATGGGAGATGCATATTTAATGTTTTAATGCTTGTTTTGACGCCTACATAATCAACGAATTAATAGTACTTTGTACCTTTGTAGCCTGTAGTTGCATGATCTATTACATGTTTGGCAACAATTTACAGTTCTACTTGTGATTGAAATATTCTAGGTATTGGTAGATCGACTGAGGTTCCTATTGTGTGAAGACTATATATATATATATATATATATATAGGGCAACTAATCGTATTGGTTTGCAAACCTTCTTGTGGCTAGGAGATTACATGGTTCAATGGTGTTGAAAGTCTCTTTTGGTAGCCAAAGGATTAAGGATATTGTGGAATGGTCACCTTTCTTTGCAATCCACATCTGGAACTAGATCAAATTTCATAGACATATACATTGGTGGAACGACATCAAATTTGAAGATCCTTTCCAAATGTGTTATTGCTTCTTTGATGCTCAACAATAGTGGTTTCATTGCAAATGGTGCTAGTATTTTGTGGGATGCTCAATGACAGTGATTTGCACTAATTAGGAAAGAAACTTAGGTCTAATTTGTATGTTTAGCTGAGGATAATTGCAATAAACTAATTAGTACAGACCATTAAACCCCTATTACTTGGGTTTATTGAGTCATCTTACTCAACTGGTACAAGTAGTTTGACTGAGTTTAGCTATTTACAGTTGATTGGTGTATTGAAGGGTTGTTGATTTGCATATTTTCCATTGATCTCAGAGGTGGGATATTACAATCTTTTGGTAAAATGATATTATAGTTGTTTTGAGTTAGTTGAGACATGATAATAAATTTATTTTTAGTTTACGAACAAATAAAACATCATTTATATGACCATTAAAAACTTTATTTCTACCTCTGATTTTGAACATCAAGAATGGAATGATCCAGGTAGATAAATTTGATCCATATATTCTTTAATATCAAAAAGAATATCTTATCTATAGACCTCATGTGCCTAGATGCACCACTATATAAGATCCACTCATTTTCTTTTGCAATAATTAATGCAACATATAAGGCAACTACATTAGGTTTTGATCATTCTTTTGATTTTTGTTTTGATTCTGATTTTTGAAATTTGGTTTATTTTTGTTTATTCCATAGTCTCCATTTTTATGACCTCTCAATTTTTACATTTTCCATCAAAGTTGACTTTCGGGTGATTATTCATTTCTTTCTTATCTTTACTAGGGTGTTTAAATTTTGATTTGAACTTTTGATTTTCGTTAAACCTAGAAAAATTATTCTTAGGATTTTGAGTGAGAAGTGCCTAAGTGGAATTCTCCTTCAAATCAAAGTTCATCATTATTTTCTCTTCCTGAATTAGGAGAGCACTAAGTGTAGATAAGTCAAGAATATCTTGTCCAGTTTGATATTTTGAGTTTAAAATGGAAATGAAGTTTCTAAATATTTCATGGATGTTCATTTAAATGATAAAGTATAATAATTTGTCTTGAATCAAATCACTAGTTACATCCATCTAATTGAGATTTAATATTTTTAATTTTAGCTAAAAAATTAACCACTTTTTCATCTCCCTTCATGGGAGTTGTAATTAATTCAAGAATCAATTTTATAATTTTAAAAATTTGTGTACCTTCGTGCATTGATTCTAACAATTTCTAGACTT
This sequence comes from Taxus chinensis, assembly GCA_019776745.2. Taxonomy (NCBI): domain Eukaryota; kingdom Viridiplantae; phylum Streptophyta; class Pinopsida; order Cupressales; family Taxaceae; genus Taxus; species Taxus chinensis. Next base: position 223,736,228 of record CM034154.1, read on the forward strand.
TGTTAAGATATTTTGGTTTCCAATGTGCAGTAGAAAGTCGTCTTACACACTTCAAAAAATGATTGATATGACTTCTTTCACTTTCTGTTGAAATGCAAAAACCTTGTCCATTGTCCCTTGTCTTCCCATTGGCACCTTTTCCATACTGTTCACAAAAATCCATAGCTTTCGTGCCATGAATTCAAATTTATGTCAAATATTCTAAATGTTGTAGTTAGTATCATTCAACATTTGTGACTTGTCAATATTGAAATGATTAAAACCCATTTTAAACGATACTTTCAAACTCAAATTAAAGATGAAAACTAATATTTTTAATGAAAAAAGTATATTCAGATTTCATCCTATATTTTTTTAATAAAAATTAGGGTTAAGAAGAATCTAAGGTATCAAAAAATGCAAAAAAAGTTAAAATCTTAATAAATTCTTCTTGTTGTCTCTATGCAACAATATGTGCCGAAATTTGGATTTTTCTCCTTCTAACATAATTATCTTATCACCTACACTCTTAAAAACACAAAAAGGAGGCTTATCAATTTATTAATAACTTCTTTATATATATATATATATATATATATATATATATATATATATATATATATATATATATATATATATATATATGAATAATAAATAACACCCCTGAATAATTTTCATTTAGGATTCGATAGAAAATTTATTAAATTTATCCACAATAATTCAATCTCTTTTTAAAGTTTATCCAAAAAGAATTTCACTAGATATGTAAAAAACAATTCCTCATTTCAGTATTTCAGAGTATTTTTCACTAATAATTAGAGTGCAAATAAAATATAACTACTGAAATGTCCTAATAACTTAAAATGAAATTTCAACTTCTTAATTTTTATATTAAGAAAACTAGGAAAAAGAATTCCCAAAAAAAAAATAGATGGGTTTGGAACCCTTGACCTAAGGTTCTCATAAAAAAATGTTTACCAATTACCCTAAAAACCTTTACATATATATATGTAACACAATATTAGTTTAAGGTTTACAAACTTAAATAAAATAAAAATTTACCTTGCCTATGGATTCATATTTACGAAGCAGATGTAATAAAAAAATGTGGCCATATAACAATGAAAACACCAACTAACAACTAGAGCAAATGAAAAGAAGTCAATGACCATTCAACATAGTACATGGTATGGCTTAGGGGAGAGCCACCAATACTTGAGCATCGTCCAATTGTGGACATAGAGTCTTGATTACACAACACCTAATACTTGTCATATAACTACCTAGTGATTATTTAATTTTGACATGATAACAACCAATCACATCATGACATGTAAGATTTGTTATTATTAAATATTCAATGTTCAACCATTATCACCTATGTTCAAATATTGATTTCCATCATGGTGTAGTGTAACTCAAATTTATTATTTTAAATCAAATCAAAATATGTCTTTCCCTCTAATTAAACACTCCAAATAAAAAATATAATTTAAGAAAAACTTGAACTACATGTTCGTGAAGAAATCGCGGTCCCACATGGTATAGAATTAATTTTGCCGACCCCTTAACTTAGGGTGCACCAATACTAGCTCCAATCTGCAACTAACTAAATACCCAAGCATTAACCATGTTCAATATGCCACGTCCCATGGTGAACCAACCAACTGACCGAGTATTACACATAGGATTGGCCAAGCCAATAGAAGGTGAGTTTAGTGGTGAGTTGGCCACACCTACTGACCACAAAACTGAAAGAGTTGACATGGCCAAAGCCACAACCGCTAACTAACTTCCATGCATAACATAAAGTGGTCCCAATGACCAAACAAACAAATGATGTGAAATCTTTATTAGAGGATTTTAATATTTTAAATGCAAAGTAGTCCACCTTAAACTAATTTCAAGGATAAGGTGGTCTTAAGACCAAGTCAAGAGGATATATGTGGCAGTAGTTACATTTTCAAATGGAAAGGGATTTATGAAATCTCCTACTTATCTCCACATCCACGTAAACCTACAAGCATGGAGTATATAACCATGACCAAGTTAATAAATTTAGACTATTAAATAATAATAATAAGTATGTTAGAAGATATAAATTATTAAAATTAATATATGTTTCCTAAAAACTTGGAAAGTGTCTCCAAGTTAGAAACATCAGGTAAAACTTATGCTCAACAAAAATGGAATTCATACCAAGGTTACAAAAAAATAAATTAACAACTTGAGATTTAGGGTGGGCCAGCTCCAACCTTGTGAAATATTTTTAAAAAAAATCAAGACAGAGATGTGAGAGTGTAAAATTAAGTATTGGGGGGGGGGGGGGGGCCATTTATAACATGAGGTAGGTTGTAACCACCCCACAAACCAACAATGGAAAAAACATAAATAATTTAATTTACCTAAACTTACTGCTTTGTATGTCAAAGGTCCGAGTTAAATTAATAATACAATATTAATTTAACATTATAAAATTATTAAATACACATTATACATATTAAACACCATGTTTTATGTGGAAAACATTACAATCCAGTAAACACTCTCTCCACCTCACTCCTCTCCAATTTACATGATTTATAAGTGAAGTGATGGAGTGTGACTGAAGCACATGTCCACATTAATTGATTTTAAATCAATTAAACCATAAACTATATATTTTATATTAAATAAATAAAAATATTTCACATTTTTATTTATCTAAGTTTAAACTAAATTGTATAACATATATTTAATCTAATAATTAAATATAAACAAGAACAATAAGAAAGGATAAACCCTACTTGATATTATTGTTCTAACACCTAATGCACTTTAACATGATGCATTTCCTTATATTACTTTTCTTTTACATGAAAATGTGGATACTAATAACACTAAATATCTTTTTCTTAATGAAATTGAACATGTCAAAATAGATTTTTATTCTCTTGATCTTACTGAAAATATAGCACTTTATTATATTCATGTTACAAAAGTTTTGCATGTTTTTATTGACAATGTATCTTTTGAGCCTACAAGTCATATTAGACACATAATTCATAATTTTTTATACTTGCCTCCTCTTGGAACATCTATAGGATATATCCCTTGTGATATTCCTATTGTAACTTCTATTAGCACATTTAAAGGATCCATCTCTCATGAGCTTTATATTACACCTTTTATTGACACATCTAGAAGATCTATTCTCGTGAGCTTTATATTGTCACATCAAGAGGATCTATCCCTCATGAGATTTATATTGCACCTTCTATTGGCACATCTAGATGACTTATCCCACATGAGACTTATATTGGTAGATCAAGGGATCTATTCCTTATAAGATTTTGATTACAACTTCTATTAGCACATATAGTACATCTATCTCTAGTGAGCTTCTTATTACATATTATTTTACCACATTTAGAGTCTCTATCCCTCTTGAGCATTTTATTACACCTTTTATTGGCATAATTAGAGTATTTATATTTTGAGAGACTTTCATTGCACCTACTATTGCTACATCCACTATGTCTATTTCTTTTTGGATGATATCCCCCTCTTTTCATCCAATTTGCATGTTCCTATAGCTCCTACTATATTTACATGTGATATTTTGAAAAAGTATGTGCATAGCCCTTTTTCTTCAATTAACTTGTGCACTATGTTATAAATCTTAAACTCACATTCTACTATCCTACTCTTATAGTACACAATACACGTTTTTGGCCCGAACCCATTATATCTATAGGGTTTTAACCTCATCCACATAACCCATTTCTATAGGGTAGAAATTTATTTTCTCTTATTATACCTATGTAGTTTATCTTCTAAAATACAAAATAATTCAATATTTGTGAAAATACAAAAAAATAGAACCTAATGTATGACCAAATATGTTAGATTTGCACCTTATACATGTTATTTTTCATACTACTTTTTGTAATAATTATTTCACTTAATTTTAACACACGTGCATTCACTATGTGAGTTAATCTTAATGCAAGACATGCAATTGATTCATAATAATTGTGCCAAGCTGGACCATCCTCAATTGATTAAGTTCTATTTGGGATATCTCTTATGCTTTTAAGTAATATTGTTTCATTATAGTCACTTGTCACTTCCTAATTATTTCTCACTATTGTTAATATATGTGTGTTATCTTTTTTAGACTGATAATCCATGTGTCTTATAGAACTAATACTTATCTAGATCTATGTTACTTATCACTTATTTACCATCTATTTGATCACTTTTTTGTAACGCGTTAGCTTACTTGCTTGATTATCATTCTTGATTTATTATTCATGTATATTTCTCTTGTATGTGTCCTAATTTCCTTTGGTATGTGTATGTGACACTACAATATTTCTTTTTATGGTTGTCATATCCTATTGGTTATGATTGCTTTTAAGTATGAAACTAGTATATCCCATGTTTGTTTCTTCTTAGCTTCTTGTTTTACTAAAGCATGTGTCATTGTTCTTGTACTTGTATATTATATCGATGGTATGTTTATCTTCCTCTATGCCTTCTTTATTCCTCACTTGTATTCTATATTTCTACTATATGTTGGTTTCACTTCATGCTTGCTTACTTGTATATTAGCTTGTTTATATGTTTTTTTCCTCTTGTCTTACTTTCTTATTATGGTTTCTTGTTGCATGTTTCACTTGCTTTTTTTTCATGGTATCTACCACAAAAAACCTCTTGGTATTACAAATAAATTATTTCCATGGCAGCCACCTCCCTCCATGTTATCCAATGTACATTATTTGAATAAATCTGACATGGGTATACATCATTTTTTAAGATGGGAAATTTTCTTGTATATCTCACTCTCCTAAAAGGGGGGAATTCAATAGGTTTTGCGTAGTTATAAAAATGATTCTAGAATCATAACTAGGTTAAAAAAATATACAAGTACATAAGAATGAGAATTGTGTGCACGCAGGGAAAAACCATATAGTAGGGACAAAATGGTGATATACTATAGCCCAAACATAATCGATTATTTCCTAGGGAAATTTTCAGTAGATACAAATTCTCATACACTTAAAAATAAACTATGGGGACTTTTTTACAAGTTTAGAATATATATGCTTAAGAGAAAATAGAATTACTACATTTTGAATAGGTTGTGAGAGATTACACTTCCTGTTCAACATTACACAATTGTACACTTATACAATTACAAGTATGGGGCAATGGGCCTTCATTTTCTCCTTTAGTATGCATGCAAGTATCTAAATATGATACTCATGTTGGGAATATCTTTGTAGGGGCATGGGCTATCCATCCATTTCTGACTTGGTGTTAATTTACACTTATACCTAGATCCTTCTACAACAGTGTGCTACATGGGTATGATATTTGAATATAGTCAAGGTGAATAGAAATCCTTGTAAAAACATTTGATCTCATTATATTTTTGAAATAAAAAGGAGTGGATAGATATCTCATATATATGTTTGGTTTGTGGGACTACTTGGCACTTTATTGGGCATTATGTATAACAACACTTGATTCCTTCATGTGGCTCCAACATCTCCTTAGCACCCTTGAGGACTGATCACTCCAATCTGTCAGTAACAACTGTAAAATTAGAAATCTCCAGGAATTAAAAAATCAAGATCTTCTCCTCGACAGAGATAGAAGGTGTATTCCTTATATGTTTTTGTTTACATCCTACAAATATAAAATAGTGTTTATTATATAATATTAGAATGAAAGGGTTCATTATAAGGATTTTTATAAATAAATCTAACCATGCACATTATTAATAATTCATTAATACTTACAATGATGATAAAAATAATATGATGATTACTTAAAACATGAGAGGAGATGAAGAATTAGTTGTACATATTGGTACAAGAAGAATATGGGTGTTGCAGATTGGATGAAAAAGTTATTTTGAATCTATAAATTATTCATCTTTGAAATTGCGACTAGAAACTACTATAGAGATATATGTATCATTTTCATCATCTAAGGCAGTAGAAAGTGAAGATGATTTGTCAAGATTATATTCTAGATGTAGGCCACAGTGGTGGTACTAGAGTTTATGGCACCATTGGCACTATAACTAGTTCCATTAGTTGAAGAGGATTACTTTCATCATTAGTAATTTCCATATTATCATAATCATTTAGATTTTAATTAGTACATATATGGGTGTGGGAAGAAGTAGTATCACAACCAATAGCTCCATCAACATAATCATTCTTACGATCAAAAATATTTTCATTAGAAACACATCCAACTTGTTTCTTAGAACTCACTAATAATGGTAAAACATGGATATCTTCAAGATTTGTATCCATGTTGTTAAAATATGTTAGTTATGTTTTGAGTTCTCATGAACCACTTTCTCTTGTAACATAGGTACAATAAAATTAGTGATTATTTTGTCATGATAAATTTCTACGTACATGTCCTAGTTTTATGTACATATTTTCAAATAAGCACTTGTGCTCCATTTGGACAACTTGCTTCAAATTTTTGACTTATGTGGCCTCAAATTCATCCAAACTTGCTTAGTTTGTTTCCTCTTAACTCTTCTAAGAAAATCAAATGGAATTAGCCATTTTCTTCCTTCTTTTGGCATTGGGAAGAAAACCCACACTACACTAGAAAATCCACACTACACTAGAAAACCCACACTACACTAAAAAACATGCACTAAACTAGAAATCCTGCACTACACTAGAAAATCCACACTACACTAGAAGCCCGAAGAAAGGAAAATAAGTATGTGGAAAAAATATGAGACTCTAAGATCCAATGAGGATTTGAAACATAACAAGGGTGACCAAAATGTTAAATTTAATGGCCTCGTGGCCGTCAACTGTGCGAAACAACACAAATATTTTTAAATGCACATATATTTTGATCGAGGTCACCAAATAAGAAAAAAATTGTATAGTTGGAAAGGTATTGAGGATAACTACACGTTAAATGTAATTTTAGGTCTTAATAAAGTGTATTTTGGGCCTAAAAAGTGGTCAAAGGGACCACATCTATTTTCAGATCTAAGTTTTGCAACACATTTTGAGACTTGATTTTTGGCTCATAAATTTTAATCCAAAGATTCATTTCACATGCACATGATATCAATAGAAAGGGAATGAAAAAATATAAAATTTTGGCACAATTTCATAGATAATTGTTAGGGATTCAAAGATATCTTTTTGACAAAATTTTAGGCCCTTTTTGGGCTTATTTTTTTAGAGGTAATGACACCCATATTAGAACAAATTAAGGTTAGTCCCACCAACCCACATTAAATTACGTCCTATGTATCCCTCAATACAAATTGATCTTCTTTGCATCATCTAAGAAGGCTATGGTTCCCATACTTGGTTTGTACAATCAAATGTTGACTGGTCCTTTGATGGTTGGGCTTGGTGGGTGATTATTTTAATTTATGGGCATATTTTGTCCCCTTTCCTTCTCATCTTATTTATAAATTGTGGTAGTTACAAGAACTAAGGGTATTTTATGCTATTTTGGCGACGACTATGCCATTTTGAGCACTCAAACTAATGCTTATAGACCTCTGTAATAGAGTTTTATGAAGATTTCAGACACCTTTTGTCTTGTGGGATAATGAATGAGTGAGTTCTTGATAATTTTTGCAAGTGTGATATCTTTCCTTTGGATGCATACATGTTGAATGTGAAAACATTAGTCATCTTATAAAATTTTAATATTATTTTGATTAAATACTATTTTAAGTTCTTGTGTGTAATTTTGAGCCTTCATATGTTGAGTTATCTCTATAAATTTTCAAGCCAAATTGTATCCTATGCAGTTTGGTATAATCACCTAGTTTTCATTTAGTATTTCATCTTCCTAACCCGAGTTACTATGAAATTATTAGTTAGAACTAGTTATCAATAGGTTTTAAGTGTTGGTTGGATGAGTTGCAATAGATTATAATAGAAGGAACTAACATTTCCCCTGGAGACGACCTTAAGGAGGGATTTTTTGACACTTCGAAGGTATTTCAATGTTTCAATGAGGTATTGAGCCTAACTTTAGAAATGGTGCACTCATAAGTGACAACAATTTTCGGCACACCCAATGGGACCTTATTTGAGTAATTTTCAACTCATTTTTGTTTAATTTCACTCATATTGGTGTGTTTCTTAGTGGTAGCTAGCCTTTAGAGGAATCATCTCAACACATATGACGGCTCCCAAATCCAAAAATATTGGTTTCAAATAGTCTATTGTTCATTTTTATGAGAAGAATACAAACAATGGAAATTTCAGTTAGAGGAGATATAGTTGAACATTTGTAGCTCTCATCAAGAAGAAGAAGAAGAAGAAGAAGAAGAAGAAGAAGAAGAAGATATTCTCAAATAGCTCCATATCCTCCCAAAAGAAGTATTTCCACTCCCTCTCTTGTTAGACCTTCCTCTTTTCCCCTCAGAAGTGTAAATATTATCTGCTTCATGGCTCACCAAAGGAACTTACTTTTGTAATCTCCAGTGGAGGTAGTCCCTTGGATTTGGCTACTCATAATGATATACCATTTGCTGCCTTAAAGAGAATTCCATTTTTCTTTGGTGAAAATTTAATTACTCATATAAAACAAATCCAGGATGTTTTTAGCGTGTGTTCAACCCATTTTGTAATTGAAGATGATGTAGTAGTAAGGATTTTAGCCTAATATCTCAAAGGAAATGCACTACAATGGTACAAGAGTTTGATACTTGCCTCAATTCACTCATGGGATGAGCTTGGAGAATCACTTTTTCAGAAATTCAAAGAAAAAGCAAACAACATCTCTTTTTTGGAGAAATTGACAACTATAAAGAGAGATCCTACTAAACTAATGATGGACTTCAACTTTAGACTTCATATAACTTGGGATAGGATTCCAACTCTTCTGAAGCCAACTCTATAATGTGCATTTTAAAATAATTTTTAAGGGCTCTTAATTATGACATTGTAGTAATGATTCAATTTATGGGAGTTTTAACATTACCTAATGCATATGGAACAACCATCAAGGATGATAATTTTCTAATTTAAGTTGATAAAATAGCTCCTAGACCTCTTGTACCTCTTTTTCCAGGGTTACCCCAAGGTAGTCAACCTTCTTTTTCTCATAGTCCTGAGTCAAAAGATTCCTCATCTACCCAACGTATCTAATTCTCCCAATAAGAAATATGATAATGATGATCTTAAAGATTTGGTGAAGAATTTATCCAATGAGATTGTCTCCCTCAAGAGACAACAAGCCCAAGCTCCTAAAACTTACCCAAGTTTTAATCAAGGGAAACCTACAAATCATAATTTTAATAAGGGGTCTCAGTAATAGAAACCTCAATATCCTAACCAAAGATATGGTTAGAATTATCAGCCAACTAGATTCCAAGGCCATAATCCTAATTTTCGCCTTCAAGCATTTTTTCCTTATGCAACAACTTCCTGCTTCCAAAAAAAGTAAGGCATTTGTTCCAATATAAAATAATGCGGTTTAAGAGGTTGAGTGGTGTTCCCATATAACCAAGCTTGCAATCAAAGTACTTGTGTAAATGGTGTGCAAACTTAGGCCATCATGATGCATAATTCACTTAGTGAACAAGAACCATTGATGGAGGGTCCAAATCCTAATGTAGAAATGGTGCAAGAAGCTACCCCTAAAGCTAACCTCATGGTTTTTAGCATGAATGAGTTTTGTGTAATAAATCAAAATATAAGTGATGGAGTACATACGTATGAGGCCCAAACTATGAGAGACATTTATTTGTATGAAAATATCATGAAGAACATCTTCAAGCGAGGTATTGTATTAGATAAACTCATAAATAAATATTATATACGTGAGAGCATGGGCCATGATAACATAAAAAAAAGGAATCCAATGGCTAGAAGAAGGATTACACACCACATAAGAGGTAGGCTAAAAAATATGTATTGTAACAAAAAGTGACATTCATCAAATTAATAAAACAATCATTTATAAAAATAGAAGGTGAAATTTACAAAACAAAAAAAGGTAGTTTATGATCTGAATATTATGAATAAAAACCTCTGAGTAATTTATAAAAAAAAATTTCAATTATGTCCTTATTACTAAAAATATAAATTTGAAATTCTAAAATAAATACTAAACCTTATGGAAAACAAAAAGAGATATTCATTTAATTCATTAAAAAATAAATAAAAACCTCCAAAGGATTTCAAAATATAGTTTGTAAGTTAGATATATGAGATGAAATGTAATTTTTTGATTAGGAACCCCTAAGTGAAATTTTGAAAACCATATCTAGGACATGAAATAGATAGAAACCAAGAGTAAATATTAATACCAAACCTATAATATTCAATAAATTTGTACCACTAAGGTAAGATAATATTTTTCAAGAGAAATTTTCGGGTTCACCAAATGTTTACACCCTAACGATATAAAAAAAGTGTTTATTATATAATATTAGGATGTAAAGATTCATAACAGTGGATTATTATAATTATTTAATTAACATTATTTATGTACATTGATAATAAATCATTAATACTCGCAACAATGGTAAATAATATGTTGATTTCTTAAAACACAAGAGGAGATGAAGACTTTTCTACAGAAAGTCATACAAGAAGAATTAGGGTGTGCATACTAGATGATAAGTTTTTTCTTAAATCTAGAAATGCTTTGTATCTAAAACTACAAATAAAAATTACACTTTTCCCAGACCATATAGCTAAAATACAGTCTTGACCAATTTTGTATGGTTCTAACCTATTATGTAGGGTCTTGGATGTGTGCACAATGGGACTCTACACATTTCCATGTGGCTATGAGTGACTCTAATGACCTTAACTATAAAACCATAAGTATCATGCATTAGAAAAACCATATGAATGATGTGATCCAAACTCGAACCTTAACTATGAGTGTAATACCCTACAAAAGGTTAGTTTTTGGGTTCAAAGTGCCTTCAATGTGTCACCTATGTTGGCACTACTATGAAGAGGCCTCAAACCACATTTAGTTCTCCACCTAAAATGTGATATCGATATGGATGCAACCAGTTTAGAAAATTTGTCATTTAAAAATGCTTTAAGTTACTTTTTCCTTCCTAAGATATGGCTCTTTTCTAGGGAAAATTTTAGTGGCAAATATTTGTAATTTGGTGAATATTCCATATTTGGAAAATTTGAAAAGGTAATTTTTTTCCGAGTACGACAGTGTACCTTTCACCTGAATTTTCCAGTATAAAATTTTTTAGGGGTCGGATTCACCTAATATTGAAAGCTCCTCCTATATAATCATAGGTAGTTTGTCAAGTAGTATACTAGTAAGGTATCATCTGGAATATAATCAAGTATTGTGTGAATAAGCGACAAGGAGTGTACATACACACATGCGACAAGAAGTGCAGTCATGTGACAAGTATCAAGGAGTGCAGAAACATGACAAGAAATAAGTAAATACTTATGACTTGATATTTTCTATTGTGTGACATCTATTTTCTTGTCGTGTGACTTGAAATTTGTTTTTGTGCGACAATTATATTCACAAATCGTAGGAAATTTTCCTATGAAACAAAAGTGGTTCTAGGGATATTCCACCTCCAATTTCCCATAGGCCTCTTAAAATTTTACCTATAATCATACTTTCAGTCTCTAGCCGAGTTTCTAGTCTTTAGACCCATTGGTCATATGAATATCCTTAATTTTACCACTAGATCCTTAGCTAAAGATCACGTTCATAACTTCTAGACTCACATTATGTCTTCTAGACCCTAATATGAACCTAAGACACTTAATTACACTTAATCAATCCTATTATATACTTATAAGCTTTAATATTCCATTAAATCAACCATTACAAACCAAAAATTACCTCCAAGACTCATTCTGTACTTTTTGAGTGAAACCCAAATATTCAAATTTTGAAAAACTTAGACTCAAACCACCACATATAAATGACTCCTAGTAACCCCTAAAACCTACTAACACACCCATAAAACCAAAATATGATGACTCAAGACTTATTTACATACTAGAGTGATGCTCCTACATCGAGGACCTTTGGCATATGTTGTAAATGATAATGGTAGACATTAAGTGATGCAAGAGCATCTTCTCCAATTTGACAATTTTGGTTTGCAAATTGGCTAGGAGATATTAGAAGTGTTTTTTAGGTCATTTTTCTTTATTATGTGTTATTAGTATAGTTCATGCCTTTTCAAAAATTGAAATGTCACTTTTCCCTCCAAAAGTGGAATTTGAATTTGAAAGGAAATTTTTGGCTTGTTTTAGCTTGTAGGTGTGTTTTCTTAGAGTAATGTGTATGCAAAAATTCTAGAATGGTACTCTTAAGCACTTGAAGGCTTAGTATTGATTTAGAAAGCATTATTTTTGTGTTTTATCCTTTGCGAGGTCATCAAATGACTGTAATTTAAACAATGTGTGTAGTTGATGATCCTAAGTTACTTGATTCGAGGAACAACTGTATTGGGTTGATATTTGAAGTTATTGTAGCTGTTTTTAGATACCAATTAGAATGAAATAAGGAGAAATTAAAATATACAAGAAGTGGTTATTAAAAAATAAGAACTCTGTACTTTGTTAATATTGTATGTGAATCAATTATGTGATATAATGCTTCCATTGCATGAATCAATTTGAGTATAAATTATGTTATACTTCCTAAATGGTGATTGGATTGCAAGTAATAGTAGGAATCCTTAGTTACCTTGGTTTTAGGTGAGGGTTGGATGGTTTTCCTTGTTGATATTGGGACAAGTGCATTGTAACAGATTCATTGTGTAGAGATATGGGGAATAGGTTGTGTGAAAGGGAGAATTTGAATATTTGAAGGTAATTGTTATTTAGAAAGGCGTGTATTCTAGTTAAACCTTCATTAGATTCCATATACCTTTTAAGACTACAATATAAACCTCAAGAATGTTGTGATCATTATTTAGGCAGAGAACAGGGCATGTGTGACTGTAAAACACTGTCAAACTAGGTATTTCTGAAGGTATGAATTTTTTCAAGGGTAGTCAAGAAATTAGTTAGTTGATAAATATACATACATATCTCATTGTCACTGAGGCATTAAAAAATATTGACAAACAAGACATTTTTTCCTCTCAAGATCACTCAGAGCTATTAAACCTGAAACTAGGGTTTCAAGGAAGAAAAGTTGCAAATCTTGAGAATGAACCAACCAAAAACTATAAAAATTGGAATAATACTCTGTCTTGGGGTGGAGAAGAATATTTTGAAATATTTAGACTGATTCCTTTAATAACCAGATATAAATTTATACTAATTTTTTGTGACAGTCGGTGAGACCTTAAGAAAACAAAGTCATTACAAAGGAATTGTGTGATTTTGTTAACTATGAATCTTGAAACCTCTAACATAGTATTATGAGGATAAATCATGGTGAGAACCCTCTTGGTTTGCTTTAAAGGTAATTTTTATGTAAATTAAGCCTGACAGTGCTAAGATTTAGGGCTACTAGGTTTGAGATAGGTCTAACTAGTCAACTAGACATAATTAAGCAAGGGGAATTATCTATAACCTTTTGAACGGTTGTGAAAACTTCTAATAGGAATGTAAAAGGGGAAATTAAACCTACTTTGTGCTTATAATAGTTGAAGGAATATATGAATCAAGGATTGAACTAGAAACTACTTGCACTAAGAAGGAGAATTGGGGAACTTTAGAGTTGAATCTAGGGTGTGAGTTTCAAATCAATCCCTCTCTACATCATTATTATTATCAGAGCATAAGATAATTATTTGAGAAGTTGATAGAATAAGAATTTTGGAGAATAAGAAAAGTGCAAGTAGTATTTGATCAAAAGAACCAGGATGTCATCAAGAAGGAATCCAATAAGGAATCTAGTAAGTGAAAGAGCATCAGCAAAAAGAGAGAGAAACTACATTACATATGGGTGAATTCATCCTTCAATAATTAAGGAATATGATAGTTAGTTATGATGATAGGCTTACAGAAGTCGATTCTAACCATAGGAGAGGAGTGGATACAAGAGACTTGAGTGATAGAGAAGAAGAAGTAGGTCAAAGACCACAAGAAGTAGTTGAAGAACAAAAATACCCTAAGGAGTTGAGATTTAAAATATTGTGGAAGGAAGTTAAAGTTGAAGGATATAATATCAAATTGGAATTTCTAGTGTATGTAGGTAGCTTGAATGGAGAATAACTCCTTGATTGGATAACAAAGATAGAAAAACACTTTGATTTTGAGAATGTTCCTGAGGATCAACACGTTTTCCAAATCAAAGCTCAAGGACATGCATCCCTATGGTGGGACTATGTTCAGGAGGAGAGAATAAAGAAGAAAAGAAAATATCAATTCATGGGATAGGATGGTGGCCAAATTCAAAGGTAAGTTCTTACATGTTGATTATATGACAAATTTATATAAAAAATTGCAAAATATAAGGCATAAAATGATACTAGGAGTTAAAGAATACACTGAAGAATTCTATAAATTAAGCATCAAACCAGGTCATATGCAATATGACATATGGATAATTTTGTACCAGGTATTTGAATGGTGTAAGGTACTAAATATGAGATTCATCTTAGTTTGACTAGTCCTAGAAGCCTAGTAGAGTGCTACCAACTTGCTTTGAAATATGAGGGAAAAAATGAATACAGGACAAACTCAGACAAAGTAGAGGAAGAAGAAGGAGTTATAGATGTAGAGGATATCCTGGAGGTAGAGGAAAATCACAAAGTAATCAAGGTGATTCAAGCCAAACACAACAAGAGCAGTCCTACTAGCTTCAGATGTGATTTTAAAGGCATAGGAGACCCTAATTTAAATGTGGTCTATGGAATAAGGGGAAGAGGAACAAATGGATTCATTAGTAGGTGTTACAAGTACAATAAATGTTTAGGTCGTAGGTCATGGGAATGTCCAAATGGGAATCCTATAAGAAACACAAGGAATGAAGGAAAAACTTAGGTTTTTCAAAGTGGAGATGAAGAAATTATTTTCTCTCCTTCATTAGTAGAAGATCCATAAGTGGGAAAGTCTTTACTCATGATAGTAATTTTGATTAATAAACCTAAGGATAAAGAACCACCATTAAGTAAATCATTGTTCAAAACTAATTTCAAGAGCCAGTGTAAGTTTTACAAAATGGTTATAGATTCAAGTAGCACAGATAATTTGGTTTTAGTTAAAAATTTTAATAAATTAGACTTGAAAAAGATACCTTATCCCACACCATATACAATATCTTGGTTGAAAAAAGGATAACATGTGTTAGTGAATGAACAGTGTTGGGTTGATTTCCAAATTGGGAGGTATAAGGATAGGGTACTATGTGATGTTATTCCCATAGATGTGTGTCATGTGCTACTTGGAAGGCCTTTATAGTAAAACAGGAAGACTACATGTGATGGGAGGAAGAATGTATACATGCTAAAGAAGGATGGATTTAGTCACGCCTTGTTACCCATGAGAGAAGAAGAGGGTGAATAATAGATAGGCTCTAGTGTGATGCTCATAGGGGCGAAAGAGTTCTTGAAAATAGTGGATGAGGAAGAGATATGTTTTATAGTAGTACTAAAACTAAGGACATTCATAACAACAAGGATGGATGATTTTCCTCAGGAAGTACAGGATATGTTAGTATAATATGTCGATATAGTGGTAGATGATCTACCTAGCTCCTTGCCTCCTATGAGAGAAATAAGTCATCACATAGACTTCATATCATGTGTTAGTTTACCAAACAAGGCAGACTATAAAATGACACCAAAGGAAAATGAAGAGATTAAGAAATAGGTGTACGATTTGTTGGATAAAGGGTTGATAGAAAAATTCTTAGTCCTTTTACAGTGCCTACAGTATTAGTGCCTAAGAATGAAGGAGATTGGAGAATGTGCATAGATTCAGAGCAATCAATAAAATCATAATCAGGTACAGATTTCCCTTGCCTAGGATGGAAGATTTGATGGATTTTTTATGTGGTGTAAGTTATTTTTCAAAAATAGATCTCAAAAGTGGTTATTATCATATTAGGATCAGATAATATGATGAAGGGAAAACAACATTTAAGACAAATGAATAGATATATGAGTGGCTTTTAATGCCATTTGGACTTTCCAATGCACCTAGTACTTTTATGAGGAACTAATGAACAAGGTTCTTAATCCATTCATAGGTAAATTTGTGGTTGTTTATCTAGAGGATATACTAATTTTTATTCAAATTAAGGAGGAGCACATGCATCATTTGAATTTGGTTTTGAATAAGCTTCATGAAGAAAGATTACTAATTAATCTCAAAAAGTGTGAATTTATGAAAACATAGTTGCTATATTTGGGGTTTGTGATCACTAAGGAAACGTTTAATATTGATAAAAACAAGGTCAAAGAAATCTTAGAATAGCCAACACCTAAAACAATAGGTGAGATAAGAAGCTTTCATGGACTTGCAAGATTTTATAGGAAATTTATCATAAATTTCAATGAGATTTGTGCACCTATTTTTGGTAATTTTAGAGGTGATAAGAAAAATTTTGTTTGGACTCAAGAATCTGAAATAATATTTTAATATTTGATATAAAAAGTGACTAAGAAACCAATTTAAGCATTACTAGAATTCAATAAAGTCTTTCAGGTGGAATGTGATGTAAGAAAAATTGTCATAGGGGTTATTCTGAGTCAAGAAAATAAACCAATTGCTTATTTTAGTGATAAAATTAATGAGGATAAAAGGGAGTATTTGTCCTATGATCTGGAATTTTATGCCATGGTGCATGCATTGAAAAATTGGAGACACTATTTATTTCCTAAGGAGTTTGTTATTTACATGGATAATCATGCTCTTCAATTTATCACCAATCAGCCAAAACTCAGTCAAAGACATGTTAAATGGGTGGAATATTTGCAAAATTTCACTTTCTCTATCAAACACAAGAAGGGTCAAAGTAACAAGGTGGTTGATGCCTTAAGTAGGAGAGTGTTGTTAGTGCATGAAGTTCAGTTAAAAAGTGTGGGTATTGATTCCCTTAAGGGTTTATATGAAGATGATGAATATTTCAAAGAAATATATGAAGCATGCAAACAGCCTACAGGGATAAATAGATAATTGTGGTTAGAATATCTTATTTAGGATGGTTTTTTTGTTGACAAAAAATGTTCGACTATGAATCAACCCTTCATCGTACTATTGAGGTCAAGGTGGAATTGTACCAGTTTAATCATAACGGGCTTAAGTAAAAACTCAAGTGTGCAAAAGGGTAGTTGAATATTAGGTCGTTAAATATCATACCAAAAATATAAGAAACCTAAGGAGATTCCAGAAAAATCCTTATCATTCACAATCATTCAAAGAAATAGAAAGAATAAACAAAATGTACAAAAACATAAAAGAACTATACATATTTACAAATGGTCATTCTAACCAAACACAATGACAAAAATGTCAATCAAATAGGAATTCATTAATAAGAACAATATCCATAAAAGAAATTACATTCTACTGGATGAAAATGTACACAATTACAATCATGATCATATAATCTCTTCATCAACTCCACCACATTCCAAAAGAAACCAATATCCCAGGGTATACAAATGACTGCAGCCAGTTCAAGTTAGAAAATGAAAATATTATAGATAATCGGAAAGGTTATTATATAAAAATGGGATATACATGTTCATTCTCCTCAAGAGATTTTATTCACCTAAAATTTTGTTGAAGAAGTCTGTGAACAAAATCCATCTTAGAAGAAAATAACAGGAATAAATTTGAATGTGAAATTGACTATAGTTCATCCAGGTACCTGTGATTGTCCTCCTTTTCTTCATTTCTTCTAAGTCTTTTAAAGAAGTTTTGGGGTGGTTAGGTTTCATAACCAACTCATTTGAGAAAAATAAATAAAACATTAAAATAAATTCATTTTAATTATTGACCACTCGAAGACCCTCTTTTATAAAAAAAATAATAAGATCCCTTTTTTAAAATAAAAGACTTAGGAATAAAGTAATTTTTTCTTAGAGACATTAAATAATTAAGGTAAAACATGATGGAAAGATGGGTTAGGGCCCAAATTCATAACTTAATATAAAAAAACAATAATTACCACAACACATAAATACATAATGTGCATTCCTGAGTAAATCCATCATTGATCCAAAGAAATAAAAATAACACATAATCATGTTTTATGCATCTAACCATCACAACATCATTATCATAATCTTGGACAAAAAATACCCATCATATCCTTGTTGTAACTTTATTTTGACCAAATCATATGAAATATAAAACCTTAGTGATCATTATTCAATCTTTATTTTTCTGAAAATTTTGATTTTTGACAGGTTTTATGCGATCTTAAAATTCACACGTATATGGCCGTCATTTTGCACTTTCTTTGGTCTACGGTAATGGTCATTTACCCGTCAAAGTTAACACAGTGGGAATTTCCTATGTTTTTTTAAAAACCATAATTTAGAGTTAAAAATAACACTTCACACCCTGCTCACAAAATTTGGAATCACTAAAAATGGTGTTTGATTGTTCCATAAATTGCATATTTTATCATGATATCGAAAGTCCTAATTATAAGACCAATTTGGAGAAGTCATATCTTACAAGAACATCAAAAAACTTTTTGAAGGGAAAATGCAAGAATCACTTAATATATGTCATGATAAATTAATGAATCTTAAATCAAGTTAAAACTGGCCCCTACCATCAAAGGTGACTAGGCTCAAATATGATGGAAAAAACTTGTAATTTTGACGCTTAAAATTTGCATGTGGTACTGAATTTTGGGATAACAGATTTACATTTCAAAGTGGAGAAACTATGTGTTCCTAGAAGTTTTATAAGAGAGAATCTCATCAAAGAGAAGCATAGTGGGAGTATAACCGGTAATTTTTCCTTAACAAGACATTAGAGGAACTTAGTAGACACTAATATTGGCCAAGAATGCAGACTGAGGTAATGATGTTTGTGAAGAGATGCACTATATGTCAAAGAGCCAAAGGTAAGAACATAAATGTTGGATTGTACCAGCCACTTCCTATACCCAATAGGTCATAGGAATCAATTAGTATGGATTTTGTTATGGGGTTTCCAAAGACACAGAAATTTTATGACTCAATCTATGTAGTTGTTGACATATTTTCCAAGATGGCACACTTTATTCCATGTAAGACTACAAGTGATGCTACTCACATTGCTTATTTGTTCTTCAAGGAGGTAGTTAGGCTACATGGACTTCTAGTAAGAATAGTTTCAGATAGGGATACCAAATTTTTGGGGCAGTTTTGGAGAGCTTTGTGGAATAAATTGGGAACTAACCTTAGTTTTAGCTCAGCATACCACTCACAAACTGATGGCCAAAGTCAAGTGGTTAATAGGAGCTTAGGAAACCTCTTACATTTTTTGTCTAAAGCGTGGAAAATTTTAGTGGCTAATATTCATAATTTGAAGAGGGCTGAAATGCCCACATGTCCCTATTGATTTTCTTGATCTACACCATGTATCTCCTTCCTTGGCCATCACATGTCCTCCATAGATCATTGAACCAATACCTGACCCCAAATCAAGACCCAAAATTTATATTAATTACGGATTATTCTCTAGGCTTCAAGTCCACCAGAAGCCTTTATTTGAGAGATCACTGGAATAACCTTACACGTGTCATGTATTTGGTGGAGTCTCTATAACTAGTGGCTAGTTTAAATTTTGTATCCTTTCAAATGTAAAGTTGTCCTCTACTTGCAAAGAATGTATAATTCCATAATATGATAAGCTATCCTTCATTCAAAACTCCATACAAAATTTCCTTTGAAAAATATATCCTATTTTGCTAATGCCACAAATGTTGATTTTAGATAATTTGCCAACCCAATGAATCTAGTTCTAGCCATATTCAACATGATTTCTATAAGTTTTTTTAGATATGTTTCATAAAATTTTCTTTGGTTTAAATATCATCCAAAACAGTGGGATCTTGTATTGCCATAATTAGAGTTTACATATAATTATTCAATGAATAGAAGTATAGACAAAATCCCTTTTCATGTAGTTTATGGCATGAAACTAAGAGGTGTGTTTGAGCTGAGGGATGTCAGAGATATGGAGAAAATGATTGTTGAAGGAGAGGAATTTGTAGCATCCATGCATGAGATACTTCAACAGGTAAGGAAGAAATAGCAAGCTAGTGTAGACAAACACAAACAATATGCTATTTGAGAAGAAGAGAAGTGAATTTTGAAGTTGGTGATATAGTGATGGATCATCTTAGGAAGAAGAGATTTCCTAAGGGGGAATATAATGAATTGAAAATTAAAAATATATGACCTTACAGGGTGTTGAGAAAATTTGTAAGCAATGCTTATGATTTGGAGTAGCGTAATGGAGTGGGCATATCTCCCATATTCAATGTTTCAAATCTATATCACTTCAAGAAAGGTGAAAAACATGAACACACGGTAGAATAAATATACATAGCAGAGGAAGAGTGGGTGTAGCAGTTTCCAAAGGTCAAGACCAAGGAGATTGAGTGTATTCTAGATAAGAAGGAATTCAAAAGGACTAGAGGCAGACAATATTTTCAGTACCTCATCAATTTAAAGGACAAACCATTTGAGGATTCCATGTGAGTGACTGAAAGTGACATCCTAAAGCATGGAAATACCTTGGAGGATCTTCTCACTAGCATACCCTAAAGTATTTTGTTATTTCCAGTGGAGTATGATGCAGGATCATCTTCTCCATTTTGACAATTATGGTTTTTCTGCTCAATTTTGGTTTGCATATAGGCTAGGAGAGATTAGAAGTGTTTGGTAGGTCATACTTTTTCTTTAGGTTTTATTAGTCTAGTTCATACCTTTTCAAAAATTGAAATTTCACTTTTCCCTCCAAAAGTGGAATTTGAATTTGAAAGGCAATTTTTGGCGTGTTCTAGCTTGTAGGTGTGTTTTCTTGGAGTAATTTATATGTAACAATTCTAGAATGGTAATATTAAGCACTTGAAGGCTTAATATTGATTTAGAAGGCATTATTTTGGTGTTTTAGCCTTTGATAGGCCATCAAATGAATGTAATTTAAACAATGTGTGTAGTTGATTATCCTAAGTTACTTGATTTGAGGAACAACTGTCTTGGGTTGATATTTGAGGCTCTTGTTACTGTTTTTAGATACCAATTATAATGTAATAAGGATAAAATTAAAATCTCTAAGAAGCAATTATCAAAAAAAAAAAAAAACTCTGTATTTTTTTAATATTGTATGTGAATCAATTATGTGATATAATGTTTTCATTGCATGAATCAATTTGAGTAGAAATTGTGTTATACTTCCTAATTAGTGATTGGATTGTAAGTAATAGTAGGAATCCGTAGTTCCCTTTTGTTTTAGGTGAGGCTTGGATGTTTTTCCTTGTTGATATTAGGAAAAGTGCATTGTAATAGGTTCATTGTGTAGAGATATAGGGAATAGGTTGTATGAAAGGGAGAATTTGAAGATTTGAAGGTAATTTTTATTTAGCAAGGTGTGTATTCTTGTTCAACATTCATTAGATTCCATATACCTTTTAATACTACAATATAAACCTCAAGAATATTGTGATCATTATTTGGGCAGAGAACAGGGCATGCATGACTGTAGAACACTGTCAAACTAGGTATTTCTGAAGGTATGAATTTGTTCATGGGTAGCTAAGAAATTAGTTAGGTGATACATATCCATACCTATCTCCTTGTCATTTCTGCATCGAAAAATATTGACAAACAATAAATAAACAAGACATTTTTGCCTCTCGAACTCACTCAGAGCTACTAAATCTGAAACTAGGGTTTTAAGGAAGAAAAGTTGTAAATATTGAAAATGAACTGACCAAAAACTATAAAATTTGGAAGAATCCTTTATCTTGGGGTCATGAAGAATATTTTGAAATATTTAGATTGATTCCTTTAGTAATAAGAGAGAAATTCATACCAGTTTTATGTGGCAGTCGTGGAGACCTTAAGAAAATAGAGTCATTACAAAGGAAGTGA
Source organism: Taxus chinensis (assembly GCA_019776745.2). Lineage (NCBI taxonomy): Eukaryota > Viridiplantae > Streptophyta > Pinopsida > Cupressales > Taxaceae > Taxus > Taxus chinensis. Next base: position 223,758,228 of record CM034154.1, read on the forward strand.
GTGATTTTGTTAAATGTGAATCTTCAAACCTCTGACAGAGTCTTACGAGGATAAAGCATTGTGAAAACCCTCTTGGTTGGCTTTGAAGGTGATTTTTGTGTAAATTAAGCTTGACAGTGCTAATATTCAGGGCTACTAGGTTTAAGACAGGTCTAACTAGTCAACTAGATAGAATTGAGGAAGGGGATTGATCTAGAACCTTTTGAAAGGTTATGAAAACTTATAAGAGGATTGTAAAAGGGGAAATTAAACCTACTTGGTTCCTATAATAGTTGAAGGAATCTATGAATCCATTATTGAACTAGAAACTACTTGCACTAAGAAGGAGAATTGGTGAACTTTGGAGTTGAATCTAGGGTGTGAGTTTCAAATCAATCCCTCTCCACATCATTAAGCCATACTCGACAAATTTTCTGAGCATTCTCCTACCCTACATATCCCAAAATAATTGATGTGTTTTATTTTATGCTCATGGATCGCATGGTTGTAGGTATTACACATTATGGTTTTGTCGAAAGGAACTATAAACTTTCATATAAATGCAATGATAGGTGTAATCCCAAATCCAAATCTTGCGGCAGCACCTCCTCTTATTGGTCGCATTGCATAGTGCTGTGATATTTAGATTGGAAGTCGATGGCATTGGCATTGTATGATTTTTTGTTGTAACATATAAAACAAGAAGGGAAGAAAGACAAGGTACACAAACTATTTTGCAAATGCCTAGAAGAAGTGTAGGTTCATTGGATGTTATAGTTGCAGGTAATACAAAAGAATAGATTTGTTGAAAATACCTTAGAAATGTACAATATAATGTAATAAGTGGCTCTCCAACCAATCATTTGTAGTAGCCACCACACCTTAATTTTTTGTTAAAAATAAAATCTTTGGAACAAAGTTTGGCACAACCAAAGCATTATGGAGAAGGGGCATTTTTTGTTGTCAGATGTTGCTACTATAAGTGTGTTGGTAGATATGTATCCAAAATGTGGTAGCATGATTTTGGTATTTTAGCTATTTAATAGAATTCCTAAAAGAAATGTGGTCTTAAGGACTTCTTGATATATGTGTTTAGCCATTGGTTTAAATGGCCACTCCTTTTGATTTGGTCTAGGAACCTCATACCCCTCCATGGTTGTTCCACTCCAGGTAGTCGTTGACTGAGTAAGTCGGTGGATGTATTAATTTGGTAAGTTGGGGAGAATTGACTTATTGGTGTTTGAATCCCTCTTTGAGCTTGGTGGTAATAATGAGTTGGCTCAGTTGGTAGATTCGTGCATTTGATTCTTTGATGAGTTAGATGTGATGGTTAGCTCACCCATAACTTGGTCAAGGGACTGCTTAAACATGAATTGTGGGCTTTATTGGTGTGTGAGTTGGCTAGTGGATATGTATTATGCTTGGAATTTGGTTGGCCACCCCACCGTGGTATAGTAGGAACTTTGGTGTGATGGGATCACTTGGTATGGAGCTCGATTGATGGACTATGAATTGTAACTCGATGGCTTGGAAATGAAATATGATTTCAAATATATAGCTCGGTCATGCTACAAGTTAGCTCACCTACTCCACATGTTATATTAATTGCATATTGATTTGGTTCCCTAGTTTGATCATGATATCACCCATTAGCTCAACCATGTTGGGAAATAAAGGTCTCAGTTCCCACCTCAGTTTCAACTTTCCTACTAGCTCGATAGCGATAATGTGGTGTAATGTCAACTCCTCTTCTCTCACTCACTATCATTATAGGTGCATGGTTTTATCATCTCTATCCTACATGATTTTTGTATTTATAGTTTTCCTTTTTACAATTATATTGAAAATAAAATCAAAGGAAGAATATGTTTTTGGGTAATTAAAATGAATTATAGCACAAAACAGTAAAATTTCCTCTTTTCTAAGCAACTAGAAGGAATATTTTTGAGTGTAAAGCTTGTTTTTGATTTACCTCTTTAGATGTTTGATAGATTTGATTATACTATTGGATTACAAAAATCATCAAAATTAAAAAATCAAACTTGATTTCTAGTTTAAAACTACCTTTTTGTTTACTTGTAAAATTTAATAAAATGTGATTTTGGTTACACACAAAACACCTCTCTGAACCTTGAAATGTGAAATTCAAGTTTTGAACGTGTTCCCTATCACGTGGAGTTTAATATCTAACCTTAGAATGACTTAAAATGTTTGTTCATACATTTTTTCACCCCTCTAAAAGCCTTGTTGACCCTTTTATAGCTTTGGACAGTGGATGAAAGTTAAAAGTTCAATTTGGTTTTGGCTTGTTTTTTAGGCCCTAGGTGGAGCAATGGAATTAGGCCTCTGCATACTTCTAGTATTTATCTGTGAAAATTACTACCAACCCTTAGTTATGATAAAATCACTTTTTAAGATAGTTTTACAAGTGGTTTTTGTATTCCTCTAGTCATTGGGCAACAAGGTCAATCTAACGCAATTAATATTGGTAGCTCTAGAAAGGTAGTCACAATTCAAACCATGTTTGCCAAATTTGAATTCTGTAAACTATAATGGTTTCCTAGTATATGGGAGAGTATATATGATGTGTCTCGTGTTATGTTTGACTATCGTAAATCATTTTTTCAACACAGTTTCATAGTGCTCAGGCTAATTTAGAAATTTTCACAAACTTGTATTAAAATGAGAAAACATTATCATGGGACCTTTATCAAGTTAAATAACTAGTGGGAAAACTTGTAGACACTAACATATGATTATATGGATATCCATTTGTTTTTTTTTAGAAAATTGATTGTGGAAAAAATGATGTTATTTCTCTCTCATTTCTCTACCTATCTCTAGTTTGAAAATGAAATGAAATTAAAAATACAATTTCTTACCTCTATTATATGTGAAAAAAATTATAATTCATTGTAAATGGAAAATTATTAATCGTGAATTATTCTAGAGCATAGGATATTTCCATGCCAGTTGTTTGAGGTGAATTTCACCTAGTCAATAATATGATAAACACCAAAAACTCTAAAAGTAGTAGGGTTTAACGATACCTGCACTAAAAAATACAACGTCAAAGTGAGTGGGTATAAGAAAAATGTAGAAGACTCCTCCTTCACTAAGTGATAGGACATGTATGAAATAAAAACTAAACAAGATAAATATTAGATTTATGATTAAACAAGTTTCTCAGTAAAGGCCAATCCTAGGAATCCAAAGGGCTTCCTTGAAGGACGTTAACTCGCGTTTACAATCAAGTGATATGATATGTAATAAGATAATGAAAATATGATTAGAATTCATGAGGAATGGAGAGATTTTGTTTTTCTTGATAGGTGGCCCATGCAAGGGCTATGGTGAGCTTGAATTCCAAGAAGTAGTCAAACCAAAATTATTATGATGTGTCCTGAATTTCACATATCACTTCAAGTTATTCTTCAATGTCTTAAATTTTGGGTGTGAGGGAAATGGCACACAGACTAAGTTTATGTGTGATGTCAAACTGCTCCCACACGAAGGGCTGTTGCACCATGAGAATATTATAGATACTAGTAATGGGGCATGATGTACCTATAACTATCATCTACAAAGGGCATATCTTACAAGAAGACATATTAGACCAAAATAGATTGATGAAATACTCTGAAAGTATGTGAATGTGGTAAAATGATAGAATGATAGGAATTGAGGGTGATTCAAGCAGAATCTTTAGTGATTCAGATAGAATCACCAATGATTACTGTGTAAAATTTTATATATTCATGAAAAGAGAGATTTTGATAGAAACAAAGGCTTAAGATTATTGATTTGGTTTATAAACGATATGCTAATAAAGTGAAGACAGACATAGATGAGAATTTTATTACCTTTGATGAGAAAATGGATTAGATAGAGTAGTGAATTCTTACAAGAGAGTGTTTAGCATATGATGGTTTGACATGGAAGTTGAGGACATCTAGATGTTCATGATTATGTCGTTTGTTTCTCTAACGTGACAGAGGTTTTTTGCAATTCTAATAGGATCCTAAACCAGTAACAGATTGTTGATGATCTGTAAAATGTGTGGAAATCATCTTGGAATTGGTTTTAACCACTTACAAGTTGGGATTTCTCATGTGGGGATGTGAGGTTATGTGGTTAAGGATGTTAAAATGCTGGGTAATGTGGGTAAAAATGTGTTTAGATGGGTTAGGGGTAATTAAGGATGCTTTAGGGAGGTTAAGGTAGGTAATTAATTTTTTACAAGGGGTAGAAACATGATTTTATGGGGGTGAGGGTAGCGATTTATTTTATGATTAAATGATATTTTTTACCGATTTAATATGTGTGTGTGGGGTGTGGATAGGACACCTAGGGTGCTGAAAAACTAATGTCTACATTTTCCCCTTTTTGTTAAGTGGTTTGTGATAAATGGGTCATTAGACAAAAACGATTGAAATGATTGATTTATTTTTGATATGTGGCCACCCTAAAACTGGGAGACATAGTGATGAAGGGAAATGATCCTGAGTTTGAAAAGGTTGTTGGATGAGATAGGTGTGTTTGATGATGCGTTCTGATTTAAGATGCCCCAATACTATACATGAAATCAAATTGCCACAAAGGTGAACTTAGTACAACCAGAGAGTCAAGCTATAGGGGAACCTGATAGGAAATAAGAGATAAAATATGTGGAATAATCCCTTACAGAATCGCAACAGTAGAAAATAATATGCAGAAAATATTACAGATCTCAAATAAAAATGCAGAATAAATAGCACAACACAGAAAGACAGTATTTAACGTGGTTCACCCAATTTGGGCTACGTCCACGAAGAATCACTTGCTCATATTTTATTACAAGCCTCCACTCTCTCAATACAATACCCAGATCCGTTTGGAGCTATGCTCAAAAAACTCTACAGAATTCACACCCGAATTCAAAGCACATCTACAATGCATTTTCTTGTATATGTATCATATGCATAAAACCATATAAATAGACAATTGCGTAAGCAGTTTGATACAAAACCGTGGGTATCAAAACCATGGGCAAAAACCATGGGTATCAAAATCATGGGCAAAAAACCGTGGGTATCAAAACAATGGGTACTGAAAAACCACGGGCCCAAAAACAGCCCATAATGGTTACCCATTACCCATGGGTTAATAAACCACCCATGAAAATTTTCTTCAGGGGTTTCGCCCCTGAACCCCCTTGACCCACTCACCGGTGAGCGGGACCACCGTAAAAATACCCGAGTGTAACACATAGAATGTGTACCACACTCTAACATGAAAATAGGCTCTACAAACATAATAGAACCAATGGTTTTGTAACCTATAGAAATTTGAATCATAGGTAGTAGCCACATGAAATTATCTTGATTGGATGTGATATCCACGGTGTATCGGGAGATGCAAGCTTGATAAAAAGATGTTTCCACAAAGGTGGGCTTCCTGGACCGTGAAGTCAAATGCTAGGGGGAACCAATGGGTTCTTGACCTATAGACATATGACTTTAACAATGACAATGGAATATGTTTCCCTAATGGCTATGAAATCTGAAATGGATTTGATAAAGGTAGACTCGATATATATTTATTGCATTTTGGTTTTTAAAGGAGATTTGGGCCCTAAAAATGAATCACATAGTGGAAAAATGTGTTGTTTTTACAAGGGATGATGAAAATGATGATTTGATGAGGTCAATGGACCAAAAATTGTTTTTACTAGAAAAAATCGTTGGTGATTACATGAATCACCGGCGATTGGGTGCACAGAAAGAAAAACAATATGTAAAGCAATTTCAAAAGCTCATTTGGTACATTTACTATTTTGAAATTAAGACATCTAGAGAGCCCTAGTTTGTGATTTTCTAGTTTATTAAATCATGATTGAGGTTGTCGGAGGTACACAGAGGTGATGTTGACCCACACGTGCTGAGGTAAGTGATGTATTTAAGATTTTTTGTGTACTTTTTGTTTGTTTTTGTGTCCTTTCTGAGAATTTATAGGTGCTTAGAAACTGCTTGCGATTTTTTTATGAAATCACTGGTGATTTGGGAGTCATCAAAGATTTCTAAAGGGGTAGCTAATGATTTGATAAGAGTCACTAGAAATTCATCAAAATTTATGATTTTTCATATATTTTGATTGATTTTTGATAGTTTTGGATTGATTTTTGTGGATTGTGGATTCATTTTTTATTATTATTTTTTTTAATGCAAGCTCAGGAGAGATTGACCACATAAGGTCCAAGGGCCCAAAGATTTTGAATGAGGTCTGAGTGTTATTATCACTTGTTGATTGGGCTCACTTAGAGGAGGTTGGATTAGGTGGTATGCCCCATGATAGACACATCCATAGGGACATGCACTTTTTATTGGCACTATTAAAGTGTTGGGATCATGTGATAGGCACATTTTGGTTTCCTACAGGAGAGATGATAGTCACTTTAAAGATGTAGGGTGAGTAGATCTATGTAGGTAACTATACAGGATTTATATGGTGATGATAGGAGATATTTTGTACACACTTCAGAGGATTTCTTATATGGGTCCATATTCAGTGATGATGAGGAGGGCAGAGTGTTGGTGTTGGTGATGGTGATGATGATGATGATGGGTATCAGCCTTTACGCTTTACTGAATTCAGTCAACGAGTGAATGTCATGGATGTTGATAGGGATGGTAGTATATATATATTGGTACACACGATGGTGTTTGTTTTGGCCCCTACATTTTTTGCACAAGTGTATAGGGAGTTATGTTCTTGGAGTATGAAACAGATATTTAGAGCAGATGTATCATTTTTCTACAAGGTTGGGCATACAAGCATATTGCAGTGTCCTGACCACAAGGTGTACTGTGAATGAGATGGGTGGACTTGATGTATTAATAGGTTTCATGAGGTGGAGGTCATATTTTATGGCTACAAGGCATGTTCAGGGGCAGGACCACTACAGGAATCTCCTGGTTGGTTTATAGGGTGAAGATGTTGTTTGGAGGCCCTATACAAGTTTCCCTGTATAGCCTGATATAGAGATGGATTTGGTTGTTATGTAGTAGGATAGGTGGGTGCAAGGGAAGAGGGATGGTGAGTGTGAGTTGATAAATTTTGGTTGTGTTAGATGGTAATTTGGTTTAGTATAGGAATTTTTAGAGGTAGCAGTGGCCTACTAAAGAGATGATGCGGAGATAGATGTGGCACTGCCAGTTGTTAGAGAGGCAGTAGATATGGTGGATGAGGATGGGTTTGGTGTGAGGGTGGATGTGAAGGGCGTATTAATAAGGGATGATTATGCTGGTGTGACCAAGGCCTTTGCTTCATAGTGGCAGGGGAATTTTTATGGGGATGAGACGTAGGCGTGAGCCCATGTAGTGGTGGAACCTCCAGAGGGTGGTGGTGATACTAAGGGCAGATATGAGGAGGATAAGGAGGCATTCTTAGAGGATACAATGGATCATTTAGAGTCCAAGAAGGATACATTGGTAGCTGAGAGAGATGGGTTGAGTCAAAATCTCACCACTATATATTGGGGATGACAGAGGCTATAGCTGACAAGGATAGATATCGACAGTAAATAAAGGCCTTGTGAAAGGCCTTCGGAGTGACAGGTAATTCAATCTCAGGGGCTAAGATATAAGTAGTGAGAGCTTAGAATAATAGTCATATGGGGCCACCTTAGTATGTATATGGCCACCTACCATTCATTATGAAAGGATCTGAGATACTACGAGGAGATAGTATGACAGAGGCTATCAGATGAGCCTTGTTATGTAGTGTATCTATCTCGAAAACATGTGGCACCATCGGGTAGTATTGCAAGTGTTGGACATTCACCACATGGTTCGGAGTAGTAGAGGACGAGATAGAGGCCTAGGTGGTGCTATAGGGAGTAGTGGGAGTGTTTTCTTGATGGAATTCTAATCTACTCAGTAGTTGTATAGATATGGTTTTGATGTATAAGGCTATTTTGAAGCTATTTTTGGATTATATATATATATATATATATATATATATTATAAACGGAGTTTTTGAGACCCACAATAATGTTCAAACATTTTTTTTATTTTTTTTAATTTTGCGTGTGTGTGTGTGTGTGCGCGCACGCGTGTGCGTGTGTGTGTGAGTGATTTTTTAATTTTGATTTATATTTTGTGATTTTTGTGCAATGTGATGGATATAGATGTGTTTGATGATGGTTTTACTAGTGATTCTATTAAGATATTATGTGTTATGGAAATATTTAGAATGTATCACTTATATTGGAAATGTATTTGTTATAATATTATTTCAATGTTGTTGTGACAAGCGATGATCTTTTTGTATGATTCACACACTGTAGATGGGAAAGAGCATGATGAGAAATTTTTGCATTTTATTTTCCTAGATATACATATGGTGTGATGGTAAACTAATTTCAAAATGTATCATATTACACATACAACCCTATACTATATGTTAACATACAACTTACAATGGTTAGTCTTACTAGGATCATAGGTAGAGATGGGGTCATCGTATTCATCCTTATTTTGACATAAATAAAGTGTGTATGTAGTGAGCACGGGAAAATAGGTTCTTCATGATAGTACCATAGGATTTCCCCCCAGCTCTTTGTATTTTAACAAGTTGATCCATGCGAGAGGCTTGCATTTGACGAGAAAATTGATCGATGCAGGAAGATTTCCTAGGATGATGTTATTTTTCTTTGATTTTGACATGAGGGCTAATCGATACGGGAAGCCTTGTTTTAGATATGTAATTTGATTAGGTATCCATCCTTCAAGGGAGTGATCTATAATTTTTATTGACTTGCTTTCTATGGTATCCATCCTTTGAGGGAGTGGTCTACATCTTTATTTTATATTATTTACTTTTAAATATCCATCCTTCAAGGGATCATTCTATATTTTAATTAAATACATCCCATAGATATTTGTAACTTTGAGTTGGGGGTATCTTAAGTAACCATTAGAATGGTATACGATAAGCACATGAACTACACATATATATTTTTCTTGTTGATCATGATGAGATATGGGGATGGTGGAGTAATGATAGTGGGGTTCCTTAGCCATAAGCAAGGAAGTTATACATGAAGAATATGTTATAAACAGAGTCGTGGTGCCCATATTTAAGATTTTGACATGTATGTTGATGGAAGACCACATGATTCCAAATCATTATGAAAGTGGTAGGGTTTGTGAGCTAATAAGGGGAGATCATAGTCTGAATAATATATCATAAGTTGATAAGTTAACAATAAAACGATCGCAAGTGTAGTGCGTTGAGAGGATCCTTTTCAGGTTTTTCGTCGAGGGAAGCTAAGTGAAAAGACATGTATCCTAATTTATGATGATAATGTATGGTCCAAGTTAGTTTAGGGAAAATTTTCCACGTTTTCTCTTTTCCATGTTAGTGACATGTTGGTTTTCTTTGAGAACAAGATCACCAAATTGAAGTGACATTGTTTAGGTTTTTGTTATAGGAAACTTTGATATGTTCTTAATAGAAAATGATATGTTTAAGTGTATTTAGATGACATTCATCTAATAGTTCTAGTATTGATAGACATTCTTAACAATAATCCTCATCAAAGATGAAATCTCTTAGGGACACACGTAGTGACGAGATTTGGACTTCAAGAGGAAGAATGACTTCCGTTCCGTAGACTAATGAGAAGGTTGTAGAGCTTGTAGGAGTTCAAAATCTGGTTTGATAAGCCCACAAAGTGAAGGGATTTTAGAGATGCCAATCTCTTCTAGTTTGATTGACTGTTTTCATGAGGATTTTGTTGTGTTTTATTAGAGGCTTCTACCTACCCATTTTCTTGTGGATATTAAGGAGATGAAAAATTGAGTTTGATTTTATAAGTATCACAAAGCTTTTGAAAAAAAATTATTTTTGAATAATTTACCGTTATGTGTGATGAGTTTGCAAGGAATGCCAAAATGACAGATAATGTGATGATGGATGAATTAAATGATTTTATCTTCTTTAGTGGAAATGAGGGGAATATATTCTTCCCATTTTGTAAAGTATTTAGTGGTTGTGATATTAGAATTGTGTCATTATGATGAGTAAGGGTTGATAAGGCTAATAAGGTCAAGCCCCCATCGAGAAAAATGCCAAAATTCTTGTGTTGGTTGAAGAGCATGGCTAAGAACATGTGTAAAGTAGGAATTTTGTTGAAATTTTATACACTTTTTAACGTAGTGAAAACAATCTTGATTAAGTGTAGGCCAGTAATAGCCCATGCATAGGATGCATTTAGCAATAGCTAAACTATTGCAGTGTCCAACACATATGTCTACACGGACTTGTTGGATTGCTAGATGAGCCTCCGTAGTTTTGAGATACTAGAGGAGGAGGCCATCAAATCCTATTTTGTAAAGGATACCTCCTAATATGATGTGACAAGATGCACAATTTTGGAAAGATTGTTTGTCATTTTAGGAAATATCGGGAGATATTTTACCATTGGATAGGTATTTGTATGTCTGTGTGTAACATGTGTCAGATGAACCATTTTCTATATGATTGATGGTAGGAATATCAATATTAGTGTAAGATGGTTGATCAATTTTATGTAAAACAATGAATAATTTTGAATCACCTGGTGGTAGAGGGGTGAGAGAAGCAAGAGAATCCATCATGTTTACAAATTTGTTAGATAAGCAATGGGTGATTTGGATTTCATAATGGTCAAAGATTTGTAGTAAGTATTTGATGATTGTTTTATATTTCTTAAGGATCTCATTTTTACACTGGTATATTCCTTTGATTTGATTAATGAAAATTTGTGAATATTCGTAGATGTCAAGAATTTACATACCCAAGAAGGCAACAGTCTAAAGTCCCATGATAAAAGCTTTGTATTCTACCATGTTATTAGTACATATTAAATTAATTTTTAAGGATTATGGTAGAGTGTCCCAAGGGTGGATTATGACTATCCCGATGCGTCCCCCTTGTCTGCATTTGGACCCGTCAAAAAACAAGGTCATTTTGAGAGGGGTGTTGTCTTGATGGAGAGTGTTAATTGATTCATCAAGGAATTTTTTTCCAGGTAATTTATTGGTATGAAGCGGAGCTTCAGCAATCTGGTCAACGATAAATTTCCCCTTAATTAATTTCTAAGGGATAAATTCAAGGCTGAATTCAGTCATAAGCATGAGCCACCTAGTAATGTGATCATTATGATATAGTTTGGAATGCATGGTTTTGAGTGGACTAAAGTTTGTGTGATGATGTATATTTTTTTATTCAGGATATAGTGATGAAGCTTAGAAGTTGTGAAGTATATTTCTTAATAAAAAAAATTGACTTTTGAATAACGAGTTTCAGACTCATGGAGGGTGCAGTTAATGTAATAGATATTTTGTTCTTTACCTTGTTCATCTTGATGGGAAAGCATGGCTCCCAAGGCATGGTCTGTCATGGATATGTAAAGATAGAATGGATCCCCCTCACGTGGAGGTGTGAGAATAGGAAGTGATAGGAGGTATTGTTTAAGAGCATTAAAGTCATGTTGACAATTATCATCCCACTTAAAGTGGATTTCCTTTCTAAGAAGATGATGGAAAGGTTGACAACAGTTTGATTATTGAGAAATGAATTGATGAATGGATTAGAGCTTCCCTTGGAGACTACAAACATTCTTAATATTAGATGGTGGGGGAATTTCAATGATAGTTTTGAATTTGGCGGGATCAACTGCAATACCCCTAATAGATATGATAAATCCAAGGATTATTCCTATGAGAACTTCAAGGATACACTTTGTGGGATTAAGTCAAATACAAAATTATAGTAGACATGTAAAGATGAAATCCAAAACAACGATATGGTATCTTCGGTGTTTATATTTAGCTAATATATCATCGAAATGTTCCTCTATAATTTTATGGATAAGAACATGGAAGATGTAGGTCATGGCGAGTTGATATTTGGCTCCTGCATTTTTCAAGCCAAAAGGCATTAATCTATAGAATAAAGTTCCCCATGGGGTGATGAAAGAGGTCTTGTGTTGATCTTATAGTGTGATAAGGATTTAATTATAGCTAGAAAAATCATCCATAAGGGATAACATCTCATGGCTTGATGTTAAATCGATGATTTAGTCGATGTTGGGTAGAGTAAAATTACCTTTAGGGAAATCGAGGATAAGGTCCCAGAAGTCCATGTAGATGCGCAATTTTCCTATGGCTTTGGTGACAAGTATGATATTATAAATCCATTGTGGATAATCAATGGGTATGATGAAATTGGATGAAATAATACATTTGATTTATTCTTTGACTATCAACACGACTTGAGGATGAATTTTACAAAGTTTTTGTTCCACAGGTTCAGCACCTAGGACTGTAATGATATTGTGGATGATGATGTAATGGTTTATACATTACATGTCACTATAGGTCCATGCAAAGGCTTAACTGTGTTTGGATAATAATGTCGTGAATTCTTGGAGCTCACTTATATCTAAGGCTTGGCCAATCTTAACAATGTTTGGCTCTTAAGATGTGTCGATATTAACATCGGTGGTTTATTCCTTAAGGAGCGTGGATGTGTTAAGGGGTAAGGATTTTTTAAGGTGGTGATAATAGGACCCCATATAAGTTAGTCTAACATCATCGTATGTATAATTTCAATAATGGGGGAGTCCTCCTCTATCATGTGTGGTAATAAGAGAAGAATAGTTTCAATTTTGTCCTGGGATTGATAAGTCAACGGTCCAAGTGAGATAGTATTGATTTTAAAAGTTATGAGGAATGGATATAGTTTCGTCATCTTCAGAGAGTAGATTTGACAATAATGATGGTGTCAAGGGTTCTTATGTGGATGATGATGGCTCTAAAGAAGGGAGCTTGAAACTAAGACCATATTTCTTGTGAGGCTTTCTCATATTTTCAAAGGGGAGGTCATGTAGACCTTGTTCATAATGAATCAAACCAAACCTTTACATTCATAGTGGTAAAGGTAAGTCTATGAAAACCAAGGCCTATCTAGGAATGAGAATTTTGAGGAGAAGGGCTTAGAGTTTGGATGATTTTTAAGATGAGATGAAGGATGGTTGATGTCTCCATATGATAACGATGTTTTTAAGAATGGGGGACCGAAGGGAATGATATATCCAACATTTGGTTCATATAGTAAAAAAATTTCGGGTCTCCCATACATTTTAGGTGAAGGGAGAAAGTTGAGGGCTAGAATTTGGTACTCCCTTAGGGAGAGGCATTTCATAATGTCTTTGAAGGATTTATCATTTGGTAGCTTAGATGCAGGGATGGAAGATCTTGTTGAAGCTTGGTCTGAGGACGCAGAATTTTATAGTGGAAATAGTACATCATTGGGAATGTAAGTTATGTGCCAGGCCTTGAATGGATTTGGATCTGTGGGAACAGTAAATTTTTTATATTTATGTTCATACTTTAGACAATCATGTAGTGTTGATGGGATGCAGCACATAACACATATCCAAGGGCTTCCTAACAACATGTTATATTTGAATTCTCCTTCTACGAGATAGAAGATGCATGGTGATTCTTAACACATATTTTTTGGGTAAAATAATTTTGCCTATTTTAGGGTGATAGTTTCACTAAAGGTGCGTAACATGGCAAGTGATTGGGAAATGATGGTGTCGGGTAACTAAATTTATTTGAAGGAATGAGATGATATGATGTTGATCTCGGCTCTGTTTTCGACCATAAATCTCTTGACAAGAGTATCATTGATTTGGGCAGTAACAAAGAGGGGATTATCATGGTATTTAGACTATAAGAATGGGATTTCAAATTCATCAAAGGAAATAGTAGTAGACATTTTGAGAGTGTGGACTGATGGGTCATTGTTTTCTCCAATCATTTAATCAACAGATTCAATTTTCATTGTCATTATAAAACCAGGGCTTTGTCCTAGCATGTATGTGATCAAGTCTTATGTAGCTCATTTTTCATGGTGGTTCTCTTTGGAGGTTTTTGTGTGTGTGGTTCCCCTTGTTTCCCTCTAATCTACGGAAAGGAAATCCAATGCTAAACTACTGAAATGAAATACATGTACGCTACTAAAATTACTGAAACAACGTTGTTGTAATAAAAATGCATTCAAAGGAAATACTCCAACTAGATTTGAAATGCACACACCGAATTGAAATACGCACACCAAATTGAAATAATAGAATTGGAATATACTAAAGCGAGGAAATAAGTAATTGCATTCAGATAAACCCTTCAAATAAAATCATTGAAACTTGAACTTATCAGAAATAATGAGCATGCATGAAACATCAATCCTCCAATCGCCTTGGTTTAGTGGGCCCTTTCTCTCCCTTGGGATTGAGGCACTCTTAACACTAAAATATATTCAAAACGGAATTAACTATATTGATTCAAAATGGGTTCCAAAACATATTTCAATATGAGACTGAAAGTAAACACTAACTAATATAAAATTATACTGTAAATTACTATCATCAACTACTACAAAATTGTCTACAATAAGGTGTCTTTATAGACCCAATTAGTTACAAAATGTGCCATGAATATAAGCATTGAATTCAATTAATAGTAACCTCATTAAAGGTCATTGAAATCCTATGATATAGCTTAAAATAGGATTCGTGTTTGTAGGCTTGTTATGGAAAAATCTTCCGTGATGACGTGATGGTAAAAGACTCAACCTTATTGATTATAAATTCCCAAAATTAGCAATAGATGTACATTATTATCCTACACATGTCATCATATTACTCACAAAATCAGTTAGTAGGAATTTCTATGGTCAAGATTTTACATAAAACAAAAATAAGAGAAATGCATCAACCTTACTTAGGATTCATGCACAAATTAAAATTTTTAGAAATAAATAAATAGCCATATAGTTGATATAATAGGTTAATTAATGCACACATCATCTTCCCTGCACTTACCTTTTGCACGTCCTCATGAAAACTCATTTCTTCCCTATCCTTTGTCCCAATTGTTGTGCCATATCATATTATTCGAATTGGTTTGCATATTGTTTCTTTGTTCCTTTACACCCCTAAGTTCCCAAGATAATATATGCCCATGCTGTAAAGTTATCATGAGATTGGGAAACATTATTCTATTAGGTAGTCATAGGACTCAAGATAAGGGGTGGTCTCACCTGCGTTCCAACCCACTCATCATTGTACTATTTCTCACCTTTCTCTGATAATTGTTGGATGATTTCAACAAGTGCATCCCCCTCCTCATGCTCCAAATGAGATTTTGGGGAGAGATCACTTCCCTTATTTTCAATGGTAGGCTCAATACCATTTTTCATAAGATTGCAGTGCTTCACCAAAATTATGTTGACTATAAACCTCAAAATCTTGAACACATTTTGTTAAAGCCTCTGAATTATTCTTTCCTATGTCAGCCTGGTAGTAAAGAGACCTAAAATCTTTCTTCATAGAAACATTGTTGTGATGGGTCGGTCTAATGTAGAAAACTATAGTTCAGGATGTCTGATTGAAAATTTATGTTTTCTCACCCCGTACAATTTGGTTTTTAAGTAATGATTGAAAAGCCTTTAATTGAAATTTCCCCACAGAAAAATTAATGAAGAAATAGGAACACTAGTAACCAGCATATTGTGAAGGTAAAATTCACACAACATATTCTAAATCTCTGGAGTACTCTTTTGATAGCTTTCTGAGAATTTTTTTCCATTTGAGGCCTCATAAGGTTCTCTACTACACATCCTCATTAATTTCTAGGCATAAATTTGATCTTGAATAAACATACTGTAAATAGAGGAGGGTTTCCTATAAGCTAGAAGTTTGTAGGCCATATGAAAAATAGATTCCATCATAAATTCTAATTTCTTTTTATCACTTGAACTAGCCTCAATCTCTTCCCTAAGTTTCTTATCAATTCTTTATTTCGAAGAGATAATTTCCCAAAATGAGTAGATAAATTGTTCCATGCTTTGAGACCAATATTCCTTTATCTTTTGATATTACCAACTTCTACCTGTAAAGTAGTAGTTTCCTTAACCTTCTCTACAGTTTTTTGTACAAATTTAGTTTGTAAAGAAAAAATAGTATCTTCCATACCTTTCAAATTTTCTTTTAAAGAGGAAATTTCATCCTAGTAATGCCTTAGCACATCATCTCCGTGCAGTTTCTGACCACTAATCTCCATTACAACAGTTCATGAAGCTATGGTATGTATTTCCGGCACTGTAGGTATTTCTGGAAATTCAGACTTAGTTTCTAGAGCTGTAAGAACATCTAACATATCATCATGTGGAGTTGCAGTAACATCTATCATATCATCATGTGGATCTATGGGAAAATCTGGCATATCATCATGTTGACTCTTTTCCTTTGGAATTGTTGTTGTAAACTCATCAACATTTGACTAATTTTCCAAGCTAGATGGAATATTAGTTCCAACAATCTCTTCTATAATTGGGTCAGAATCCACATGTGATGGTGTAGACTGAGGAACTGTAGGTTTCTTAGAAGTAAAAGACCTTCTGGGTCTAGATGAAGTAGTAGTAGATACAGGTGGGGTAACCTTCTTCTTGGAAATTTGAGGGTCAGAGGACTGGGCATCATGGCTTGCATATTCTTCACGTACCTCATTCAAAGGCTTAGGAGTTGACCCCAATTTAGGTTGGGTATTTGGAGTGGTGCTAAAGAGAAGG